>JAIGNY010004585.1:0-327500 GCA_020152595.1 Chiridota heheva
ATATATATATATATATATATATATATATATATATATATATATATATATATATATATATATATATATATATATATATATATATATATATATATATATAGATATATATATATAGATAGATATAGATATCTATATCTATATATATGTATATATATCTGTATGTATATATATATATATATATATATATATATATATATATATATATATTTATATATATACTATATATGATATATAATCTGTAGAAATGACTGAAATTAGACTAGTTGTAATGTCACAGCCTCAGATTCCTCAAAATCTTTATGTATTTTAAAGATTTTATTTCATTTTTTCACTATTTAAAATATTTTTCCTCAAACTTTTTCTTTAAGTGGTATATTATAAATACCTTTCTTAGAATCACTTTTACTACTTTTTCGACATATCCCATGATGTGATGTTTAAGCCACAAAATCGCAGAGCAAAATATGATAGAATACATAAAGACTTTGAGGAATCAGTGACATCACAACTAGTCTGATTTCAGTCAGTCATTTCTACACAAATGATACCGAGCTTTAAACTTAAATTTTTCCTTAACGAAATAAGATTTTTGAATGATTTCTTTACCATGTTGTTGCTTTTGAAGTCCTCTTTTATATGTCCTCTTTTATATAAGATAAACATGATTGACCACTTAACTAATTCATTAAATTGCAACTGAGTAGACTTTATATATGAATATCCAATGCGGATTCTTGCACATGCGCACGATGTACGCACGTTCTAATGAGAACCCAGCTTGCCGCACTCTGACGTCAAAGTTTGTTATCTACCTTATTATATATCTGTGGGGTCCCCCAAAAGTCGAATGTTTATATAGCACGCAACGGTAGAGCAATTTTCTGGTTATAATATGAATATTCAAGTGATCTTTGCACTCACGTCGTCTGTGGGAAATGGAGGAATGAAGTTTATCGATCTGTTGTGGATGATATATTTGTAAAATTCGCAAAAAACGGGTGCCCTCACTTTTCGTGCTAGTGCTCTTTTAATGGACTGTTTCTTGTGCAATTTTCGACACCCACTGGGATGTCTTGATTTATTGTGGTCGGTCGCATATAACAAAATATATATCCTAAAAAAGGATCAGGCCTCAACTTGACAACTTGAGTGCCATTTAACTGATCGGTGTTTACCCCGGTTCCTACGGTGCTAAGCGTATGAGAGTACTCCCCCTCCCCCGTACGCAAGACACTGGCGGTCCATCGGCGGTCGACAGGCGGTCCATCGGCGATCCACTAGCGGCAAAGATGGCGGCTCGCTAACAGGCTAATGGCAAAGTTAGCTTTTGCCCAGCGGCCCGCCGGCGGCCCAAGTGCGGTGGCCCGATGCGTGTCCACCGGTGACCTACTGTAATGCCGAAATATTTGATTGAATAATCACAATGTATTCAATGTAATATTACCAGAGGGCGTGACGTCATTTGCCCTATACTACGTATATACTGTTTATAATTTGCAACAACCCCTCCAAATAGTTATGTGCGAGCCACCACAAATTTCAATGATATTGAGGCACCTTTGATTTGGGGTCCGGGAAAAACAAAATTCAACGGGGATCCCCTCTGCCCTTGTTATTGACCAGCTGAAGACTGAGGGGGAATGTAAGCATATTTTGTCTAATAAGTTTTCATTTTTTTCTTAAAGAAAATTTCCTAGGCTTTACCATTCTGATGGCAAATTTGTGCTTTTGTTGTCATGCTTCGTCGAGCTTTAGTTATCGTGTTTCAAATTAGTGGATTCTTAAGTGTCTCTAATAAGATTATGTTCTACCAGCTGAAGGTTCAAATATTCTTTCACCCGAATCCACCGTGACATAAGATTTGTAACTTACGCATAAACTTATAAAATGTGTATAACAACTTGAAAGTCAACATAAGCCTAACACCAGACACCAGAGGCGTAGGGAGTGTGGGGCCGGGGAGGTGGCAGGGGCAAACTGGGAGTATTTCACCTACCCGGTTGCATTCTGCGCAATTGGAAGGTAAATATTGTGAAATTACTATCCGAAAATTGAAGAAAATTTCCCGAAAATAAGGACAATTCCCCCAAATGAAGGAAAATTTCCCAAAAGATTTCCCCAAAATTGACGGAGATAACCCGATACGTAACAAGTACTATTAATGTTTGATGGATAAATTGATTTACCAGTGCAATTTTCCGTTTGTAACTGGGAAATATTTGGGATCCCCCTTTCCCTTCCCGTGAGACGGTGACCCTTAAACGCCCCTGCTTAGTATGCAATGTTTCTAACCTGCATGGCTCCTGAGTGGGACTTTCTTAGGGCTAATTCACGCCTCCACCAGTTCACTGAACTGCGCCAAATCATGTTTCACCCCGAAATAAGCCGCCGTATTTCCCTAAAAAATCACAAGTTCTATCCTAAGATGAGAACCATCACTAAGCCTGTCAGCGTGTTGAACTTTCTGACTATTGAACCTTCTGACTATTGAACCGTCGGACTATTGAACCTTTGGACTATTAGACCTTCGGACTATTGAACCTTTGGACTATTAGACCTTCGGACTATTGGGCCTCTTCTTTCAGACTATTAAACCCCGCTATTGAACCTTCGTACCAGTAGGCTGACATCGCCTATATTAGTACGAATCTTCATACTCTAACTCCGTCGCTCTGAATATCTGATTTAGAGCAGAGATACTGTTAAAACAGTTGTATTATTTAGAGTGAACGATTACATACATAATCCATGTACACACTTAAGCAAAGTCAACAGGCTTCAACGTGTTTACAGAAAGAAAAATAATTCCCAAACATTTTGGACAAATCGATTTCGATATGAAGACTTCCATATTTTAAGCTGAAAATCAGCACACTGAAACTTGAATTTGTTTTACACATTGTATAATAGCTAAATTGCTATCCTACAAGGAATTTTTCGTTCAAAAATTCGTTTTACCACATGTTTTGCGAGCGTCTTGACAAAAATGTAACACGCACGAAGGCATTATTTCCAACCAATAAGAAGATATAACGCTTGCGTTAATATATTATTCACTTGTTTGGTATCACGTCACATCCGGGAGGATAACGTCATTTGCTGGAGTGAAAACAACCTTTGCGCGATACACGTGAGCAAGTCCGTATGCGTTTACTGTGTGCGGTACATATGGCATGTAAACAAACACAGCTGATCGCTTTGTTTTCACTCCAAAGCGGGGTGAATGCGCGCGGTTGCAATGCGGCCTGATAACCTCAGGTCACATTTGTGAATTTTGAGTGAGTGTCTGCATCCTCTGTGCAGCCCTGAGCGTATGAACGCACCGTCGTGCGTCCTACGTGTCACTTATGTAAGACGCGTACAATATCTATGCGTTAATATTAACAAAAGAACAAGAGAACAAGGGCGTTGAGGAAGTCAAATTAGAACAATTATAATAGTGCGCAATAACGCAATTTTCGCATCTTGTAAACGAGTGTGATTTTGTTGTTGTTGTATCTGCACCCGTTTTGGTCCGTCCCTTTTTCAAGTTGTGCACAAGCCATCATCCATATAATTGACCATTTATTTACTTTCATGCAAATAGATCGGGATATCTACCTGTCTACCAAAACGTAAGTTAAAATAAGTTATATGTTTGTAGGGTTATACATTAGGCAATAGTTGGGGGCGTCGGTGATGATTTTCATGTTCTTTTGTGACTACTGTACTGTAGGAAGCTTAGGTATTAGCGATTGTGTCAGTCAATCCCCAAACTCTGAGAAGTCGTTTCTTTTCTTCTTTACGTATTCACGCCCACTCGAATTTATGCATAATGAGTTTAAACGTGCCATTTGCAGACGATAATTTCATGGTCAAAGAATAGGTAAATAAACGCCATTTTTTAAAACTATTATTTAAAGGTTGGATGATTATCAGATTATATTCATTGTTTTTTAAAAGTTATGATTAATTGAAAAAGGACGAATTTTACAAACAAAAAGAAGGCCAAAACTGACAAATTTACCCAATAAATTTTCCCCATGCAATGCAAGTAATCATTCTCGCACCATATTGATTTTTGACAATGTGATGTAGAATTTCCTTTACACATGTTTCAAATAATATTTGATCTCAAAACCCGCCAAAACAGACAGGAACACGGCAAATACAGACATATTTCGACTAGTTTTTGATTAAAAATAAGGACAGTGTGATTACGGCAAATGCGCTACCGCTTTTGGCATGACAATAACACCACGCAGAATGATATGCAAATGATGGTAGCACAGAATTAATAAGGTATTACTCCGCCATCCAAAACCTGAGAACCCTGAGAGAAAGGGCTAATAGAAATATTTTCGAGAAGCCTCCCATTTTATGAGACAGGAAGCTGAGAAGTTTAAAATTTCTGAAATGGTTAAAAAAGAATAGGTCTTAACTATGTATATCAAAACTTGACGAGACGTGTTTCTGTAAAAGTTTCATTGGAAACTATTTTACCTTGGACCCATACCAAAATTTGAGGGATTTGGTGAGGGTGTATAACACCTCTTCACTTCAGCCTAAAGAAAAAGGGTCAAAACCTTTGGTGAGAGAGGCGGAGAGAGGGGGAGGCGGGTGTCGGAGTGCAAGTGATACAGAACAGGCCAATTTGAAAAGCTTGACAATATTGATACAAGTTTGTAGTAAATTATTGAAAACCTTTCTTTTAAACAGCCCATATTTTTCAAAGAGTGACGATAAACTTAACCATGTACAAACGCAAACAATAAAACATTATATTTCCACTTTAGGTGTTTTCATGATTTTGTGTTTTGTATATGGTGTATTATAGCTCTCTTTGACATGGATTTTGACTTGTTTAATACACCTTCTTACTATGCGTTGTGACATACGTTTTTGCCCTTTAAATGTCAATTTTGTGAGAGCTTTCGGGGGCTTCATCCCTTGGACCTCTACCGGGTTTCACCCTGGACCCCACCAGGGGCTTTTAAGTGGGCCCTGGACCCCACGCCGACAAGTCGAGTGCTTTGCGCTCGAAGTGACACCTTCTCAACTACACCACTAAATACCGTGTCGGTTTAATTCAATTCCCTTTAACTCCTTTATTTCGTTCCCCATCTTATTTTTTTTTTTTTGTGGGTCCCTGCCCTTGCCTCCCAAAGCTTCACAATTTCCTGGAACAAGAAAACATACCAACCAAACTTGGTAGGTAATAAAAAGGCAATAATAAGCTTCGTGCTACCAGTATCACAATAATCTTCTCGCGACCAACCCAGACCATGCAAACAAAATATCAGGCCAATGAGGTAGCTAGTAGTACATCTTTCTGGTACCTCCTTGTCCTATCTTCGAATTTCTGGAAAATATTAGGTCAGTTCTATAAATAGGTTTCATACGATTCCAGTGATTATTCTCGAGGTCGGACATCTGGGAATGTTGTGGTGCAGGGCGACGTAACAATGCTTTTTTGACGATCTCAAACTTCAGTCAAAGGGTAAAACAAACAGTCAGTTATATTTGCAATTGCAGTCAATAAGAGAAAAACATATATTTTGTTATTTTTCAACAAATAATGGACAGAATTTATTTTTCTTCAAAAATGTTGTGTATTAAAAAATAGTTTCCAACATATATGAGAACCAATAATTTTAGCTGACTGGCTGAGGCGACAAAAGTATTCATACACAAATATCTTATTGACTGTAATGACAGAGAGCGTGACGTCATTCGCCGTATACCACGTATATATGTAGTATAGGGTGAATGACGTCACGCTTGGCAAAACCGCACTGAGCTCGTACACGGTGACGTCGACTCCAACCACGAAAATGAGCGCTAAAAACAAGCATACTTACTCAGTCATATCACTGCGACAGGTTACACTGCAGTTATCCGTTTCTTGAAAAGGTTGCATGGAATTCTGGAGATTACGTTAAATAGGTGGCGCATCTCTGGAATTAATATTTCCCACATATACCGTATATTGTGGCCGCGCCCACTGCTAGGCGCGGCCTATTCAAGTGTCATATGATTTAATTGAATGTCATACTTAGGAAGTTGAAGGTTTCGCGGGAAATTTTGAATTACTTTTTGGCAATAAATTTAGAAAGAGTTTTCATAACGAAATCGCAAATGGATTCAAAGGTATAAGGTTAAGCAAAATGAAAGTTAATAAAATGTAAACTATTTCAATGATGTTGTGGAGCCAGTGCTAGGCCTAATACTGCCTTCCCAAATTAATAAAGGGAGTGAGGGGTGAGGGTGGGGAAGTGAGAGCAGGGGGGAGTGAGGGTGGGGAAGTGAGGGCGGGGCGGGGGGTGAGGGGAATTTCTTCCCGACTTTAAAATTTTGTCAATTTGTTGGGCTGGCTGTCAAACTACAGGTCCTGGTCCGAGGGGGTAAGGAACTACGTGTTTATAAAACATAGCCTAGAACGTTAGGCCTAGATTGTTAATTGTTGTTGGTTCAGATTTCGTTTGATGGGGGAAAATGAGGGGAATTTTCCAGTTTATGTTTTCTATTACATGGTTGGGTTTATGCAGTAATTAAAAGGTTCATGGACAAGAATCTTAATGGACAGTTGGGCTCCTTACTTATGCACTTGTAAATTGTGATTCACCCAGTGTGACTCACCCGGAAAAGGTGAGTCTTTGCAACAAGGTAGGTGACCAACACTCAGTCACTTAGGTTACTGCCATTTCTTTTAAAATGACTTACCCCAATCACTTGCCTCTGTACAAAGTAAATGGGTCTGAAATAAATTGACTAGCATCAAAGTCACTCTGGTGACTAACAATTTGGTACAATGACACACATATGATTGTGAGTCACTGTTTTATATGTCAATGAATCACATTTACCGACAGAGCAGGGGCGAGTCATATAACTGACAAGTGCATTAGATTTGGTGAAAGTCATTTGTTGAGACCGTTGGGGACATCGAATGTCCATTAGCCTGCGGAAAAGAGATGAGAGAGAAAACTTATGCATATAGGCCTAAGTTAAAGAACCCTTTAGGCCTACATACATGAATAAGCCTATATCCATTTGATATCTGTCATATTGAAATTACGGCGAAAAAACTGTTTAAAAATCAATTGATGTTAACAAATAGCAGCCTAGGGAAAAGTTGAATAACCGAAATTAAAATGGCTTAGGCCTTGGCCTATTCACACACACTTTGGATTGATATAGGTCTACCATGTACAAAATCCACTTGCATTGATTTGACTTTTGGATGAGATAACATAGAAACAATACATTATTTCGGCGTGTATTGTTGTAAATTCAATAGCCTCAATGACTCTAAACACAATTGAATTGTACGAAATAACGTGTGTGTACATTTTTCACTCGCTTTGATACCAGCGCAGCTGATTGATATTTAGTACATGTAGTGAAAACAAAGCTATTGAGCTTGGTGAGCCTCTTAGCAATTTGATTATCCCTTATATTTTCATAACAATCTCTTCATTTTAATCAACTTGACAATGTCCACTTGTCAAGAGGTGATATTCCATGTCAGTTAGGGGTAGGCCAATGTCCCCTCTTGTCCAATCACATTGCAGAAAATAAATTTTGATGTGCATGAGTGTAATATACATACATGGTTTTATGCTTAAAAGATTAGAACACTTTTGAACTGCTTAAACATTGCATTGAAAACAAAATAAGCCTAATGTTGTGTGTTTCGAACTTACATGTGCAATATTACAGACAAAAAGTCAGGAAAAAATACTTTTTTGCATTTTCAAAGTATAATTCAGCAATGATTTGTGATATGTTAAATGGAATGGTATGATACAGTGCTACCAAATTAAATATATTCATACATTTCATGTGTCTTACATTTGGCCTGAGATTGCTTTTGATCATCATAAACATCTAGTTTGGTGCAACTTGGTATTTTTTTTATTTTATCTCTTCCAGCTCAACAAAAAGACAAGCTATGTCATTTCGGACAACATTTGCAAGTATGTAACTGAGACAGCTGATGTGACTGTGAAAGCTTACAGAGGTGCTAAAATAAATGACATAGCTGATGGTTAGTATGTGTTATATTACTGATTTTGCAAAACATAAGTGCATGTCCATTTTGAAGTAACGTAACTAACTACAAAAATTGCTGATACAGTACTAAGCTTGTTCCTATTTAAAACAACATAAACTTTTAAAAGGTTCTAATAAGAATGATATAAAATTCCAATAAATATTCTTTGATATTCATCAATTATACTACAGACTATATGTAAGTTCTTTTGTTAACAATGTTTTGTGGCAAAAATCACTTTTGGCTCAATATACTATATCTATTACAGAAAAAAAAATATGATGCATGTACATTGCCGATGTTAGCAGCTTAATTTACCCATGAGGTAATGGATTAGTTCAGTGGTCAAGCATGTCCATCTTATATGAAAGAGGACTTCAAAAGAAACAATTAAAACAAATTATTAAAAATTATTTTTCCTCGAACTTTCTACATTTTTGACACATCACATTGTTTTTCAGCCACAAAATCACACAACAAAATATAATAGAATACACAAATACTTTAAGGAATATGAGATTATTGACAATACAACTAGTCTATTTCAGTCGTTTCTATACAAATGATACCAAACTTTAACCTTGGATATTTCCTTAATGGAATAACATTTTTAAATGAAATGCTTTCTTTACTATTTCTGTCTGTTTTGAAGTCCTCTTTTATATAAGATAGACTTGCTTGACCCCTGAACTAATCCTTTAAGCTTTTACAGTACTTAACTGTCGCTTAGTTGGCCGAGTTGAACTTTCACATTGTTAAAGTTTCCTAAGATAATTGTTTACACTGTTACTGTTGACCATGAAGTATGAAGTTTCTATGTAATCTGAAATACTGTTGTGCAAATATGATCATTTAAAATGTATATCATTTGGCTTCACCCACTCTCTAGCAGCCTAGACAAAACAAAGAGTTTTACAAGAGTGTTACATTACTCAAAAATGAACAAACATGAGTGACTGAATCAATATACAAATTGAATTAATAAGAATGCATTGAGAGACATGTTGTCTGCTAGACATCTCCTAAACCTGTACAAATTGTTTAGATTGAAACAGACAGTCCTAGTCCTGGTGCTCAATGACCATTTTTAAACTAGACACCACCGATGCCGAAGCTCAACCCATGAAGCCTAAACAAATATTTTGCCCCTAATTTCTGTTCCATCAGAAATTTCAAAAACAGTAAAAATACATTAATCAAATACAACCGAATACATAAGTGTCGGTAAATCTTGAACCCTTCAATGCTAATAAACCATACTGATTGAACCACTGAGAAACTATCTGCAAGTAACTCCTTGGTTTAACTATACAAGCGCCCTTGAAAATAATACACACTATGTAAGATATAAAATTAAAGCTCATTTGTCAGCGAATAATATATATTTGACTCATAACTGTATTTTAGGGTGTATTGACATGTAGCAATTTCTATATTGGTTGAAGATTATCAACAAATCAGAGATGGTGTCCTCACTTAAAAGAAACTTTTTGTTTGATTTCAGCTGTAGGGAAGTTTGTTGAATGTTATAAATTGTGAAATCATCAGAGCAGTTAAGGCAGACATATTTTTAGCAAGCATTGTTTTCTTTGCACAATGATTCATCTGTCAAATACAAATTGCTTCCTTCAATCAATGGCGCTGATGTTGTTTTCTTCTTACAATCAAGATGGCTGAAGCTCTCATCGAGCAAATCATCTTTCACGACACCTCCAAAAATTATGTAAAGATTACATTAAAAAGGATAACAACTTATCAATAACAAACCATTGTATGATGACCACAACACATATTCATATAAATGCATGTGGGAAATGTCCCTTCATCAGACTGCACAAAAATAAACCACTTTTCTAAAAAGTTTGGAAATGATGAACAGCAAGTGTATGATCATAAGTAACCTCAAACACAAAAGTTAAAATTAAAGCAATAAAAGTACTTAAATTCAGCAAAAACCTGGAAAATCCTATGGAAGGTGAGGTTTCAAAGTGAATTTTACAAGCATCTTTTATAGTCTATTCAGACTGTGTGTGGCAGTACTTTTTCAAGCAAGATTACTGTTAAATTTAGCAAGGAGGACACTAAATTGACTATCATGAGAATGTTAGATGAAAAATAAAATTACAGATAATTTAGATAGATAGATATTTTATGAATGCTTTGTTTAAATGACTAGATGTTCAAAAAATAAAAAGATCAAAGCAGGGAAGTCTTGAAAATGAGGTAACTGAATAAAACCATAAACAAAATATAGGAGAATATAACATTCAAACCTTTTATTTTTCTCAGTAATTCGCAGGGAGGACCTCTCAAACGCCAGAATAGTTTTCATTCATATCGGACAAACAACTTTACGTCTGGTCATCCTGGCTGCTTCCAACATGTAGCCCTTGAGCACCACCAGTCCCTCATCAAAGCTGAAAGGGACCGTGTTACTGTGCCAGTGGTGGTATCTGGTGTTTTACCTAGAAGTGATGGGTAAGATTACAAATTTCAAGTAGTTTTATATTTAAATGCAAAAGGTTGGGAAGGAAGTCTCATTGGTTTTAAAAAGGTTTGTGTGACTGAGAGTTTTAATGATGTAGTACACTTGATTTGGCACTTCTGGGGGTTTGCTACAATTTTGTTGCATAAGACATGCACTTTTAAGAACAAATGCCATCTAGAGGCAATTTAAGCTTTATTGCTTCAAACTTTACATTGTACTATGAATGCAACAAACTAGGAATTTGAAGTTAGTAATTCTTAATTGGCATATATTTGTAATTGTTTCAGTCAATTTTATGGTCATGGTCAGAAGTAACAACAGCGGTAATTAATAATGCAAACACAACCAACAATCATACAAAAGCTAACATCATATCTGACCGCTACATTTGTTTCACAAAACTAAAAGTATTTTAATTGTTATGCAAAAATGTTCATTTAAATGAACATGAGAACTAGCTCCCAATATACTCATTCATAACGTCCAATGCTGTCAATACCTGCCCCTTTTGGTGTCACACGCACACACAACTGAACACTGGGAAAACATGAACAATGAATCTGAGTGATAGTACATATGTTTCCTTTATTTTCAGTGAAGTACCGAACAAATTTATTGTGATGTATAATGCACTCTTAGCAAAAGTATGTGAAGAACAAGGGGCACTCTTGACGGATCTTGGGTCCAACTTTGATGCAGGCAATGGAAAGCTGTTCAGGCAGTCAGGTGTGTACTAAAAACTGTAATTCTGTAAATCATCTTCAAATGATCAGAGATAGTTCATTTCACAAAGTAATAATTTCATGGTTTTTAAAATTTTGAATTTGGTTATGGCAAGTGTTTCAGTGGTCAAATAGTAAATACTTGGTTTGAAAGACAAAATTCATGAACTCATATTCAACTTGGTGATTAGATTTTGACTGAATGTAATTTATAGTAGAGGGGTTGGAAGTTAAAAACCTACAACTTACGTGTTTTTGTTATTGTTTTTCATACAACATTGATGGGCTGCACCTTACATTCTGCTGGACCAATTCATCCATAACCTTCTGCACTGGCACCTGTCAGAAGACAGACAAATTTACATTAGGTAGCAAATGAAGATCAGAGCTATCATAAAGGAAACCCCACAAAACTAATGGTAATAACTGCTACAGTAATAAGCGTCAGTTTTCTAACTGGATCTTACCACACAATAGAATAAGAAAACATTCCGTTTTACATTTAATCATTTGCTATGACATTATTTAAGCAATATAACATATTATTTAAATATGAGTGGCTATTTTTTTCACATGCCATCAAAATTATGACATCATTAACATACCAACCTCGTTGACTGTAATTATTGTTTTTCTTTATACATATTTCAAATTTTCAATAATCCTTGACCCTTTGCCCCCTTCTACATGTACCCTGTTCCAATGTTTGGACATGACTTGGACCTGCAATTTTTGACAACATTTTTTTCAACACTGATATGGGGTGGAAGGGGTGAAGAAAATGGTTAAATACTTTTGTCCAGGATTGTAGTTTGTAAGAAGTTATTCTTTTTTTTTCATGAGTCTAGGGATTTTCATTTGTAAGCACAAATTTGATCAAAATCAAACCTTATGTCAAAGTATTATAGAAAGATTATTTCAAGAAAAATTACACCAAAATATATGCTTTGTGTGGCAACTATGGGGTAAATGATGTAATCATTTACAGGATTTCCACAGATTAGAATGGCAGCACCGCAGTCAGAACTTCAGATGTGGATAACTTGATACACATGATATATAATCAAGGACAATTGTCACTTTGTGTATACCTACAAAGTAAAACAAATTCTTAAAAGTCTCCATAAATCAAAACAAGACTATATAAGTGTGCATGACAAGCAGCTGAACCATATAAACCAGAGAGGTAAGTTTTATGAAGCATAGTGAAATGAAACTGCCCGCAAATAATCTAGTAGATATAGAAGTTGAACAATATTTTTGTCTCTTTGCAGAAAAGGTTGTTAAAGTGCAACAAAAACCTTTCAAAATCAAATAACAGCAGCAGATACAAGCAGACCAAGGATACTTTAGTGAGACATGAAAAGCACAACAAAGACCTTTCAAAACCAAATGACAGCAGTAGATACAAACAGACCTCAGCCGTATGTCTGCGCTGAATGCTAATCCCAAAACTCAATTTCAATAAGATTTTCTTCGGAAAAAGAACTAAAGAAACACATAACAGAAAATTACAGCAGAGAAAGCACAACGGTTTTCCAGCTTTAAGTGACATTGCTAAATTTGAAATACAAACAAGAAAACGTCCTTTAATAACCCCTGCTTGTCTTATGACAACAGAAAACAAAATAGGAATGACTTCGGCATGTGCCCCGAGTGTTTAAAACCCTGTTCTTTCGAAAGCCTAACCCCATCAGTTGCATACGATAAGTGCAATAGGTAGTTCCACCGGCAATGTTTAGGTATAGGAACCAAACCACACAGTAGTCACTGGTATTGCTTATCTTGCTCTTAATGTCCTGTTTATTTTAATTGTTTAACATTATTTTGGTGGACTGGGTACTTTACATCCCTTTTTTAAAAGATAAGTTTATATACAGAATCCACAGCCATCTTATAAACAAGTTGTTAAATTGCATGCTTTGAAATCTTTGCTATTAAGTTACTGGTTCCTGGTATACAAATCCAGAATGACAACCTGGTTTATTTCCTATTATGCTGATGATACCATTACTGTAATTGTTGGATGATAGCCCACTGTCACTCTGTACCACCCAGCAAATTCCTGAAAATGTTGTCAATAGTAAATCAAATTTCATTTCTGCTTGTGGTATTGCTGTCAGATGCACTTTTGGGCCAGCATCGGCTTTACTGATAAACTTTAATTGTCAGCAGCTAGCTAATCTGTACTCCCTCAAAAAATACAATAACTCCTTGTGTAAGCAGTATACTATAAGATATCAAAATAGATTTTTCACACATAAGTTTTTTTAATAGTCCTCTGTCATACAAATGAAAATGTAAATTCACAGGAATAGACATTTTAAGTTGCCTAGCTTGACGGTTATGTCAACAACCATGAAGGGTGGTAAATGGAAGGTTTTCTTTGATTACTACTTTATATGAGTTTAGGTGATGAAGGTCTGTTTAGATGCAATTACAAACCTAAATAATCAGCATTGTGTATTTGTAATAATCTGTTCATGAAACAATTGTTGCTCTGCCTGGAGTTGTCCTACCCTTAATGAAATATCTATTTGGTGATCACATACTTTGAAACAAGTCCTTTAATAGGATTGCTACAGTAGATCTACTGTAATCCATAGGCAATTATTCCAAAAGGGTGTGTATTATGTAAGTGATCTTTTTAATATGTTGTCAGTTTAGGAGTTCTCCACTGTGATATGATGTTTTTTTGATGAAGTAGTCATAAATCCTTTACCTTATACTTAAGGCTAATTGCAGCCATCCACACTGCATGAAAAGATGTGCATTTACACGTGCAGATTGGACAATAGGAAATCTACTCTTGATTAGTTTTACTAGTAATTTTACATTTTCAGAGTCACACACTGCACCAGAAGGGCAACGTTCACAATCTGCAATGTTTTCATAGGACCTCTGATTTATCTAAACAAACTGTGTCCTAATTATTTTGTTTTTTACTTATCATTCATGCATGTAAATGATCAATACAGACCAACAGTGTGAAAGAGATGTTTTGAGGACTCTTTGGGCCTAGGATTTTTGAGGTAGATTGGATGGGTATTGGGATCCAATATGAGGTGCAGTGGTCAAGGGATCTTACTCGCATGCAAAAAGTACCGTCCTATCTTTGGTTACCATCACGGGAATTTTTTGGATCCATGAGATCTGTCAAGACTTACTTAAAACTTTCCAATGGAATATGTTGAACATTGGAATTCATGTGATGAAATGAAATCCAAACAATCCATTTTCTGGACTCAGTAAAGAAAATCAAATGAAGTGGTTCCTGGAATCAAAGAAAATTAAAACAATTGGTTTCTGTCATGCATGGAAAATGATGGAGTGTGAATCTTGCTTGAAAAGAACTCAAACAATGAATGCTTGCTATGATAAGATTGAAAACAAATTATTTGACTTTGAAAGAAATCAAACAGCCTAGATGATTCTAAAATTTTCAGATGCAAGTGGTCAATACATATCAAAAGTGAGGAAGAGATTATATTTACATGAAACTTTGTGGGCTTACGTAATTAGGTTGTATTGGGTTTGGGGAATGAACTTTAAAATATATTAGGCTTGTTGGAATTGCCAAGCTGTGGAGGAATGCACTCAAATGAGTGCAGAAATTCTAGCTACGGCTGTGATAATGAAAGTTCCGACAACAAAGGTACATTGAAAATGTTGTTTTGATTGTTTTAATCTGCACACTCAATAAGATATTTTGTGCCAAAATGGGGGCGGAAAACTCAGGACAAAGGAGATTTTATTACAGTTTATAGGCATAGTGAAGCCAAATAGGTTTCCTTTCATTTGAGGGGAATAACAATATCAAATATGCATGTGTTTCTTATATGCCAAAATATGTGCACAATGATAAAGCATATTTAAAACTTTTATTAGGAGTTAAATTTATGCACTTAAAATTGCATTAGTGTAGGAGCCTGGTCTAATGAGTTGAAATTCAAATAGGAATCTTTATTACCTTCGCCAACGAAGTTGAACGGAGGTTCTGTTTTCGCCTCCGTTTATCTGTCATCAAGATATCTCAGCAACTAATGATTGGATTTTGATGAAATGTGGTGTGTGGTTTAGTTACTCCTTCAGGAAGTGATTAAAGTTTGGGGCATATCGGAGAACGGGAAAGGCAGTAATGGAGGGGTGGGGATATTTTAGGATGAGATCTGTCAAGATTCAGTTGTCAAGATTAAGTTAAAACATTCTCATGGAATGTGTTGAACAATGAATTTGTGCTCTGAATAAAGATCCAAACAATCAATTTGCTGGACTTAAAGAGACTTATATCAAGTGGTCTCTGGAATCAAAAAAATTAAACAGTTGGTTTCTGCCATGAATGGAAAATGATGGAATGTGAGTCTTTAAAACAAATGAATTCAAACAATGAATGCTCCGCCTGAATAAACTTGAAAACAATGGTATGCTCTTGGAAGAAATCCAGTCAGAATATTAATCTTGACTCGTGTTCAGAATGAAAATGATCATTACAGATCAAAACTTGAAGATAAATATTGGTGGGCCTAGATTTTCTGAGGTAGATTATATTGAGTATGGGGAATAAAAGGAACGCTATAAAAATTATTTTAGACATGTTGGAATTGCAACAGGGGCGGATGTATGTACTCTAGAGAGTGCTAATATTCTAGTTTGCACAAGTGTTTATATCCACTTGCTTCAAATTATAAAAGAAGGGGAAAACAACTTGAGTAGCAGAAGATGAATACCAAATGAGATACAACACTTAAAATTTTGTTGGTGAGGAAGTAACTTTTGCGGCATAATTCTTGAATAGCAGCAATACAAGTTTGTTAAAAACTTAGAAACCCTATATCTGATATGAAAAAAGTAGCATCATTAAAAATTGGATGAAAAGAAACTGTATGATGGACCCAATAATGGGGGTCCAATCTTGGCTTTTGATGTCAATGCCAAAAATCAAAAAGTAGAGGAGGGGAGGGGGGCGGAGAGAACCTTGCAATTGCAAACATTTGCCAAATTGATGTTTAAAACAGCTTTTAATTTTACAGAAATCACTTTTAAGATTTTGAGGGGAAAAAATCTTCTTTCCACTATGTGATTGAACGTGACTGGAAATGATATTAGCAATTGTTTCAATTGTTTATGTAATGATCAGTTTCAGCTGATATTTGCAAAAGAACACAATCATATGAAAGTGTATAATTGCATACACATTTTGAGTAAGAAATTTAAAGTGTGATAAACTAAGTAAATATCTGAGAGTGGATGATTCAATGTTTTATATGTTCATATTACAGTATGATTATTGTGAAATTAAGGCAACATTCACATGCCAATACTTATACTTTATGTAAAAACTGATTATTATTGTTATCATCATAATTTCATTTGCCTAATAAAATAATTAGTAACTACAAATGAAAGCTTTTGATGTCCTTTTTTTTTTTTTTAAAGTGTAATATTTGCTAGTTTGATTACTTGGGAATATTCTACTTTTTGCAGAAAAGTGCATATTTATACACAAATCACCATGGAAAGATATCCTTACTGATTGGGATATGGTAAAGACTCAAAAACTATTGTTCGGATTTGTTAAATACCCTCAAAGAATAATGATGAATAATTGAAAAGCTAACTGGACATCAATGATGTTGTAGCCTCAACCATGGTTTACCCAAGATTTACTCAATGTACAATTAATCAAGTCAACAATTATCAGTTGTCAAAACTTCATTTTCACCTTGCTATGCATATTTATGGTAATTAGTATGTACACACAACCCCTAATCATACTCACTTGAACAGTACCCTTATGCCAAGTTACATGAATGTACACCATTTATAACGTAAGTTATGAAAACTTTAACCAAAACTTTGACCTGACAAAAAATCATTGTGATGTAAATAAGATAATTAGTATGCACACACAACCCTCCAATTATGCTCATTTGATCAGTACTCATGTCCTCTACTCATATGCCAAATCACATGCATGTACACCATTCATAAGTTATGAAAACTTTAGCCAAAATCTTTAAGTTGACAATTTTTCCATTGTTATGCAAATAAGCTAATTAGTATGCACACACAATCCTCCAATTATGCTCATTTGATTAGTACCCATGTCCTCTACCCCTATGTAAGGTCACATAAATGTACACCATTCATAACTTAAGTTATGAAAATTTTAACCAAAACTTTAACCAACGCCACCGACGCCGACACAGACAACGGGGGTAGTGGATTAGCATCGAGCTAAATATCATTAACCATTCCTTAATTCACATTACGCTGCTTCATTCAATTTTCTAATCAACTTTTCAAATTCAATTGCAGTTTCTTAAAAACATAAATGATCATCAACAAAACAAACAATACTTTTTCATAAACCATTTCAATGCATTAAACAGAGAGTAAACAGTTGTACAGTATTAGTATGCGTTACCACATTTAATTGCACTGCTTTTGTTTGAACTAACAATGTGCTATTTTGGTGCTATTGTAAAATGATTGGCAATCTATTTATTGGGAAAAGTTCATCATCATATGATAATGCATTGAAGGTGACTTACAAGGGCAATACACTTGAGGACCATACCAGCCTTCTTGCTGTACAGATTACTGCAGTGCTTCGGTGATGTCTTCTAACCTTTCCATCACCTGCCTGTAATCTACATTATCAAAACAAATGGGACAATAAATGGTGTGATGCTTAGTAATTCTTCATTTCCTTCAAAGGTAAATATGTAAGAAACTTTGAAAATTATGATAAAAACCACCCAGAAAACAAATTAATCAATAGCAGCAAATAAAACCATTAATTATACAATTTTAGGCATGAGAATACATGTATTATTGTGAAGGGCATGGTCAGGTTTTTATTTTGGGAAGGGCGGATCTGCCAGCTGTTCGCTTTGTGCATTTAGCGTGGAGTCTAGGGACTCCTAGTGGGGTCCAGGTGGAATATAGGGTGCCTTAAAACATATAGTATTGTATTCGATCACCACTGTCAACGACTACTCATTTGAAAAAAGGTTGGCCCCCTTTTTTGTTACATTATACAATCAATTTTGAATGATTAAATTGTCCTCTCTGCCTACAGTGGCATTGGAACCACAGGGTAGTGGGCCAATTGCTCCAGTTGTTCTTTTATCGGAATGGGGGAAAGGGGAGGGGGAAGAGGGGGAGGGGGAGAGCCCCTTTTTAAAAATGTAAATAAAGATGAAAACTGAAGCAAAAATTCTTTTCAAATGCTTGTTTGAACTCCCTTTTTTCCAGTTTTTTTTGTTTGTAGTTTAAATCACACATGTTTGTTTAATTTGATACCCTTAAGCACTTTAATTTGCTATATAGTGGTAAAAATTCAAATTTAAGGGTCAAAATACCAATATACGGGAATATATACAAAACTATTCAAAGAAAATAAACAAAATTATGCTTTATTTTTCATTTTTCAAAACTTGTACATACAAAAGTAGATATAACCACACATCAACCCATTTTTAATGAAATATCATTGCAAAAAAAGGTCACATTTGTGTCTATTTTCCTCTCCAGACAAAGATGTATATGGTTATGTCATTGCTGGGATTCTTTTTTGCTTGCTTTTGAATTTATGTTGCAAAATCCACGAGATATTCTTGTTACAAGGTAGTATGTCTTTTTGCTTCCGTATTATGAAAACATATGTATAACATTTTGATTGACAGAAATATCACTTCTTTTTAGTTTTTATCAGAGGTAATTTGATTTGTATTTTTTTAGTGTTATAGTCTCCAAAGCAATGAATATGCCATGTTGCTGTCATGGGTCCTGCATCGGTCTTCAAAGTTTGAGAAATTGATAAATTTGTTGTAGTTGCACATGCCTAATTTACAAGCCCAGAACACCTAGGAGATTTTTCCCCCTTCCCGCCACATGGTGGCTCCAATGCTGCACCTCACTTTGAAGAAATCCCACTTCGCACTCGCAATAAACAAACCAAAATTTGGCCCTTAAATTGATAAACATTTTGCTGCCACAGTTTGAGGTAGGGTTGGTACGATATGAGTACAAACCAGATATCAATTCTCATGGACAAAAACACGACACACCATATCGCAATTTTTTTCTTATTAATTTTTGAAAGCTGATTAAGCATGGAGATTCAGCATGGAGAGCTCATTTATCTGATGAAACCTAAAATCCAAGGAAAGCAAACACAAAGAAAGAAAATGACAAATCAGTATTAACAAATGACTGATCTGCTGATTGTCAAAATCATTTTCGGGTCAAATCGACAGTTAAAACAACCGTTTAAAGGAATTTTGTGTAACACTCGAGCAACCGATTTTTTTTTTTTCAAGCACACACCATTCACGAAGCGATCATTAATGACAACAGAGGTGAAAAAGTGCTCCAGAAACTTAGGAAATAACAACATTCAGGAAGTGGGTAGTGATTTATTTTTTCAAGAATCGGATGGGGAATGAGTTTATTTTGTGATTTTTGGGAATGATTTATTTCATACAGAGCCAAACGTTAATGACAACTTTTGTTGCCATTTTGAGTGTGGCCTATACAAATGTACAGTTTGATAATTGTACCTAAAATTACATGATGCTGCTCCATATTTTTTCTTCCAGTATGATTTAAATAATGCTAACAAAGTACTATTACCTCATTATAAACATTGCTTAATCTTTTATTTATTCATTTTTTTCTCACACAATGTTTGTTTGATTAAAACTATTTGATAAAATTATATGAAAGAAAAAAGTTGTTTTCAGCAAAAATCATTCTGCAATTTAATGGAACATTCTAAAACTTATTTGTGGAGGTTTGAACAGTTGAAAACAAACGTGCTGTGACTAAGAAAGATGGCGATCAAAACATGAATTGGAGAACTCAATCCCGTCATAGTACCAAATTGGTAAAGATTTAAGAAAAGTTGTTTGGAAAAGTATATTATTTAGATGAATTGGTATAAGAATATCCACAAAATAAGTTCTTTTCGGGACAACTATAGAATACAGGTTCACTTCAAAGTATACACCTGGCTGCCGGCAGCGAAGTCACGTTCCATTGACACAATCATTATCAAATATGTTTGTTTGTTTGTTTGATGAGGGCTTCACGGCACCACGACAACGAAGGTCAAATTGTGCCTGAGAGGTCAGATCATTCTAGAGGTAGGAAGGAAAGGAAACTGGGGTAGAATGAAAGAAATTCAAGAAGAACAAGTCAGAAAGGTGTGATCGAGAGAGGAGGTGCATGGTTGAAGCAAAACAAAGTAGAGAAAGGGGGTGGGAGAGGAGAATTAAATATGGTTGTAGAGGGAAGCATGATGAAGGAAGGAGATAATCTTATCCGCAGGATTTTTCTGGAAGAACTCAGCAATTGAGTTGTGGGGAGCGATGGAAGCTCAGGGAAGGTTGTACAGGGGGCAAGCAAGGAGAACGTGATGGATTGTGAGGGTGCAATGGCAATTGTTGCAGAGTGGTTGGGGGAGTCAATAAGGAGGTGAGAGTGAGTGAGATGGGTGTGACCTATTCTAAGACGGGTAATATGAACGTTGTCGATATGAGAAAAGTTGTTGATGGTGGGTTTGATCGGAATGGTGGGATAGATGACGTGGAGCTTGTTATCAATTTGGGAGTTCCATGAGGTTTTCCAGCGGTCACGAACAAGGGAAGCGATAAGCGGTTTGATGTCAGAGAGGGTTTTGGGAAAAGGGGTAGGGAGGATGTTGAGGGCAAGCTTAGCGGCTGCATCAGCCCTGTCATTGCCAGGGATGCCAACATGGCTGGGTATCCAGAAGAAAAGATCGTATATAACTATGCATCGTTCTTTGATTAATTAGGTCTACAATCCACGAGACCACACTGTTCGGTCAGGGATATGCCATAGTTTTGACTTAAAATATGTAAAAATTCTTCCAACATGAATATACATTGTTTTTTTTAATTAAGATAGAAGGCTTACAGCCCATGCGACTTTGCTGCCCAGCCAAGGATAGCCAGTTATACTGTATTGGAGCCATATTATTTAACCAGGGAATTTTTATTTGGACTTCTTTATAATTTATAAGATTAAATCATTCACATCAGAAGTTCAAGAGTCGGGGGTATTTTTTTAAAGTGAACCTGCATTTTATAGTTACTTCTTATTTTTCAATCATACATTTTCTACAAAGTGTGAATCTTAAAAAACATAGGAATTGTATACCAGCTACAGTATAACAACCCTCTTATGTCAATCCCAATGTCAACAGTACTAAGAGATGTGTATATTAGCTATTATTTTTATATATATATATGTATATATATATATATATATATATATATATATATATATATATATATATATATATATATATATATATATATATATATATATATATATATATATATATATATATATATATATATATATATATATATATATATATATATATATATATATATCTATACGTACATATATGTATATATATATATATATATATATATATATATATATATATATATATATATATATCTATATATACATATATATATATATATATATATATATATATATATATATATATATGTATATATATATATATATATATATATATATATATATATATATATATATATATATATATATATATATATATATATATATATATATATATATATATATATATATATATATATATATATATATATATATATATATATATATATATATATATATATATATATATATATATATATATATATATATATATATACTGACAACTTTCCTCACCTCCACCCGTCTTCGTACTGAAAATACCCAAGCCTATCATCTGTCCCATATTCTTTCCCAGCACCGCCCGTGATTGTAAATACACGTCTTTGTCTTGCTAGGGAACAGATCCCTGGCCGCACTAGCTAGCCCCACAGTGGAAAATTTGTTTTCTCCACGCTGAAGATTGATGACAAAATTTATACCTAGCTAAATACTGTACACCAATTTTCATACCACTATAATTTTAATGCATTTCTTTATAAATCTGAGTGAGAAATTATGCCAAACTTCGTCAAACTAGATAAGATTTACGCCAAAGATCTTTGGCATACCATACATGCAGACTGGGGTTAGCCCACACTGCTCAGTGCAGAAGCTTTCAGCAGGGAGTTATGAACTCCCAACTTTCAGCCACAGGATTGTACTTGGTTGGCACGTAACTGGAAGAAGAAGACCTAAAAGGCTCAAGTTTAATTTTGAAAGTAGGCCTAGTAAACAGATATAAACTGCCATGGCATGTAGCAGTTTTTTTTTTTAATGTATCTTTTTTAAATTACAACTTATACAATGCAAGTTGCACACAGATTAGGTTAAACTTTAGCTTAGTAATACCAACACCATCATTCAATTTAATCCAACAGCTAAAAATGCTCACTGATCCTGGCACCAATTCGAAGCTCTAGCTTTTTTTTCTTATAGAATTCTTCACTGTAGACTAGTTAAACTTCTTTCAAACAACCGTGGACGTGGTCTCACAGTCAGACAATCCACCGTGTGTGCACCTCTGCCCTGCACTAAGTCGAGAGCGATCCTTCAGTCTGACTCCTTGTTTACATAACAAAAGGGATCAGCTGTGCCGAACTTACCAACTACGTAATGGCCCAAAATAAACAAGATCTGACGCGCACCAAAAGCGCGCCTGCGTACTAGTCGTATGAAACCTTTTTAAGGAACGGATAATTGCCTTATACGGTTTATGTGGCCTTATACGGTATTATATGTATAATTGCCTTATACGGTATATATATTCCCACATATACCGTATATTGTGGCCGCGTCCACTGCTAGGCGCGGCCTATTCAAATGTCATATGATTCAATTGAATGTCATACTTAGGAAGTTAAAGGTTTCCGCGGGAAATTTTGAATTACTTTTTGGCAATAAATTATAGAAAGAGTTTTAATCGCATAACGAAATCGCAAATGGATTCAAAGGTATAAGGTTAAGCAAAATGAAAGTTAATGAAATGTAAACTATTTCAATGATGTTGTGGATCAAGTGCTGGGCCTAATTTAAAAAGATAAACGTCTCACTCAGTATGTCCTACATGCTACACACTACTTGCAATACTGAGTGAGACATCCTAACACAAACTTCGATTGGGATTTTGATTTATCTCACGACCAACACTTTTACAAATTATGATGGCAAAACCCTTAAAAATAGCACTGACGAGCTACCAGTTTTGATAAAAATAATATTGTAAACTTACTAAATACATTTTTATTTCCTTATATACAACAAAAAAGAATGAAATTGAATGATTTTCAGAGCTAATCGTTTACCTTGACAACTTTGTCCGTCTGACTCACGACGGACGTACACAAGTAACGCACAGCTCAGGCCAGATTACGCTGGCGAGTGTTAGTTTTCAGATATTTGCACTTACGATCTTCCTCGAGAGACAACAAGTCACCAGCAAGAAAAAGTTTATATCACATATTACGATGGAGGAGCATATTTGATATGCAATAACATATCATTTGAGCGAAATAAAATATATGTGGCAAAACGGTAAAAAAATACTTGGGAAAAGAATTTAGGCCTACACAGCTAAAAAAAATCTAGCTTAGTCAATAATTGTTCTTCAGGCAATTATTGCATATTTGTTTTAAAGAATTTCATCTTCATGTCGTGATGCTAAATACATAAGTGTAGTATCGGGCAGGGGGAACGTGCCCCACACAAAAATGAATAAATTGCCTCTTTTGAAAATGAAAAGTTAACCTCAATTACTGTCAAAGGTGCGAGAATTTGTTGCGGAATTTGCGAATACTTTTAAACCAATATTACAAAAGTGCCTTTTCAAAATGAATACTGTTTGGGCTCAGAGATTCCATCTACGGAGGGAGGAGCCGGGTCTTTATTTATTAAAAGAATTAAATTAAGACGATAAATGTTTTGTCAATTAAATTGTAGACCTGTAACAAAATATTTCGTTCAAACAAAATTCATATATTTTGGCTCAGTAATTGCCATACTCCTTACCCCAGACCAATTCAGCCTCATGACGCATACCAACATGAAAAGCGGGCGGAATTTTTTTACCGAAAGTGGGGCAAAGTCAAAAGTTTGAGGGAACAAAATCACGCTAAGATGCAGAAAATAATCTTACGAAAGGTACAAATTTGGGAGCAGTGTGGTGGGGGGAGGGGGGGGGGTGGCCTTTCTTTTAATTCCCCTCTTAAATCCCGCCTGTGTACACGAACAACGGTGACATATATGGTTAATATTCTCGTTTACATTCACCCTGTGGTATATGTAACGTATTGTTGTCAGATCTCGTTCATACTCTCAACATCCAAGCTTTATTATTAGTTGTACGCACGCTACTTGTTCGATTTAGTGGTGTACGCCCGCGGATTATTTTTACGCTTGGAAGTTCGCAGTATTTTCAATTAATTAGGTAGGTTACAGGCAGCCGACAGATTCTTCAACCGGGTGTCTTTTTATGACGTCATAGCAGAGAAGCCGCTTTTAGAACAAAGACGTAATTTTTTTACATTCGCGGAATACTCAACAATGACAGAATGAACACTCCCGCGGCCTTGTAACAAACGTGGGTCTGTGGTCACTTGCGAGACGACTACGGAAGGTAAATTAGGGTAGAACGGAACTAATTATTCTCAATATTGAAACCTATGATGAAAGAGTCAAGTTCGGGGTTCTTTTTGTACCAGAATGTTATAGATTTCGGATATTTTGTGATGTTTTCCAAAAAAGTACCATCTAATATCTCTCGGATGAGGGTACTTTTGATAGGGGTCACCAGAAGTGTTGGCCCTTTTTTTTTTAGGCCGAAGTGAAGGGGTGTTGTACACCCTCATTAAATCACTCACATTCTGGTGTGGTCTATGGTAAAATAGTTCCCCATGAAACTGTTTCTGAAGCAGATCTCGTCAAGTTTGAATATGAATAGTCAAGACCTATCTATTCTCTACTATACCTAAAATTTGCAACTTTCCAGCTTCCTGTCCCGTGAAATAAGACCTCTCGAAAATATTTCTAGCAGCCCTTTCTCTGGCTGAACTCGCAGACTTATGGAAGCATATGCCAATCAAAACCTCGGAATTACGTCGCGTCGTAATTGAATTACGTCGCGTCGTTATTGGAAATACGTCGCGTCGTAATTGAAATTACGTCGCGTCGTAATTGGAATTACGTCGCGTCGTAATTAGAAGTACGTCGCGTCGTAATTGGAATTACGTCGCGTCGTTATTGGAATTACGTCGCGTCGTTATTGGAATTACGTCGCGTCGTAATTGAAATTACGTCGCGTCGTAATTGGAATTATACGTCGCGTCGTAATTAGAAGTACGTCGCGTCGTAATTGGAATTACGTCGCGTCGTAATTGGAATTACGTCGCGTCGTAATTAAAATCACGTCGCGTCGTAATTATATTTACTTCGCTACCCAAATATTTACCGGCATATGCTTCTATTCAGACTTGAAGTTAAAGTAACATGCTGACATGTGAGTCATGTTTCAGGAATTTTTTCTAGAAGCATTTATTTCCCGAAGAAACAGTGACAAATGCAAAGAAGAGTGTTTGGATTTTATCCGGACTTTCACATCGTAACTTTTGAATTAAAAATATCTTGCATAATTTGGTCTCATTAATGTTTGGGAACAATTTAAGAATATTTTCTTGTTAACATGTTAGTGGCCCAGCCCTAGCCTAAAGTGACCTTCGCTGTCTCTTATACTTTAAGCTAGTCCTACGCCCTAAGTATAACAACCGCTACCACTTTCTTACTAACCTACAACGATGAAAGAAACAGTAGGCCCACTAAGGCTTGTTTTTTGGACCTACAATCTTGGACAAAACTCTTTGAAACATTTTGTGAAAATATGTGATGTTTTTGATGCAGCTACTTTTCTGTTGTAAATTATTCCCCATGTATAAATCAGAAATGCTGGAATTTTTTTATGTTGCTTCTTCATTCTCTACCCTTTTAATTGTAATTAACATTTTAGAATTATAAGGACATTTTATTAATTTCATTGACGCCGCCAGTGTCCCCCTCCCTTACCTCACTATAATAATTGTCCTCCCCTCCCCCTCCCCGTTTAATGTTGGCCATTGTTACTGTTTTTCCTGTAAATGATGTTAAGAAAGGAATACATTCAACATTAAAAGGGGAGGGGGGAGGGGGTGTGGGCTTACAATTCTCGGAAAAATATTAAAGAAACATAACACTATAACATATGAAGTTCTCAAAAAGCTGAAGTGTTCCAGCAGTTTTGTCCAATTTTGTAGGCCAAGGGCTACTCCCAATAAAAAATATATCCCATAACATTTTCTTCAATCTAAGACGGATGATCTGCAAGGATTTAAACTTCAGTCACAGATGCTAAATTAAGTCTGTTCATTTAAGAATGGGTTAACGTTAGATCTAAGATAGTCCTTGAGTACTTGGCCAACCTACTTCCCTTCAACAACTTGGAAGTTCCAAGCCCTTGTATGACACTATAACCTTGTTTTGATGAAATCACTCCACCTATTCAGTGCTGTAATGCAAAATAAAGTATACCCTATCCATTAAATAGTACTTCAGACTCCATAGCAATCAGTGTAACAAACGCTATTTAGAGCTAGCTATCAGTATCAGTTAAAGTTGCATAGTTAGCTAGCTGCCTATGGATACAATTAACGTTTTACGTGCGTTGGACCCTGGCAACAAACATTCAAACATTAAGAAAGTCAAAAATTTAAGGTTTTCCTGTGGGAAATTTTAATAAACTTTAGTCAGGTGATGTGTCACATGAGGAAAACGCAGATTTATGGCGGTGTTATCGACAGGTGATGAGCCATTTGCGACTTCAACATTATGTGTAAGTTGCCATAACGAGAAATGACGCCATAAAACTATAATGAGAAATGATGTCATAAAAAGACAACTGGTTAAAGATTCTGTTGGCTGTTTTCAGCAATTCTTTGTGTACAGTGAACTATTATGGAGAAGGATCAGTGAAATAATTTCTTATTTCTACCAATTTACAACAGCCATTGAGGTTTAAAACGTAAGTGCCCATTAGGAATAAGTTTAAGTCTTTTGAGTATGTTCATGCTATTTTTACATAGTAGGACGAATTTTTTAACTTAAGTAATAAGTTGTAGGCCTAATTACAAAAGGCAACAGCCACAAATTTGTCGCGGAAAGGCTTATTACGGATTTTAAGCCGTGCGTCGTTAATATTTGGTTACGCTATTGTTGAGCAATGTAAACGTTTTCCACGTTGTAATTTGCACAACGACTTCTGACTGTGTACAGCCGATGCATATGGCTACAGTACACAGTCATATGTTATCTGACTAGGCCTAATACTGCCTTCCCAAATAAATAAAGGAAATGAGGGGGCGGGGGTGAAATCAGGGGGTAAGGGTGTGGGAGGGGGGGGTGGGGGGTGGGTGGGGTGTTAGAGCAGAGTGAGGAGGGTGAGGAAGAGGGGAGGGTGGAAGGGCAAGGGGGTGCGGAGGAATTTCTTTCCGATTTTGAAATTCTGTAAATTTGTTGGGCTGGCTGTCAAACTACAGGTCCTGGTCCGAGGGTTTAAGGAACTAGGCCTACGTGTTTATAAAACATAGCCTAGTTCGTTAGGCCTAGGCTGTTCATTGTTGTGGGTTCAGATTTTGTTCTATGGGGAAAATAAGGGGAATTTTTCCATTTATCTTTTCTATGACATGGTTGGGTTTATGCAGTAATTAAAAGGTTTATGGACAAGAATTTTAATGGACAGTTGGGCTCCATAAATATGCACTTGATGAGTCAGGTAGCTCAGTTGGTAGAGCACACGACTGAGAATGGGATGCTGGAGGTACCCGGTTCAAGCCTCGGACAGGTCTAACCAGTTTTTCCACAGCTATGCAGACAGATATGCTGATAATCAAAGTGGAAGTATGCGTTTGCAGCTCCTGCTCCTCATTCAGCTGTTGAGAAAAGTGGCAATGGTTGAATGGTGCTCACAGTCTTTTAGAGGGGACGTTAAGCCGTGGGTCCCCTACCTAGTTCTCTGAACACTTCTCGAAAAAAGTAGGGTTAAAATCCGGTATTCATCCACTTCCGTCCCGGTCGCACGAGACTGGCATCTGCTATGCAGGCTATAGCTTGGCGTCTATGTACAAGTAAACAAACAAACAAACACTTGTAAATTGTGACTCACCCAGTGTTACTCACCTGGATAAGGTGAGTCTCAGTCTTTGCAACAAGGTAGGTGACCAACACTCAGTCACTTAGTTAATTGACATTTCTTTTAAAATGACTTACCCCTAATCACTCACCTCTGTACAAAGTAAATGGGTTTGAATTAATTGACTAGCAACAGAGTCACTCTGGTGACTGACAATTTGGTACAATGACACACATCTGGCGCACAACAAAAGCATGCCTGCGTACTAGTTGTATGCAACCTTTTCAAGAAATGGATAATTGCCTTACTAACTCAGTTATATCATTGTGACAGGATACACTGGGCGGCGTACAAAGTTAAAATAGATCTAAAATATTTGCCTTTTTTTTAAAGTCAAATGTCAGTTGTGAAAAAGATTTGAGATTTTAAAGTTCAATTTTAAGAAGGAAGAGTGACAATTGTACCAGTTTGAAAAAGGTAATTTTAAAAGCCTAGGCCTATTTCCATTACAAAATTGTAACTTTATTTGTCACCGTTCCAGGCATTTTACCACAGGTGTTTCTAGCGTTATGGCAACCTCTAGGTTGCCATAACGCTAGGAACACCACCTGTGCATTTTACGTCCTTACTGATGTTTTTGGCTGACATTCACTGATTGTTGTCGTTTACTGTGACACAACATAAATCACAGGTGTTCCTAGCGTTATGGCAACCTATATACTTAATACATATTTAAAAAAGGTAAGTCACTTTCTAACACGACTTTCGAATCGTATATGATGTACAAACGATGGAATTTCTACCGACATTACAGTCATGACAATGTAAGAGCCCAAAACTTTGCTGTTAACCAAAGAAATGTTGCGATGACGTTATGAAGAAGCAGCACTTCAATTGGTTTGCAGCATATTGTTGGGCTTTTTTTGACTGTAATGTTGGTAGAAAATCATCGTTTGACTGTATCATGTTGGTATAAAGGAAGAGGAGTCTCCACAAATGTGAGTTAAGTCTAAAACGTAAAAAAATGTAATTAAAATTCGCAAGTGGTTAAAAAAAGGAATTTTCATACGGTTGAAAGTCATGGTAGGAGGTGACCTACCTTGTTTGTATATGTAATCTCATCGGTTGAAAAAGAACAAATACGTTGTGGCTTTTCCAAATAACTGGCAATGACAGCTTAGCATTGGAGTCTCCAGCAAATTTGTTGAGATTATCTACAATTTTTTCATTTTGGAAGCAATCTTATGTATAAAAAATGTGAAATTGGACCAGATTCATAAAAATCGAATTAAGATTCACGAGTGGTCAATAAAAAGGAATTTTCATATACGGTTCAAAAGTCGCGTTAGAAAGTGACCTACCTTTTTATATTATTTGTATTATGTATATAGGTTGCCATAATGCTAGGAACACCTGTCACATAAATGTCCCAAGGAATGAAAACATATGTCAGGCGCTGTCCTTCATCTTCAGTGCACCTACGAAAATGAATACGAACAGTGGGAAAAAATCCATACAGATAGATTAGGTTTTATTGTACTACTGTTGCAGTAGAGAGCATATTGACATTGGAGATGTCATTGATTTTTATGAATCTGGTCCATAGATTTCAAGATGGTCATGATGTTGAATTTATACATAAGTTATTGCTTCCAAAATGAAAAAATTGTAGATAATCTCCAACCTCTTAAATAATAACAACTCTTGTTTGTTTGTATGTAATGATCCTTCCGGATGTGGGCCAGAACTCGGCAACAATCTCAATGCTAAGCTGTCATTGCCAGTTTCTGAATTTGGATGGAAAGTGGATGAACACAACGTTTTCACCCTCCTCTTTCTGAGAAGTGGTCAGAAAGTCAGATAGAGCCGTTAAGCCCTACCATTGGGACCACAGGTGTTTCTAGTGTTATGGCAACCTATATACTCATTACATATACATAACAAGGTAGGTCACCTCCTACCGCGACTTTCGAACCGTGTTTGAAAATTCCTTTTTTTTAACCACTTGCGAATTTTAATTACATTTTTTTACTCAACTCTTTTTTGTCAGAGACTTCCTTCTTCATTTATAAGCCACAGTATTTTTTATTTTTTTCTGATGAGATGTACAAACAATGAATTTTTCTATTATAATTTTGCCCCATTTACACACTAAATGCCTGACAATTTGCTGCAAACGAAAGAAATGTCCAGGATGACTTAAGGAAGAAGCAGCACGTCAGTATTATTTTGACAAGAACGAAGCGGGTATGTATCATTACCAGATGATGATTTATGTGTTGATAAGGGTTTGGGGTAAGGAAATGATGATTGGTTTCATAAAATTCAGACGTTTAACTTGGATGGAAGAGGGATTAAATGTACAAAATTTAAGACATTATATTGGATGATATGTGCTTCTTTTTCAGGGAAGTTAACAAAGGAATTTGTATAAATATGGACCAGCAACAATACTAAGGCCACAAAATAATCTCTTTTTTATTGCTATATGGATATGCACAAAAGCAAACTAGCTTCTGTCATCAATGGGCACAAGGAAACGTAGGGCTATGATAGCAAACCATTATTAGTATGACATTAAATATATCTTCTGCGAAAATTTGTTAGATGTACTTACTAAGGCCCAAAGAGAATGATTGGAGAATATGTCATTCCTGCAGGCAGGGAAAGTACACTTTTTTGGTAAACTTTTTCTCATTTAACCAAATGTTTGGATGAGTATTATGAGCTAACCCCTCCCCCTTCCCCCTTCATGCTTTTGGAGCCTTGTACAAAATGCACATCAAACTGTGTACAGTGACAAAGGTCATCAAATTTGTAATTGAATTGTATCTATCTCATTGATGTTAAAATAATTTGAAACGTGCTAACAGAAGTTGAAATACAGCAAAATTCATTACCAGATGACAAGTCCAACAATTGGCAGACTACATATGGTTAGGAGATCCTTTTCTATTTTTGGGATACCGGCAGACTGTCAGAGCAAGAACTGACAACGCTGCCTTGCCAAAAAAATAACAAGTACTGTGGCTTATAAAGGAAAAAGGAAGTCTCCGGCAAATGTGAGTTGAGTAAAAATGTAATTAAGATTCACAAGTGGTCAAAAAAAGTAATTTTCATATACCGTTTGAAATTTGCGGTAGGAGGTGACCTACCTTGTATATGTATTTAATGAGTATCAGGTTGTCATATTGCTAGGAACACCTGTGATTGGGACTGCCATGGCATTAAATGTCTCCATCCGATGAACTGTGATTGTCACTTAACCAGTGGCCACTTTTACCAATGCTTGAGTGGGGAGATGACCAACCTTGGCGCTTTATGTCAGGGTATCGTTCTGGATATTTGTGGAAAATTGCAGGTTAAATTGTTGTGAGACTGGAACCTGCATCATCCGGCATCTCAGTCTGTTGAGCTCACCGCAACGGACTAAGCCACTTATCTCCACATATTTTCTACCTTTGACATTTAAAATTTGTTCATTCATACCATTCGTTCGAGAAACTACTACACAGTTTTCTGATTTGTTGCCGAGTTTGAATTTTCATTTTGGAAGTCAATGGAACAAAAACCTTGAAGTAATTGTATTCCAACATCAGATTATAGTTGTATTAAAAAGTTGGGAATTAGCCATCCATAAAAGTACGACAGTATTTTGCGTTTTATTATCTGGTTACATACAACATACAATTTAAGGCTGATGGAGTCATCGCAACATTGGTCGTACAAATAATTGCCAATGATTTTTGCCAATGACATGTTTTATTATCTGGTCACGTACATCATACAATTTAAGGCCAATGAAGTTATTGCAACATTGGTCGTACAAATAATTGCCAATGATTTTTGCCAATGACATGTTTTATTATCTGGTCACGTACATCATACAATTTAAGGCCGATGGAGTTATTGCAACATTAATCGTACAAATAATTGCCAATGTTTTTCATAAAAGCGTCAGAGTATAGAGAAGTTAGTGGCAAACATTTGCCAATGATCCATGGTCTTTACACTTGTCATTGTCAACATTATATCATATAGAAATGGTTGTATTTTGTTTGAGATTAAAAAAGGGGAATGCTTTTAGGAAAGATTAATTATTCTCTGATTGTTTTCAACTGCTCTAAGTAAAGAATTGACATACTATAAGGTCTTGGAATTATACGTCCTCTCACACATAAATTGAAAAATCTTGAAGGAGACAAAGTCTGATATAATCCTTATTTCATATGATAGAGGATTAAAATCTAAACCAACTACCAAAAACAGCAAGTCAAAATCTCTTTCATATATGATGGACTTGCTTGACACCTGAACTAATCCTTTAAGATTTTGAAGCAATAAAATAAAGATGCAGTGCAGAGAATGTTACCAAAAAAACTTGCAAAATAGTAATTATAATAATAAACAACAACAATAATAATAACAGATTTTTGTTATGCACAAAAATCATAAGAATGTTCAGTGGGTCAGAAGAAGGACAATTATCTTTACCAAGGCTTTAGTAAAGAAATCTGTCTATAGGTTTTTTTCTGTAAGGATAAGTTCAAGCTAGGTCAAACAATTTCATTGTATATGCATGTGAACATTGTGAGAGCACAATGGGAAGAAAGCATTCAAAAATTGAACAAACCTTGATCAGTCATAATTAAAAAATGCTAAATGCATTTTTCAACATGTTGATATTCTTCTTATAATTTTCTGCTTCTTAACTAGCAATGCTTTTCATTCCTTTGAAGGTATATGCATGTTAATATTCAAGTATATGATGGAGGAGTAATATGGGAGTTAGGTAGCTAGTCGGCTGAGTGTAAGGCTGTGATGCTGAAGGTCCCAGGTTCGAGTACCAACAGCGATTTTTCCAGATATGCAGAACGGTATATGCTGACATCAAGCGCAGAAGTTTGTCTTCTGCATCACACCTTCTTCCCCACCCGACCTTCGTGAAAAGTGGGCAATGGTTGGGTGGCGCTCACTGTCCTTCAGAGGGGATGAAAGCCGTCAGTCCCGATGGTAGGAGTTTCACCCCCTGCCTGGTTCTCTGAACACTTTTCGAAAAGAGCAGGGTGTTAACCCGGTGTTCATCCGCTTTCCATTCTGGAAAATTCATCGGGTACTGAAAAACAAGTCATTGTGACTTACATGTGCTTTCTTTTGCATATCTCTAAAAGTGAAGTACAATACAATACAAATAATAAAAGAACATTGGTGAAAAAACCCATGCAGATGTCTTATTCTGTTCAGGAGGTCTAGCATTTTAAAGATCCACCAATGTGTTGAAAAGTGACCTCGCTGTGTAAAATGTGATGTCAGAATTGAAGATCAAACACAATATTCAATATATTTCTTTAAAAAATTATACATATATTTCTTTAGTTTAAAGTGTGCAATGAGCAGATGGGCAAATCCTGTTCTTGTGAAGTGTATGTTATAACCCATATTAATAATTTAACAAAAAATGATTCCAATAATTCAGAAACAGGCATTTAATATTCAAAGAAAACATAATATTTTCTCTTGCATTTACAATTGTGATGTCATACTGTGCACAGCGAGGTCACTTTTAAACGCACTAGTGAAACACACTCCAAAACGGAATAAGCTATCAACATGGTTTCTCACCAAATTCAGTGTTCATATTAAGGCGTGGGATTGCGGGATTCCCGCACATATCATTAAATTCCTGCTCAGAAATAATTGAGATGGGAGGGGAATTTCCTGCAAAGAAAATACAGTATAATAGTAGTCCTCTATCATACCTCTATAATACAGTATAATAGTCCTCTATCATACAGTATAATAGTCCTCTATCATACAGTATAATAGTCCTCTATCATACAGTATAATAGTCCTCTATCATACAGTATAATAGTCCTCTATCATACAGTATAATAGTCTCTATCATACAGTATAATAGTCCTCTATCATACAGTATAATAGTCTCTCATCATACAGTATAATAGTCCTCTATCATACAGTATAATAGTCCTCTATCATACAGCATAATAGTCCTCTATCATATCATACAGTATAATAGTCCTCTATCATACAGTATAATAGTCCTCTATCATACAGTATAATAGTCCTCTATCATACAGTATAATAGTCCTCTATCATACAGTATAATAGTCCTCTATCATACAGTATAATAGTCCTCTATCATACAGTATAATAGTCCTCTATCATACAGTATAATAGTCCTCTATCATACAGTATAATAGTCCTCTATCATACAGTATAATAGTCCTCTATCATACAGTATAATAGTCCTCTATCATACAGTATAATAGTCCTCTATCATACAGTATATAATAGTCCTCTATCATACAGTATAATAGTCCTCTATCATACAGTATAATAGTCCTCTATCATACAGTATAATAGTCCTCTATCATACAGTATAATAGTCCTCTATCATACAGTATAAATAGTCCTCTATCATACAGTATAATAGTCCTCTATCATACAGTATAATAGTCCTCTATCATACAGTATAATAGTCCTCTATCATACAGTATAATAGTCCTCTATCATACAGTATAATAGTCCTCTATCATACAGTATAATAGTCCTCTATCATACAGTATAATAGTCCTCTATCATACAGTATAATAGTCCTCTATCATACAGTATAATAGTCCTCTATCATACAGTATAATAGTCCTCTGTCATACAGTATAATAGTCCTCTATCATACAGTATAATAGTCCTCTATCATACAGTATAATAGTCCTCTATCATACAGTATAATAGTCCTCTATCATACAGTATAATAGTCCTCTATCATACAGTATAATAGTCCTCTATCATACAGTATAATAGTCCTCTATCATACAGTATAATAGTCCTCTATCATACAGTATAATAGTCCTCTATCATACAGTATAATAGTCCTCTATCATACAGTATAATAGTCCTCTATCATACAGTATAATAGTCCTCTATCATACAGTATAATAGTCCTCTATCATACAGTATAATAGTCCTCTATCATACAGTATAATAGTCCTCTATCATACAGTATAATAGTCCTCTATCATACAGTATAATAGTCCTCCTCATACATCATCATACAGTATAATAGTCCTCTATCATACAGTATAATAGTCCTCTATCATACAGTATAATAGTCCTCTATCATACAGTATAATAGTCCTCTATCATACAGTATAATAGTCCTCTATCATACAGTATAATAGTCTCTCATACATACAGTAATAGTCCTCTATCATACAGTATAATAGTCCTCTATCATACAGTATAATAGTCCTCTATCATACAGTATAATAGTCCTCTATCATACAGTATAATAGTCCTCTATCATACAGTATAATAGTCCTCTAGTCCTCATACAGTATAATAGTCCTCTATCATACAGTCCTCTATCATACAGTATAATAGTCCTCTATCATACAGTATAATAGTCCTCTATCATACAGTATAATAGTCCTCTATCATACAGTATAATAGTCCTCTCTGTCATACAGTATAATAGTCCTCTATCATACAGTATAATAGTCCTCTATCATACAGTATAATAGTCCTCTATCATACAGTATAATAGTCCTCTATCATACAGTATAATAGTCCTCTATCATACAGTATAATAGTCCTCTATCATACAGTATAATAGTCCTCTATCATACAGTATAATAGTCCTCTATCATACAGTATAATAGTCCTCTATCATACAGTATAATAGTATCATCATACAGTATAATAGTCCTCTATATACATAGTCCTCTATCATACAGTATAATAGTCCTCTATCATACAGTATAATAGTCCTCTGTCATACAGTATAATAGTCCTCTATCATACAGTATAATAGTCCTCTATCATACAGTATAATAGTCCTCTATCATACAGTATAATATAATAGTCCTCTATCATACAGTATAATAGTCCTCTATCATACAGTATAATAGTCCTCTATCATACAGTATAATAGTCCTCTATCATACAGTATAATAGTCCTCTATCATACAGTATAATAGTCCTCTATCATACAGTATAATAGTCCTCTATCATACAGTATAATAGTCCTCTATCATACAGTATAATAGTCCTCTATCATACAGTATAATAGTCCTCTATCATACAGTATAATAGTCCTCTATCATACAGTATAATAGTCCTCTATCATACAGTATAATAGTCCTCTATCATACAGTATAATAGTCCTCTATCATACAGTATAATAGTCCTCTATCATACAGTATAATAGTCCTCTATCATACAGTATAATAGTCCTCTATCATACAGTATAATAGTCCTCTATCATACAGTATAATAGTCCTCTATCATACAGTATAATAGTCCTCTATCATACAGTATAATAGTCCTCTATCATACAGTATAATAGTCCTCTATCATACAGTATAATAGTCCTCTCTATCATACAGTATAATAGTCCTCTATCATACAGTATAATAGTCCTCTATCATACAGTATAATAGTCCTCTATCATACAGTATAATAGTCCTCTATCATACAGTATAATAGTCCTCTATCATACAGTATAATAGTCCTCTATCATACAGTATAATAGTCCTCTATCATACAGTATAATAGTCCTCTATCATACAGTATAATAGTCCTCTATCATACAGTATAATAGTCCTCTATCATACAGTATAATAGTCCTCTATCATACAGTATAATAGTCCTCTATCATACAGTATAATAGTCCTCTATCATACAGTATAATAGTCCTCTATCATACAGTATAATAGTCCTCTATCATACAGTATAATAGTCCTCTATCATACAGTATAATAGTCCTCTATCATACAGTATAATAGTCCTCTATCATACAGTATAATAGTCCTCTATCATACAGTATAATAGTCCTCTATCATACAGTATAATAGTCCCTCATCATCATAACAGTCATATAATAGTCCTCTATCATACAGTATAATAGTCCTCTATCATACAGTATAATAGTCCTCATCATACAGTATAATAGTCCTCTATCATACAGTATAATAGTCCTCTATCATACAGTATAATAGTCCTCTATCATACAGTATAATAGTCCTCTATCATACAGTATAATAGTCCTCTATCATACAGTATAATAGTCCTCTATCATACAGTATAATAGTCCTCTATCATACAGTATAATAGTCCTCTATCATACAGTATAATAGTCCTCTATCATACAGTATAATAGTCCTCTATCATACAGTATAATAGTCCTCTATCATACAGTATAATAGTCCTCTATCATACAGTATAATAGTCCTCTCATCATACAGTATAATAGTCCTCTATCATACAGTATAATAGTCCTCTATCATACAGTATAATAGTCCTCTATCATACAGTATAATAGTCCTCTATCATACAGTATAATAGTCCTCTATCATACAGTACATATAATAGTCCTCTATCATACTATCATACAGTATAATAGTCCTCTATCATACAGTATAATAGTCCTCTATCATACAGTATAATAGTCCTCTATCATACAGTATAATAGTCCTCTATCATACAGTATAATAGTCCTCTATCATACAGTATAATAGTCCTCTGTCATACAGTACAGTCCTCTATCATACAGTATAATAGTCCTCTGTCATACAGTATAATCATACAGTATAATAGTCCTCTATCATACAGTATAATAGTCCTCTATCATCTATCATACAGTATAATAGTCCTCTATCATACAGTATAATAGTCCTCTATCATACAGTATAATAGTCCTCTATCATACAGTATAATATCATACAGTATATAATAGTCCTCTATCATACAGTATAATAGTCCTCTCATACAGTATAATAGTCCTCTATCATACAGTATAATAGTCCTCTATCATACAGTATAATAGTCCTCTATCATACAGTATAATAGTCCTCTATCATACAGTATAATAGTCCTCTATCATACAGTATAATAGTCCTCTATCATACAGTATAATAGTCCTCTATCATACAGTATAATAGTCCTCTATCATACAGTATAATAGTCCTCTATCATACAGTATAATAGTCCTCTATCATACAGTATAATAGTCTATCATACAGTATAATAGTCCTCTATCATACAGTATAATAGTCCTCTATCATCATACAGTATAATAGTCCTCTATCATACAGTATAATAGTCCTCATCATACAGTATAATAGTCCTCTATCATACAGTATAATAGTCCTCTATCATACAGTATAATAGTCCTCTATCATACAGTATAATAGTCCTCTATCATACAGTATAATAGTCCTCTATCATACAGTATAATAGTCCTCTATCATACAGTATAATAGTCCTCTATCATACAGTATAATAGTCCTCTATCATACAGTATAATAGTCCTCTATCATACAGTATAATAGTCCTCTATCATACAGTATAATAGTCCTCTATCATACAGTATAATAGTCCTCTATCATACAGTATAATAGTCCTCTATCATACAGTATAATAGTCCTCTATCATACAGTATAATAGTCCTCTATCATACAGTATAATAGTCCTCTATCATACAGTATAATAGTCCTCTATCATACAGTATAATAGTCCTCTATCATAGTATAATAGTTCCTCTGTCATACAGTATAATAGTCCTCTATCATACAGTATAATAGTCCTCTATCATACAGTATAATAGTCCTCTATCATACAGTATAATACAGTATAATAGTCCTCTATCATACAGTATAATAGTCCTCTATCATACAGTATAATAGTCCTCTATCATACAGTATAATAGTCCTCTATCATACAGTATAATAGTCCTCTATCATACAGTATAATAGTCCTCTATCATACAGTATAATAGTCCTCTATCATACAGTATAATAGTCCTCTATCATACAGTATAATAGTCCTCTATCATACAGTATAATAGTCCTCTATCATACAGTATAATAGTCTATCTCTAGTCATCATACAGTATAATAGTCCTCTATCATACAGTATAATAGTCCTCTATCATACAGTATAATAGTCCTCTATCATACAGTATAATAGTCCTCTATCATACAGTATAATAGTCCTCTATCATACAGTATAATAGTCCTCTATCATACAGTATAATAGTCCTCTATCATACAGTATAATAGTCCTCTGTCATACAGTATAATAGTCCTCTATCATACAGTATAATAGTCCTCTATCATACAGTATAATAGTCCTCTATCATACAGTATAATAGTCCTCTATCATACAGTATAATAGTCCTCTATCATACAGTATAATAGTCCTCTATCATACAGTATAATAGTCCTCTATCATACAGTATAATAGTCCTCTATCATACAGTCATACAGTATAATAGTCCTCTATCATACAGTATAATAGTCCTCTATCATACAGTATAATAGTCCTCTATCATACAGTATAATAGTCCTCTATCATACAGTATAATAGTCCTCTATCATACAGTATAATAGTCCTCTATCATACAGTATAATAGTCCTCTATCATACAGTATAATAGTCCTCTATCATACAGTATAATAATAGTCCTCTATCATACAGTATAATAGTCCTCTATCATACAGTATAATAGTCCTCTATCATACAGTATAATAGTCCTCTATCATACAGTATAATAGTCCTCTATCATACAGTATAATAGTCCTCTATCATACAGTATAATCTCTATCATACAGTATAATAGTCCTCTATCATACAGTATAATAGTCCTCTATCATACAGTATAATAGTCTATCTCTAGTCTATCATACAGTATAATAGTCCTCTATCATACAGTATAATAGTCCTCTATCATACAGTATAATAGTCCTCTATCATACAGTATAATAGTCCTCTATCATACAGTATAATAGTCCTCTATCATACAGTATAATAGTCCTCTATCATACAGTATAATAGTCCTCTATCATACAGTATAATAGTCCTCTATCATACAGTATAATAGTCCTCTATCATACAGTATAATAGTCCTCTATCATACAGTATAATAGTCCTCTCATCATACAGTATAATAGTCCTCTATCATACAGTATAATAGTCCTCTATCATACAGTATAATAGTCCTCTATCATACAGTATAATAGTCCTCTATCATACAGTATAATAGTCCTCTATCATACAGTATAATAGTCCTATACATACAGTATAATAGTCCTCTATCATACAGTATAATAGTCCTCTATCATACAGTATAATAGTCCTCTATCATACAGTATAATAGTCCTCTATCATACAGTATAATAGTCCTCTATCATACAGTATAATAGTCCTCTATCATACAGTATAATAGTCCTCTATCATACAGTATAATAGTCCTCTATCATACAGTATAATAGTCCTCTATCATACAGTATAATAGTCCTCTATCATACAGTATAATAGTCCTCTATCATACAGTATAATAGTCCTCTATCATACAGTATAATAGTCCTCTATCATACAGTATAATAGTCCTCTATCATACAGTATAATAGTCCTCTATCATACAGTATAATAGTCCTCTATCATACAGTATAATAGTCCTCTATCATACAGTATAATAGTCCTCTATCATACAGTATAATAGTCCTCTATCATACAGTAGTATAATAGTCCTCTATCATACAGTATAATAGTCCTCTATCATACAGTATAATAGTCCTCTATCATACAGTATAATAGTCCTCTATCATACAGTATAATAGTCCTCTATCATACAGTATAATAGTCCTCTATCATACAGTATAATAGTCCTCTATCATACAGTATAATAGTCCTCTATCATACAGTATAATAGTCCTCTATCATACAGTATAATAGTCCTCTATCATACAGTATAATAGTCCTCTATCATACAGTATAATAGTCCTCTAGTCATACAGTATAATAGTCCTCTATCATACAGTATAATAGTCCTCTATCATACAGTATAATAGTCCTCTATCATACAGTATAATAGTCCTCTATCATACAGTATAATAGTCCTCTATCATACAGTATAATAGTCCTCTGTCATACAGTATAATAGTCCTCTATCATACAGTATAATAGTCCTCTATCATACAGTCATACAGTATAATAGTCCTCTATCATACAGTATAATAGTCCTCTATCATACAGTATAATAGTCCTCTATCATACAGTATAATAGTCCTCTATCATACAGTATAATAGTCCTCTATCATACAGTATAATAGTCCTCTATCATACAGTATAATAGTCCTCTATCATACAGTATAATAGTCCTCTGTCATACAGTATAATAGTCCTCTATCATACAGTATAATAGTCCTCTATCATACAGTATAATAGTCCTCTATCATACAGTATAATAGTCCTCTATCATACAGTATAATAGTCCTCTATCATACAGTATAATAGTCCTCTATCATACAGTATAATAGTCCTCTATCATACAGTATAATAGTCCTCTATCATACAGTATAATAGTCCTCTATCATACAGTATAATAGTCCTCTATCATACAGTATAATAGTCCTCTATCATACAGTATAATAGTCCTCTATCATACAGTATAATAGTCCTCTATCATACAGTATAATAGTCCTCTATCATACAGTATAATAGTCCTCTATCATACAGTATAATAGTCCTCTATCATACAGTATAATAGTCCTCTATCATACAGTATAATAGTCCTCTATCATACAGTATATCATACAGTATAATAGTCCTCTATCATACAGTATAATAGTCCTCTATCATACAGTATAATAGTCCTCTATCATACAGTATAATAGTCCTCTATCATACAGTATAATAGTCCTCTATCATACAGTATAATAGTCCTCTATCATACAGTATAATAGTCCTCTATCATACAGTATAATAGTCCTCTATCATACAGTATAATAGTCCTCTATCATACAGTATAATAGTCCTCTATCATACAGTATAATAGTCCTCTATCATACAGTATAATAGTCCTCTATCATACAGTATAATAGTCCTCTATCATACAGTATAATAGTCCTCTATCATACAGTATAATAGTCCTCTATCATACAGTATAATAGTCCTCTATCATACAGTATAATAGTCCTCTATCATACAGTATAATAGTCCTCTATCATACAGTATAATAGTCCTCTATCATACAGTATAATAGTCCTCTATCATACAGTATAATAGTCCTCTATCATACAGTATAATAGTCCTCTATCATACAGTATAATAGTCCTCTATCATACAGTATATAATAGTAATAGTCTCTATCATACAGTATAATAGTCCTCTATCATACAGTATAATAGTCCTCTATCATACATACAGTATAATAGTCCTCTATCATACAGTATAATCATACAGTATAATAGTCCTCTATCATACAGTATAATAGTCCTCTATCATACAGTATAATAGTCCTCTATCATACAGTATAAATGTCATACAGTATAATAGTCCTCTATCATACAGTATAATAGTCCTCTATCATACAGTATAATAGTCCTCTATCATACAGTATAATAGTCCTCTATCATACAGTATAATAGTCCTCTATCATACAGTATAATAGTCCTCTATCATACAGTATAATAGTCCTCTATCATACAGTATAATAGTCCTCTATCATACAGTATAATAGTCCTCTATCATACAGTATAATAGTCCTCTATCATACAGTATAATAGTCCTCTATCATACAGTATAATAGTCCTCTATCATACAGTATAATAGTCCTCTATCATACAGTATAATAGTCTCTCTATCATACAGTATAATAGTCCTCTATCATACAGTATAATAGTCCTCTATCATACAGTATAATAGTCCTCTATCATACAGTATAATAGTCCTCTATCATACAGTATAATAGTCCTCTATCATACAGTATAATAGTCCTCTATCATACAGTATAATAGTCCTCTATCATACAGTATAATAGTCCTCTATCATACAGTATAATAGTCCTCTATCATACAGTATAATAGTCCTCTATCATACAGTATAATAGTCCTCTATCATACAGTATAATAGTCCTCTATCATACAGTATAATAGTCCTCTATCATACAGTATAATAGTCCTCTATCATACAGTATAATAGTCCTCTATCATACAGTATAATAGTCCTCTATCATACAGTATAATAGTCTATCTCTATCATACAGTATAATAGTCCTCTATCATACAGTATAATAGTCCTCTATCATACAGTATAATAGTCCTCTATCATACAGTATATAGTCCTCTATCATACAGTATAATAGTCCTCTATCATACAGTATAATAGTCCTCTATCATACAGTATAATAGTCCTCTATCATACAGTATAATAGTCCTCTATCATACAGTATAATAGTCCTCTATCATACAGTATAATAGTCCTCTATCATACAGTATAATAGTCCTCTATCATACAGTATAATAGTCTCAGTATCATACAGTATAATAGTCCTCTATCATACAGTATAATAGTCCTCTATCATACAGTATAATAGTCTCTCTATCATACAGTATAATAGTCCTCTATCATACAGTATAATAGTCCTCTATCATACAGTATAATAGTCCTCTATCATACAGTATAATAGTCCTCTATCATACAGTATAATATCATACAGTATAATAGTCCTCTATCATACAGTATAATAGTCCTCTATCATACAGTATAATAGTCCTCTATCATACAGTATAATAGTCCTCTATCATACAGTATAATAGTCCTCTATCATACAGTATAATAGTCCTCTATCATACAGTATAATAGTCCTCTATCATACAGTATAATAGTCTCTCATCATACAGTATAATAGTCCTCTATCATACAGTATAATAGTCTCTCTATCATACAGTATAATAGTCCTCTATCATACAGTATAATAGTCCTCTATCATACAGTATAATAGTCCTCTATCATACAGTATAATAGTCCTCTATCATACAGTATAATAGTCCTCTATCATACAGTATAATAGTCCTCTATCATACAGTATAATAGTCCTCTATCATACAGTATAATAGTCCTCTATCATACAGTATAATAGTATCCTCTATCATACAGTATAATAGTCATACAGTATAATAGTCCTCTATCATACAGTATAATAGTCCTCTCATCATACAGTATAATAGTCTGTCATACTATCATACAGTATAATAGTCCTCTATCATACAGTATAATAGTCCTCTATCATACAGTATAATAGTCCTCTCATCATACAGTATAATAGTCCTCTATCATACAGTATAATAGTCCTCTATCATACAGTATAATAGTCCTCTATCATACAGTATAATAGTCCTCTATCATACAGTATAATAGTCCTCTATCATATAATAGTCCTCTATCATACAGTATAATAGTCCTCTATCATACAGTATAATAGTCCTCTATCATACAGTATAATAGTCCTCTATCATACAGTATAATAGTCCTCTATCATACAGTATAATAGTCCTCTATCATACAGTATAATAGTCCTCTATCATACAGTATAATAGTCCTCTATCATACAGTATATAGTCCTCTATCATACAGTATAATAGTCCTCTATCATACAGTATAATAGTCCTCTGTCATCAGTCATACAGTATAGTCCTCATACAGTATAATAGTCCTCTATCATACAGTATAATAGTCCTCTATCATACAGTATAATAGTCCTCTATCATACAGTATAATCATACAGTATAATAGTCCTCTATCATACAGTATAATAGTCCTCTATCATACAGTATAATAGTCCTCTATCATACAGTATAATAGTCCTCTATCATACAGTATAATAGTCCTCTATCATACAGTATAATAGTCCTCTATCATACAGTATAATAGTCCTCTATCATACAGTATAATAGTCCTCTATCATACAGTATAATAGTCCTCTATCATACAGTATAATAGTCCTCTATCATACAGTATAATAGTCCTCTATCATACAGTATAATAGTCCTCTCTATCATACAGTATAATAGTCCTCTATCATACAGTATAATAGTCCTCTATCATACAGTATAATAGTCCTCTATCATACAGTATAATAGTCCTCTATCATACAGTATAATAGTCCTCTATCATACAGTATAATAGTCCTCTATCATACAGTATAATAGTCCTCTATCATACAGTATAATAGTCCTCTGTCATACAGTATAATAGTCCTCTCATCATACAGTATAATAGTCCTCTATCATACAGTATAATAGTCCTCTATCATACAGTATAATAGTCCTCTATCATACAGTATAATAGTCCTCTATCATACAGTATAATAGTCCTCTATCATACAGTATAATAGTCCTCTATCATACAGTATAATAGTCCTCTATCATACAGTATAATAGTCCTCTATCATACAGTATAATAGTCCTCTATCATACAGTATAATAGTCCTCTATCATACAGTATAATAGTCCTCTATCATACAGTATAATAGTCCTCTATCATACAGTATAATAGTCCTCTATCATACAGTATAATAGTCCTCTATCATACAGTATAATAGTCCTCTATCATACAGTATAATAGTCCTCTATCATACAGTATAATAGTCCTCTATCATACAGTATAATAGTCCTCTATCATACAGTATAATAGTCCTCTATCATACAGTATAATAGTCCTCTATCATACAGTATAATAGTCCTCTATCATACAGTATAATAGTCCTCTATCATACAGTATAATAGTCCTCTGTCATACAGTATAATAGTCCTCTGTCATACAGTATAATAGTCCTCTATCATACAGTATAATAGTCCTCTATCATACAGTATAATAGTCCTCTATCATACAGTATAATAGTCCTCTATCATACAGTATAATAGTCCTCTATCATACAGTATAATAGTCCTCTGTCATACAGTATAATAGTATAGTATAATAGTCCTCTATCATACAGTATAATAGTCCTCTATCATACAGTATAATAGTCCTCTATCATACAGTATAATAGTCCTCTATCATACAGTATAATAGTCCTCTATCATACAGTATAATAGTCCTCTATCATACAGTATAATAGTCCTCTATCATACAGTATAATAGTCCTCTGTCATACAGTATAATAGTCCTCTATCATACAGTATAATAGTCCTCTATCATACAGTATAATAGTCCTCTATCATACAGTATAATAGTCCTCTATCATACAGTATAATAGTCCTCTATCATACAGTATAATAGTCCTCTATCATACAGTATAATAGTCCTCTATCATACAGTATAATAGTCCTCTATCATACAGTATAATAGTCCTCTATCATACAGTATAATAGTCCTCTATCATACAGTATAATAGTCCTCTATCATACAGTATAATAGTCCTCTCTATCATACAGTATAATAGTCCTCTATCATACAGTATAATAGTCTCTATCATATCATACAGTATAATAGTCCTCTATCATACAGTATAATAGTCCTCTATCATACAGTATAATAGTCCTCTATCATACAGTATAATAGTCCTCTATCATACAGTATAATAGTCCTCTATCATACAGTATAATAGTCCTCTATCATACAGTATAATAGTCCTCTATCATACAGTATAATAGTCCTCTATCATACAGTATAATAGTCCTCTATCATACAGTATAATAGTCCTCTATCATACAGTATAATAGTCCTCTATCATACAGTATAATAGTCCTCTATCATACAGTATAATAGTCCTCTATCATACAGTATAATAGTCCTCTATCATACAGTATAATAGTCATACTAATAGTCCTCTATCATACAGTATAATAGTCCTCTATCATACAGTATAATAGTCCTCTGTCATACAGTATAATAGTCCTCTATCATACAGTATAATAGTCCTCTATCATACAGTATAATAGTCCTCTATCATACAGTATAATAGTCCTCTATCATACAGTATAATAGTCCTCCATACAGTATAATATCATACAGTATAATAGTCTCTCTCTATCATACAGTATAATAGTCTCTATCATACAGTATAATAGTCTCTATCATACAGTATAATATCATACAGTATAATAGTCCTCTATCATACAGTATAATAGTCCTCTATCATACAGTATAATAGTCCTCTATCATACAGTATAATAGTCCTCTATCATACAGTATAATAGTCCTCTATCATACAGTATAATAGTCCTCTATCATACAGTATAATAGTCCTCTATCATACAGTATAATAGTCCTCTATCATACAGTATAATAGTCCTCTATCATACAGTATAATAGTCCTCTATCATACAGTATAATAGTCCTGTCATACAGTATAATAGTCTATCATACAGTATAATAGTCCTCTATCATACAGTATAATAGTCCTCTATCATACAGTATAATGCGGCGATGGTTCTGAGCGGTGTTGGGGATGCCATGGGCTTTATGTGGGAGTTCGACTACAGCGGTGAGCAGATTCACTCAGATGTTGCACGCAGAGGAGGCGTGGCTAAGCTTCATTTGAAAGGTATGAACAATCTGGGAGTGGTAAGGCACGTACATGAGTCCGTTTTTACACCGGTATATGGGCAGCTAGAAGCACACTGGCTATGCGGTAGAAAGTGAAACTCGCATTTCAAAGTTGCTGGGTTCAATTCCCGCCACAAGTCATGCGCTGTGCCCTTGGGCAGGGCACCACAAGTCATGCGCTGTGCCCTTGGGCAGGGCACCACAAGTCATGCGCTGTGCCCTTGGGCAGGGCACCACAAGTCATGCGCTGTGCCCTTGGGCAGGGCACTTCATTCTACTTGCTTCAGATCAGCTGCTGAATGAGTACCAATATTGCTGGGGAGTAAAGCTGCAATGGACTGGTGCAGGAAGAGTCAATGATTCTCATCCGCTTGTACCCCAAAATCTGGGAATGAGCACTGGCTTTATGGCCCAAGGAAGAATTTAGATTTCTATATGGACAACTAAAAATATTTTTTTCTTGATTTTAAATCAAAAAGAGCATACTAACGCTCTCTGTGGATTATGGAAAAAAAGCATATACTGTATATTGAGTTGTGGGTGACAAAAGTTTGATAACTTATAAATATGCAACATACATGATGTACGGATGAAAAGACAATTCAAAATCTTGAACATGATTCTTCTCATTTCTTTCCTTAGTTTTACCCTTCTATAATGATGATAGATATTGATTGCAGCGGTGTAGGAAGGGTGACCTGGGGGGGAGGGGCAAGAATTTTCTGGTTATAAGCGGAAAATTGTACTGGTAAATCAAGTTTTCATAAAACATTGCTGTTAATCATAAAATCTTCTTTAATTTGGGGGAAATTTCTTCACTTTAGAGAAATTTTCTACATTTTTTAATTTTGGGGAAATATTCTTAAATTTTTGGGAAATGTTGCAAAATTTTCCAGAATGTAATGTTTGAATTTTTGTTTAATTTTGCTTATTATTTTCAATTTTATACTACCAATTCTCCAATTTTCCAACTGAGTAGATTCATACAAACCAGGCAGGTGGAATCCTCTCAAGAGGGGAACCTCTCCCCCTTTCTACATCTCTGATTGATTGGGGTACGTAAGTTTAGCTTAAATTTAAAGGTCTTTTTGGCAGAAATTGCAGAATCTTTTCTAATCTGCTGCAAGAAAGTGTAATACTGCATGTACATAATCAAAATAAGGGATTTACATGTAGATAAGAAATAAGAGTGGCATGCCTGTTCAATCATCACAAATTTTCATAAAGATTAGTATATTTAACCTTAGCTTCAAAAAGCTGTCAAAATTTCAATTTTTAATCTATATTGGGAATTGTTTGTTATTTTCATGGTTTTTCTGGATATTTAAACAATTTGTACAATGTTTTTTATATATTTTTTATATTTTTTATATATTTATATATGGTACAACAATTTGCTCAGAAAACAACAAAAAGTATGAATAAGCCAGTGTTACCTCTACTTGTCCATGGACCTTGAAAAAAATCTATGATTCTGGCATTTATAAAAAGATTTCATGAGTAAACAGTATATGTGGTAAATATGTGCTCTAAAAACGTCCCCCATGTAATTGTGTGATGAAAAGCCTAATATATTGCAAAAGAATAAAGTAAAAAAAAGATACATTCACTACATTAATATTATTTCTGTCACGATTTTTCATGGGAAGATTTTCGACACCTTTATTCAGAACTGTGGGAATTTTTGTGATTAGTTCATACTCCGTCTGTCCATAGGTCTTTAATACTTTGCAGCTTTGGAATTATGAATTATTCTCCTACGCCTCACGAGAGTGAATGGGCTACAATTTGTGTATCTTTTGAAGGAATTACTTGGTATCTTTACAAATTGCATAGGTGGGTAGGGTTCAACATTCTAACAAAACTTTAAAAACAATTGGGAAGTCAAATAAGTAAAATAAGTGCTTTTTATGCAAAATTTTGCAGATTCTTAAACTCAAAAAGTACAAGACCTATCCATGAGTCGGGACACAAATTCATGTACCAAGGTGTCATGGACCATGACACCTTGGTACATGAATTTGTGTCCCTTATAGACTGGGTTTAAAGGTCAAAAGTCACACAGCTATTGACCTTTTCACTATTTTCCCCTATAGTTTTGGAATGGTACGTGTGACGTGAGCATGAATGGTGTCATACAGTAGCGTGCGATAAATGTGAAAAATTTCAGAAGTTATTTCATTGATTAGGGTCAAGGGTCAGAGGTCAATTATGTGATTTTAGGGGGTGCTAATTTGTACATTTTTTGCAACATTTTAAACTCAAAAAGTACATGACCTATACCAACTCTATGTTGTACCATGACATCTTGGTACATGAATTTGTGTCCCGTAGATTCTGAGATCAAAAGATCAAAGGTCACAGAACTATTGACCTTTTTTCACCATTTTCCCCTATAGTTATAGAATGGTACGTGTGATGTGAGCATGAATGGTGTCATACAGTAGAGTGATAAATGTGAACAATTTTAGAAATTATTTCAGTGATTAGAGGTAAAGGTTAGAGGTCAAATATGTTATTTTAGGGGGGTAATTATGTACTAATTTGTACATTTTTGCACCATTACTAACTCAAGAAGTACAAGATCTATTCTAAACATATGTTGTGCCATGATACCTTGGTACATGAATTCGTGTCCCCCGTAGACTCTGGGGTAAAAAAGGTCAAAGGTCTGTTTGTACTCGCATAGGCAGTACAATCCATCAACATGCATAAAGAAGGATAGCTAAGCCTGTCTCAACATCTGCTTGTATTCGAGCTCGCATGGGCAGTGCAATCCATCAAAAGTCACAGAGCTATATAGTGTCCCTGATATCCATTTCTCCCACTATGCTGTACACTTAAGGTGATGAGATCAGGAACTGTGGATTGCTTTCTTGTTATTGTTGTGATGTGTTTCCTATGATAGCACAGAAGAGTTTATGCCATCATTAATTGTATCTTTTCCTTTCAATTTTTTTAACTGCAGGTCAAGAATGGAGTGTCAGTGATGACACAGTTCTTCATCTTGCAACTGCTGAAGGTATGTGTGAATTGATGTACTTTTAGGAGTGGTTAGGCCTCAGGGTCTACAGCAACCTTCCCCTCGCCATCAGGGCAACTTTTTTTCAGTCTGAAAGTGATAGGAAAAGTTTGTGTGTAATTAACCTATATTTTAAATTTAGCCCCTTTCGAGAAAGATGCTATATCCCAGACAGAAGAGGCTAACCCCAGGTTGGGAGAAACCCTGGTTGGGCAAATCATACCACTGAAATACTCTGAAATTATTACCTTAGCAATGCATAATCTCAGTTGGGGTAACTAACTAAACTTGTGTTTTGCATAACAACCTCAACCCTAAAGTAAATAAGTTGTTTTGAAATTGACTTCTTAACCTTGAAGACTGGGTCAGGATCACTTATGTCAAGGTCCATGAGTTTATGTGCAAAACACCTAGTGCAACTTATTCATGAGGAGAAAATACCTTGTAAATTTCATCATGACATTAAGAATTATTGTCAGTTGGACCCTGATTTCCTCAAAATCAGGGGTAATCCACACCTTCCAACCTGAGAGCCTCTTCACAGTTTACTTGCTAGGAATTGGCTAATGTTACACTTTACACAACACAAGTGTAATCCACACCTACTAGCCTAAGAGCTTAATGGTTCACTTGCTAGCAGCAAGCTACTGTTACTCTGTACACAATAGGTCATTCATCTGGAGCTGAAGCCACATGCCTGCATACAGTGCGGCAGAATAAGATTAGTCCTTGGCTGACTTTAAAAATAAATTTCCATTATATACCTGCAGGAATTTGTGCAATGCCCATGAATGATTGATGGACCATTCCTCCTAAAGAGTTAATTCTTCATGACTTTTTTTAAATGCTCTCAAGACTTTTCTTGTTTGACCCTTAACCTGGGTCAAACTTATTTATCTGTATACTCATTCTAGGTACATATGAGATGGAATTGTGAATTGCATGGATGCAGAAAAGTTTCATTGATCTATTTTGTCAAGAATACCCATTTAGCACTTCAGCAGAGGGGTATTACAGTAGCTTTTTATAGGCCTCTATTATCAGCCAGCCATTTGAACAACAAATAAAAGGAAATTAACCAAATAAGACAAAAATCCTGTAACTGACATAATCATACTTGAAAGGGCGATCCCGTCTTAAAATAAATTTAAGCGATGTCATACATTGCAGGACTAGTCTTTTCTGATGTCATCAGTTTGATGCCAGATAGCTTATGCTCACAATAAAAGCTATAGAAAAATTTGGAATAAAGCTAGAAATGATAATAATTAGCATAGGTATATTCTAAGGGTACATATGTTAATATTTTGAAATGAAAGATCTGCTAACCCTTACTCTACCGGCACTTTTTTAAACAACACTTGGGAGGTGGGGTCGAAGATGGGGTGCCGCGTGGTAGAGTAAGGGCTATGCACAGGCTGATTATTGAAGGGTCCTCTGTCTTGCGAGCAGCAGTCAGGCTTGTTCCACTTCAGTAACCTAGTGGACCGCCAACCAGGACCATGCTGCATATATTTTTGAGTTGGCACACTTGTCGCGGGTTGATTAACTAAGAAAAATAAGACAAAAAGGAGTTGTTGCATTTTAATGAAAATTCGTTTGGGAGGCAGGGTCGAAGATGGGGCACTCAAAATGGCAATAATAATGTCCGCGTGGTAGAGTAACGATTAATCATTTAAAAGAACTGAATTAACGTTGACAATTTATTTTATTTAAACAAAAGTTTTATTAACATCCTAGAGGTATTTGTTTGGTGCACTGTATTTATTGTTGACAAGTGCTGCGATACCGCTCCTTTAATTATGTAAAGTGATAACCCTTAGTCATTACAGTCTAAATTAACCTCTCGGGCACCCATATGACCTTTGCTGTTGACATGCCAACAAATAGTCAGTCATTTCATTTAAAAAAATATTCCTGTGAATTTTCATTTTTAGCTCGACTATTCAAAGAATAGTAGGGCTATTCTACTACCCCTGGCGTCGGCATCTGGTAAAGTTTTGGTTAAAGTTTTCATAACCTAAGTTATGAATGGTGTACATAGATGTGAATTGGCATAGAGTTAAATGACATGGGTACTGATCAAATGAGCATGATTGGAGGGTTGTATGTACATACTTATTAGCTTATTTGCATAACAATGAAAATATTTGTCAGTTTGAAAGTTTTGGTTCAAGTTTTGGTTCAAGTTTCTGGTTCAAGTTTTCATAAATTATGAATGGTGTACATTCATGTGACTTGGCATAGGGGTAGAGGACATAGGTACTGTTTAATTGAGCATTATTAGGGGGTTGTGTGTGCATACTAATTAGCTTATTTGCATAACATGAAAATATTTGTCAGGTTAAAGTTTTGATTGAAGTTTTCTTAACTTAAGTTATGAATGGTGTACATTCATTTAACTTGGCATAGAGGTACTGTTCAAGTGAGGATGATTAGGGTTATGTGTGCATACTAAATAGCTTATTTGCATAACAATGAAAATATTTGTATCTATGATATCTCTTAAATTAAAGTGGATGTGGGGATCTTGTTTGCACAAATGATCATATATGTGAAGAGCATTGTCTACACTTAATGTTGAGGTGAAGGTGCATATTAATTATGTTATTTGCATAACAATAAACTTTTGCACAAAATATTTAACCTTAGATAATAACTTGGTACTTTTTACATGGGTAGAGGACATGGCTACTGTTCAAAGGAGCATGATTTGGGGTTGTGTGTGCATGCTAATTAGCTTATTTGCATAACAATGAAAATATTTGTATCTATGATATCTCTTAAATTAAAGTGGATGTGGGGATTTTGTTTTACACAAATGATCATATATGTGAAGACCATTGTCTACACTCAATGGTGAGGTGTATTGTGCATATTAAGTAGGTTATTTGCATAAGAATAGACTTGTATACAAAATATTTAATGTTAACTTGAGATAATAAGTTGCTATTTGGTTCAGTGGTAGAGGGCATTGGTACTGTTCAGTTGAGCATGGTTGGGGGATTGTGTGTGCATAATGATTAGCCTATTTGCTTAGCTATGAAAATATTTGTATATGTGGTATCTCTTGAATTAAAGTGGGTATGATGATTTTGCTTAAACAAATAATTATACAGTATAAGTAAAGAGCATTTTTCACACTTAATAGTGAGGTAAAGTGTGCATTTGCTGCAATATGTTTGACCTAAAATCAAAGGTATATGGCTTATGACTTACTAACTTCACTTTTCTAGTTTTGTTATGATATTGACATTCCTAACATGAATAACAATCAAAATGTTTGTCTTGCCATGAATATAGAAGCAAATAAAAGTATCCTCACTTCTAAAAATGTTAAATTAGGGGTTTGGGAAATATAAACAATAAGCAGAATGTAGGGTAGAAGATGACATGATGAAAAAGTAGCTGAAGGAATTAGGATGAGGTCATGTGGGACAGGGTGGAATTGTGTGTAGGGCAGGTGTGGTGGGATGTTGGTCAGGATGTGTTGGCATGTTAGACAGGGTGGATTGGCATGTCATGTGGAACAGGGTGGGTTGGCATATGGAACAGGGTGGGTCGACATTGGGACAGGGAAGAATGGCATGTGGTGGGATGTCATCTGGATTTCAGATGTGATGGCTTGTGGTCATGCAAGTAGTGGAATGATATACAGAACCTGGTTTCAGGTGTGATTGCATGGAGTGTAGACATGGGATGACATTTGGGACAGAATGTGGGACAGTCTGGAATATGCATTATTAGCGGTGCATAGTTTTGTTCCTTGCAAGCACTAGCGATAGCATTGGCATCATCATATACATATGATCACCATGCATGGCCTCTTTCGTATAAGTTTAACGAATTTGACTACTCAAGTTGACCTTTAAAGACATAGATGCGGAGGCTGGGTACATTGGAAAAATGGGTACATTGGAAAAATGGGTACATTGGAAAAATGGGTACATTGGAAAAATGGGTACATTGGAAAAATGGGTACATTGGAAAAAGGGGTACATTGGAAAAATTCCCCTCCTAATAGTATATGTTTGTGCAGACTTGCAAATAAAGATTCAGACAAGTAATGCTAATGCTAGTGTCAGTAACATTACATTTTTGGGCAATTTCCATTTGTCCCTCAAATAAAATTGGGCTCATATGTCAATCATGACAATTTTGGAATGGTGATTATTGAAAGGATTGTTTTTCTTCTCTAAATTTAGGTCTTGCTAGCGGGAAGCCAGTTGGTGATGATCTCTATATGGAGGTTTCAAGAGCGTACATCGAAGGTTGGAAAGATATGAGTGGCAGAGCACCAGGTAACATGATAATGTAACGATGATTATTCAGACACTTGGCAGAAGTGACAAAAAAAAAAGGAATTCCAAGTTCATTGGCAATAAATGCCACAACTTTTATTACTAAAATTGGCAACACCAGCCACAAAATAAAATAATACTTTGGCAGAACCTGCCACAAAATATAAACTTACCGGCCAAAATGATGGCCCAAATTACATGCCAGAATGATGGCCCAAATTACATGCCAAAATGATGGCCCAAATTACATGCCAAAATGATGGCCCAAATTACATGCCAAAATGATGGCCCAAATTACATGCCAAAATGATGGCCCAAATTACATGCCAAAATGATGGCCCAAATTACATGCCAAAATGATGGCCCAAATTACATGCCAAAATGATGGCCCAAATTACATGCCAAAATAATGGCCCAAATTACATACCAAAATGATGGCCCAAATTACATGCCAAAATGATGGCCCAAATTACATGCCAAAATGATGGTGAAACCGGCCAAAATGATGGCCTAGATTTAATGATGGCATGAATAATAGGTAAATAGGCCACAAATTTAGGAAACACGGAAAGCCATAAACTAAGCTATGCTAAACAAGGGTGAAAGGGTGGGTCAAAATTAACAAGACAGAATTTACATAACAAAGGCTGTGACTGAATGACCTCAGTCAGAGGTGGGGCTAGCTTATATACATAAATTGTAGACATAACTGGCAATATAGCAAGGCCTGGCTAAGAGAGCCAACTAGGCAAGACCTGGTCTAGTAGAAAGGACAAGAAATGGGTAAAATCATAGGGGGAGAGCCTAAGAACACACAGCAGAAAGCACCAGCTAATAAAGTAACATACTTGGAACATGACTATAAACAATGGGCCAGTTAAGATGAAAACTGAATGAGTAGCATCAAAAATCCCTAAGCTTAGATGAACTAGAATGCCCCTGCTTAGGCAAAGCTATGTTAAATGATAAGAAACCTCAGCAGGGGAGCCGTAGCAAGGTGACGTCAGGCCCCTGTAGCAACCAGCAAGAGGAGTAAAATATGAACATGCATACTGAAACACCTACACCAGGTAAGTACAGCAGCCTATGATAATAAAAAGACAATGGGACCTAAACACCCTATCAAGGCTCTGAATAAAATATTTTAGAGCCTAAGGATGGCCTCAAAATTGACTATTTTGGCCAATGGTAGTAGGAAACAGGCCTGAGTCAGGTTGCAAAATTGTAACCGGGTGCCAGTTACTGTAACCCAGTTCCTATTCTGGTACCCCCCAAAAAAAATTAGATCTAAAAAATATTTTTATATATTTTTTTAGTTCTAACATTTTTGTGGAACTGGTATTTTATTGGGCTAATGCTAAGATCATGATAACTACACTAACTAATACCAAAACATTCTTGAGTTTTTTTTTTTTGGTCAGAGTTAGTAAAATTACTGTAATTTTAGTGTAACCCTAATGGCATATACCAGTTCCACAAAGATTTTAGAGCTAATTTTTTTTTTTTATTTATTAGATCTTAATTGTTTTTTCCAGGTAACCAGTCCCGATATTTTCGAACTGGGTACCAGACCTTTTGGGCGGGTACCTGGGTACCTGATTCAGTCTTAGTATTGGTAGAGAAAGATATGTCTCTTAAAGATATATGGACAGGTACTAACAACAACATCAAATTAAATGGAAGTTAAATGTACAAAAACCATAAAAACAGCAAATAGTTACAAAATAGGTTAGAAATTGACCATTTTACAGCATTTTAAAACTTAGAATATAATGTGTGGGTATGTATGCATGAAGATGTTTTACCATTGTATTTGTGGAGGTAGGTAGATGGAATATCAGTCATGTGATGAGGCAGTAGGGGACAAGTCATGCATGCAAGAGTTGAATTAGATTGGGCATCAGAGGGCAAGAGGAAAGTAGGAAGACCAATGACAACATGGAGGAGAACGGTGACAAAAGAGGGATAGAAATTGGTGGAGAAGTTGGACAGACGGAAGGAGGGCTGCAAAAGATTGAAGGTTGGAGAGCGAGGGTCATGGCCTTATGTGCTTTAAGGCACAGAGAGATTTAAGGTTATTTGTGAATGTGGGTAATTGGAGTTTGGGACTACTCCGATTTTTGTTCTAGAGAGAGATAAAAATATGGAAGGTGCAAGTTACCATCACCCTTTTATTTCTCCTTGAGTCTTTACCATTCCCTATCAAATTCTAGCAGGAAAAGACTGTTTTCTCATTTTCAGTGACTGAGATTTTAGGAAAGGAATTTTAAGTTTTGCATAAAGAGTTTGAGCACAGTCATACATCACAAATCTAGATTATAAATAATACAACAAAATCGTCAAATTTTAAGCAACTGTCTTTGATCTACAGTTTAAAGGTCTATTTCAGAAATGTATCAAATAAACAGGTGAGTAGTTAGCCTTGCAGTGTAATTATGGTCCTCTGTATTTGGACAATTTTGGGATTACTTGAATAAAATATTTACATATTAGTTAAGCAGATGTGTCTGCTAAATCAACCAATTTTGAAAAAGAATTAAGTTCAAATTACACCAACCTACATTGATCTGGGATTCCACCACTTGAATGGATTATCCCATGGTTTGTGAATTTGGGGTACATATTTATATGACCTGCACTACCTGCACCTATTGGAGGTAGTATGTTGATTGGGATTAGAGCTGGGGCAGTGGGGAATAAGATTAGCAAAATTCACTGATTAATCTATTTTTTCGATTTTTAGGGGGAACTACAGCTATGGGAGTGCATACTATGGAAACAACTAAAAGCTACATCATACCCTTTTCAAAAAGGTAAGCTTATGGGAAGGAGTAACTAGTAGAGTAAGTCACCCCCTTCCCCCTTCCCCTTCTCCCCCACAACCACACACACTCACCCACAAGTCCCTTACACTTCATTTTGAACCTTCACTCCCTTCCATAACTTCCTCCCACACTGACTAACTCAATTTTACCACCAAAAGCCAAATCACCCTCATTCTCTCCTCACCCACCTCAATCTCGGATTAAAAACAATCCCTTCTCCAACATTATCAACTTCCTCCACAACAATAACCTCTTCCACCATATCTAATCTTCCTTTCTCTTTCCTTCTACACCGAACCTTACACACCCCTCTTTTTCACCTTAATTTCCCAAATTCACTCTATTTTCCCCCTTTTCTCCCTCTCAGTCCTTTATCTCCTCCCTGCCCTAACTCTTACACCTTAATTTGTTAACACCCTCAATAGCACATTTGACTTTGACTGTTGCGGTGCTGTTAAACATCAACAAACCAAACCATCACCCTCCTTCACTATCAGTTAAAACCAATTTAAACTACGGAGTACACCTTTTAATTTAAAAAAAAAAGATAATTGTTTTTTCACACTTTACCGTGACTAATACAACTAAGGTACTGTTCAAGTAACCAAGCAACAGATGTTGGTAAATATTCAGATTCTTGTCATAAATTTTGCAATACATAAACATTTAGTTTGTAAAGTTTTTTTGTTGTAAAATATAAAAGTTAAAATTATGTAGATTTTGATGGCTTTTTAGTTTTTGTCTTTCTATAGTTGATTTAATACTTGTTTATTTGTACCATATCCTCAATGGCATATATATAGATATATATATATATATATATATATATATATATATATATATATATATATATATATATATATATATATATATATATATATATATATATATATATATATATATATATATATATATATATATATATATATATATATATATATATATATATATATATATATATATATATATATATATGAATATATATATATATATATTTATATATATATATATATTTATATATATATATATATATATATATATATATATATATATATATATATATATATATATATATATATATATATATATATATATATATATATATATATATATATATATATATATATATATATATATATATATATATATATATATATATATATATATATATATATATATATATATATATATATATATATATATATATATATAATATTTATACAACTTATTTATGATAGTTCTTAAATTTCTTTCACATGCAATGCCACAAATAAATGAACTGGTTAAAGGAGACATAAAGTCTGATATAATCCCTATTTTATACAATAGAGGATTAAAATCTATAAAACCCAACTACAAAGTCAGCAAGTCAAAAAAATCATTTTCTATATCCATGTTTGAAATCGACACATGGAAGCTGCCATTTTATTTTTTTCTATTTTGAAATCTTGTGCATGATGACACAATTCCCCCAACAGGTATACAAGGATTATAATGTATTTCTTTATAAATTTGATTAAAGTATTTATTCCAAAATGATGTCACACAAGTTTTTTTAATGCCATGTTTTGATAATTCCATGTGTACACTAAAATGTCCTTGACCCTTACAAAGGAAATCACTTTTTCATAAGCTAAAAACTTGTGATAGATTATATAGAAATACATTGCATTCCAACATCTGTTGGGTTGGTGACATCATTTCCTGTATGTTTTGAAATCAAAATGGTGGCTTTCATAGTAGTAGCATTAAAGGTTTTAATAATTCTAAAAAATGTGTTAGATTGCTTCAGGAGGTTTAAAACTTAGTCAGAAAATTAGTTGTTTTGAATTCCATCATATAAAATAAGGATTATGTTAGACTTAAATGTCTCCTATAATTTCTTTAAAAAATGTAAAGCCATGAAATGAACAAAAAAGAGCCTCAGTGATTGGCTGTTCAGCAGCCTACAAATTTATGGTGTGTGATTGGGCAGACTGTTTTTTTTTTGCTATGTAATTCCATTGGTTTCTATCCTTCACCCCAAGGATAAGATATTTTTCATATTTTCCTGGAGTGTTTTGGCGGAAGTGTGGGAGGGTAAGTGGGAGAAGAAGAAGGAAGGGGGGGGGGGTCAAAATTAACCTTGGAAAGAATAATAGAATAAACAAAATTTGAACTAATACATCAACATTTAAAATGAATTCCCCAGAAGCCTTATCATATTTCAATTTTCTTTTTATCCCCTAACCAATAGGGGTTAGTTAGGGGTTATTCCTTCTTTCAGTCCACACATCCATAGATCAGTCACTGGAAATGATTAATTTCTGGCAATAAACATTGGAAAAAATTTACCATTTTACAGCATTTTTAATTTCAAGGCCTTATTATAATAAATTATTGAAATTCTATTTAAAATTTTGTGACATCACAACAAGAAAATCTAGGAAGTTTCCTTCTGTTAATTTGTTGTTTTTCATTTCTCCACCATCGTTCTTTGAATGGGAGCAGTTGAATGGGAGACAGGTTTTGATTCTCCATTATACTCTCAATCAAAATTTAGCAGGAGAAAACAGTCAGTAACTAAAACTTAAAACATAAATGTAATTAGAATTAAGGCCTTTACCAAGGATCAATTTGTTTGTAAAAATTTGATTAGCAGTTTTGCTACTGATTTCATCAAATGATTAGCAATACATTAAAATTGACTAGCAATAATGATGCATATTTAGGCCTTATTGGTTTTGTATTACTTTTGTTTTAATATGCTTCAAATAATACTTTTTAATGCAGTTTTCAGTTTTCTTGCTATTACCTAAAAAATCACGCAATCAGTATGGCAATAGTATTGACTCCATTGCCCAAATAGATGCTGGAATTTTGCTTTCAAATCATAAAAAATTTTACTTCATTTTATGGAAAATGTGCATGGAAATTCAGTTTAGAAACTTCCTTTCAATGTCATTTAAACTCAACATCGCGTAACTTTTTTGCCGTACTCGCTAGGGCTTTCATTGTAAAAATCTTACATACTATGATAACTCGTCGTAAAGATTTCAAAACTACGCAGCCACCCAAAAGTTCTGATCATACCAGTTCTCTCGAAATGGTTGCCATCTTTTGCGAAGCATGCAGAATTCAGCTCTGTTAAAACCTTTTTCTGTTTGTTTATTTTGCAGTATTTTTTTTTTGCAAAAATTTATTTGACTCACCAGGTAATATTAACATGTAAATGTACTGATTTTTTTTTTTTGACCTTGTGATTTTTGGTTAATTTAACAGCTTGTAAAACGAGCCTTGAATCAGCCTTATGTTATGGCCTATTCTTACTGTTAGTTTCAACTGTCAGTTTTACTGCTGCAGAATCACGGTGCATTTCACAAGTTAACTCGCATTTCAGCAAAATAAAAGTGTAAAATTTCCCCATTCATAGGTGTTTACTGTGCATTTGTGGTTCTCGCATTCAAAATGAATTTTTTTTTTTTTTTTTAATTTGAAGGCTGAAATTTCAATCAGTTAGAGAATTTATTGTAACCTATCGCAATTTTGCGAAGCAAAGTAGGGTAATGAATCGCTAAACGACATTATGCAAAACATTTGCGTTGCAAATGCGATGCGAACCTGAACAAATTGCTCCCTGCCATTACACACTGAACACGAAAATCAAGATACAATTTATTTATTTTTATTTATTTGTTTATTTCCACAAGATAACATGTGACAAATATTATATTGTACATAATAAAATATAATACAAAGAGATAGATGATTATATACAGAGCAGCATACATCATTAAATGGATACGCATGATAAATTTTATGTACAATTTGACATGATAATAGATATACGGAGGAGACCTGGAGGAAGCAGTACTTATTTGAATTCCAGTCCACCCAATAGAGAAAGAAAAAAAATCAACATTAAAGTGAATTTCTCCACAGCTTGAACAAAATGGCATTTCTAGCAATTTTTCCAGTATCATCAAAGTTTGAATGGTAAACTTTATCATGTGTGAGCAAAAAGTCAAATCTTATTCTTTTATTTTTCTTGCCTGCTTTTTAAAATTGATCGCCGCATCGCGTTCGGTGTGTAAACGGCCTTTTCATTAAAGATTTCAAACTGACCTCTCTTTCATGCATTACAACTTTGCCATTTATTAAGAATTATTTAAACTTTGATTAACAATAACTCATAAACTGCAGGTGCTAATGGCATAATTGAAAGACTATTGTGTTCAGAATTTAAAGTTACTTCTGGTGAATATGAAATCATCATCTGTTCATACACCTTCATTATATAAACTTAGAGTAATTGTGTCTTGTAAATTCATGTGATGTAACCCTTCTTCCTCCTATTTTCCAGGGCTGGTGGATGCGGAGCAGCGATGAGAGCTATGTGCATCGGACTCCGATACCCAAAATCAGAACAACTCTCGGATCTCATAGCGGTGGCTATTGAAACAGGACGGATGACACATAATTCACCAACAGGTTTCCTAGGGTCTGTTGCTTGTGCACTTTTCACATCGTATGCCGTGCAAGAGAAACCAGGTATTGATGTCTTGACAGTAATGCTGGTCGAAATTCTCAGGCGGACACTGGGAAACCCCCCCCCCTCCCCCCGCCCCCAGCCCTTATTTTCAAGCAGGATTTTTTAATGAATAGTTTTAAAAAATATTCAAATAACGCATAAAATACCCAATACTGGTTAAAATAAATAATTGAATTATTTTAAAACTGAATAATCAAAGTATGAAGAATATAACTGATACAAATTTACTTAAATTAACAATCTGTAACCGTAACAAGTTTGTCAAACTTTCTAAGGTGGGTAAAATGCATGAATGATGTTGTGAATGAAATTTAGGGGTGCACGAAATTTGGCAACCTAGCATAACAGTCATCACACCACATGCTTTAAGTTGTAAAGGAATGTTCATGTACCAATTCTATTCCTGTGCTTATTTTCACCGGCCATCAGGAACTTGAATTTGAGAAGTACTATTAGCAGGAATAGCAATGAGGGGTGGGGGGAGTTGGTCACAAGATATTTCTGTGGAAAGGCAAACTACATGAGTGATGGATCTCGGGAGGTTTCCAGGTTCAAAAAATTTCCTCCTGGAAAATTGTCTAATATTGTGAGAAGAGGAGGGGGCGGAGGCACAAGACATTTATGTGGAGAGGCAAACTACTTTCAATAGTGGTGGATCTCGGGAGGATTTCCAAGGCTCAAAACTTTCCTGCCTGACAATTGTCTAATAATGTCTAATTGTCTTTAATCATAATTATTCTTAAGCAAAGTTTATGAGTATTTCATTTGATGTGATTGAAATGTGACTTTATCAACAGTTGCTACGTGGGGTCAAGGACTGATGGAAACACTTCCTAAATGTTTGCAGTACATCAGAGAGGTCGGAAGAGATGTCAAGGAGAATAAAGAAAATTGGTAGATATTGAAAACTTATAATAGCTGATGCAAAAATGCCTGCACCATGAGGGGCAATAGGGTGATACCCCTTGCCCTTCACTGCATAGGATCAATGGGCTTTACATTTAAGGGCTTGATCAATTGAGTATGTGCCCCCTGATATAACCATCCTAGTAGTGATACTCCAGAGCCTTTTCATTTATAAATAATCAGTCCGGTCCACGCTCTCGAATGAAAGATCTGACTGGGAAATAAAGACATGCGCAGTGACCATAATTAAATTTGGTAATAAATTCAGCTGTTAAATCTTTTTTTTTGCTTTTCAAATTCTGTAATCCTAAAGTTGTATACAAATGCAAATAGTGTTAAAATTAATATTTGTGTATAATTTTAGCTTTTGTTGGTGACCAAAATGTTAAAATCTGCTTTTCAGAAAAATATTGAAATGAATATTTAAAATTAATGTGATTAAAGTGAAAGTCAAATTTGCGCTGGTAAAAATCATTTCATCGTTCTGTTGCACCAATAAAATTAGAATATTTCACATGCAATTTTTCCTACTTTTTGGCTTAAACCTATTTTACTGTTATTTATTTCTTTAGAGAGATTTAGAAAGATGCATTGTGAGTTATAATGACAAAAATCTCCCGATTAAGAGATCTTCCTCTCAGGAGCATGGACCAGACTGATAATTGATGTTCTCATTATATTAAATGCCATTTCCACATGGTTGCACACCCATTTTGAAGGTATGTGTATGTGTAGAGGCAATGTTGTTAAAAAATCTACTTCAAAGTTATGAAAGTAGCAAAATAATCAAAATGGGTTTAAGATTGGCCATTTGACAGAATCTTTTTAAAATTTCAGTCATCAATATGCAAATTTGTGTGGAAAGTTGTTAAATTTTTACAGGGCAACCTTGGTATTTTTCTTTTGTAGATCCTCTTTTTTTAACGCCTGTCATAATTCTTTGAAGTAGTGCTGCAAAATTCAAAAGTTCTTTAAAGGAAAGATATCATCCCATAAATAAATTGAACACCGTCAAGCTGTTAACGGCACTTTCGTTTTTCAATTTTCCTTTTTGGTTGCGTGTAATCTGTGATGTCATCGATGACACATGTAAGCCTTCCATGTTCGGTACGGCGAATGTGTGATTGATAACATCACAGAATTCCTTTGAAGTTATATTTCATATAAGATGAACTTGCTTAGCTACTAAACTAATCCTTTAAAGCAATGTAGTTTATGTCTATGTAGCTATATGTCCATATACTTTTAGTATTTGAATATAAACAAAGTGCATGGAAGGGACTAAATCAAAGTGTGTGGAAGGGACTGAATCAAAGTGTGTGAAAGGGACTGAATCAAAGTGTGTGGAAGGGACTGAACTTTCAAAAATTCCATTTCTTTCAACTTTCTTTCATTCTATTCAGGGATTATTTTACAAATCACTGGCAAGAATATTTGAAGCTGAGAGGCATTAAAAAGGGGGATGGTCCGCCAGTCTTCCCACAGCAGTACGGCGTTAAAGAGAGGGACGACTTTTATAATTCCATATCATTCAGTGGTTGGGGAGGTGCGAGTGGTCATGACGCTCCAATCATAGCGTGAGTATTCCTTTGTTGGTAAATAACCATCTTTACGAGGAATGGTCCATCAATCATTCATGGGGTTTGCACAAAGTCCTCTCAAGCATATAATGTATATTTAAATTTAGGCTCAGCCAAGGACTAATCTGATTCACTTCACTGCACAGCAGTTATGTGGCTTGGCCCCAGATGAATGGCCTACTGTGTACAGTGTAACAGTATCTGGTTGCTAACAATTGAAGTGTGAATAGACTATGAAGATGCTGTCAGTTGGAATTAGGTATAGATTACCACCTATGTTGTGTATGGTGTAACAATAGCTGGTTGCTAATCAATGAATTGTGAAGAGTCTCTCAGGTTGAATGGTATGGATTGACCCTGATTTTGAGAAAATCGAGGATGTCGGGTTCGAGGGGTCTAAGGGCCACAAATTCTTAATGTGTATTATTTTGCAGTATGTCCAAGGATTAGAAATTTGGTTTATTTTACAAGTACCTTTATAGTTTAGTTGATGAATAAACAATAAAAGGAAAAGATAGTTTTTTCTCAACAACGGCTAAAAATTGTTGTTGTACTATTTGCTGAAACAAATAGTTGTGTAAAATGTGATGTTGTTTTGCAAAACAGAAATCGTTAGGCTAACAAGCTATGTAAGAGTTTCTTGTACCATTTCCCTGTATCCCATTTTCTGATCACAATTACCATATTTAACAAATATGGGTGAAATGCTAATTGTACTTTCTTTCTTTGTTTTTATCTTATTATGTTGATTGTTGCATCTGTTTATAAAGTCACATTTATTGAAGAAGAGATGACTGAAAGGGATAGGGATATGTAGAGGTGAACAGAGGCTAAACTGCTGTAAACTCAAATAAAAACTATGAAAGTAGCCTGCATACATTTTTAGCTTTTGAGAGGGTACATCAAAATCTGAAGAAAATTGTTGAGTCTTTCCTATACCAATAAAATTCTAGCAGGAATCATTTTTCTCATTGTTTGATGACTGAGATTAAAAAAGTATGTCAAGATTTTGAGCTGTCCACCCAGTCATGCGTCACATATTAGTCATGCGTCACATATTAGTCATGCGTCACATATTAGTCATGCGTCACATATTAGTCATGTGTCACCTATTAGTCATGCGTCACCTATTAGTCATGCGTCACATATTAGTCATGCGTCACATATTAGTCATGCGTCACATATTAGTCATGCGTCACATATAAGTCATGCGTCTCACATTAGTCATGCGTCACATATTAGTCATGCGTCACATATTAGTCATGTGTCACAAATTAGTCATGTGTCACATATTAGTCATGCGTCACATATTAGTCATGCGTCACCTATTAGTCATGTGTCACATATTAGTCATGCGTCACATATTAGTCACGCGTCACATATTAGTCACGCGTCACATATTAGTCACGCGTCACATATTAGTCACGCGTCACATATTAGTCATGCGTCACATATTAGTCATGCGTCACATATTACGCGTCATATTAGTCACGCGTCACATATTAGTCATGCGTCACATATTAGTCATGCGTCACATATTAGTCATGCGTCACATATTAGTCATGCATCACATATTAGTCATGCATCACATATTAGTCATACGTCACATATTAGTCATGTGTCACATATTCAACATTTATTCAACATTCCTCATACTTTGATCAGCTATGACATTCAAAGTCTGTTCTGCCATAATTCCTCTTTCAGGTCCATAGACATTAAAGGAGACATAAACCCTAGATTTTACTTTATACAAGTGATAGAAGTAATGATTATATCTGACCCAATTTAACATCTTTAAAAGCAATCTTACATATATTCTTAATCTAATATAAACATTAATTTGTCTTCGTATAATGATATTGATGTTTCCCTTGGCTCCAGGTTTTTCTAAATTTACTGATGGCGCTATAAGCTGGACAGAATTGTTGATGATGCTAAGAATTCTTCACTTTCGAAGTGAAGTGAATATTAAAGTTAGTTTCTTGGTCCCAAACGTGGCAGATGTTACTGGATGTAGATAAATGTAAAGTTATTATTTTGGTCAGAGCAATTTGGCTTTTGATTACTGCATGAATGGTTCAAATCTTGGTTGTGTTGATGAAGAAAGGAATCTAGGTGTTGCCATTACTAGCAATCTGAATGAAACCTAAGCAGTGCTTTAGCAACTGCAAGGAAAAATAAGATGCTTTGTTTGATTAGAAGATAAAAAATCCTGGTCATAATGTGGATGTTATTTATCTAGACTTCCAAAAAGCATTTGATAAGGCAGGCTCATGATGAAAACAAGAGCACTTGGTGTGGAGGGAAAGTGTGCCAATTAAATATATTCTTGGTTAGTTGACAGGTCACAATGAGTTGTTGTTAATGGTGAAGTATCTGCATGGAAGAGGGTTACAAGTGGTGTTCCTCAGGGTTCTGTATTGGGTCTGCTTCTTTTCTTAATCTTCATTAATGATATTAATGTTTCCCTTGGCTCCAGGATTTGTAAATTTGCTGATGACACTAAACTGTACAGGATTGTTGATGATGCTAGGGAATCTTCACTTTTTGCAAACTGATCTTGATAAGTTAGCTTCTTGGTCCCAAACATGGCAGATGTCATTCAATGTTGATCAATGCAAAGTTATTCATTTTGGTCAGAACAATTTGGCTTTTGATTACTGCATGAATGGTTCAAATCTTGGTTGTGTTGATAAAGAAATGGATCTAGGTGTTGTTATTACTAGCAATCTGAATGAAACCTAAGCAGTGCTTTAGCAGCTGCAAGGGCAAATAGGATGTGTACTGATTAGAAGAAATTTTTGTTTTCTTGTTAGAGAGGTTGTTCTTAATTTGTATAAGCATTTAGTCAGGTCTCACCTTGAGTATGTTATTCAGGCTTGAGAGCCCCTTTTATGAGAAGGATAAGTTCATTTTGGAGCAGGTTTAGCAAAGAGCCACTAGACTTATTTTCAAAATGTTGAATCTCTCTTATGAATCTAGGTTCCGAATTCTTGGTTTGATCATGCTTGAGTTGAGACAAGTACGTGAAGATGTGATTCAGGTTTTTAAATTCCTAAGTGGTAGTGATGCTTTGACTTCCGATGATTTCTTCCATGTACAGCTAATCCTCATGTGACACGTGGTAACAGATTGAAGTTGACCGAAGAGTTCTTACGGATATATATTCAGCATTTAAGCTTTTCGCAAAGAGTTGTTAATAAGTGGAATGGTTTGCTGAGTGGGTGGTTAGCTCCAATTCTGTTCACAATTTCAAAGTCAACATTGATAAATTCTTTAGTAACTCAGACAGCTTTGATAATTTCTGTATTGTTTGTTTGTGGTGGCGATGTTAGTTTGGGATTTTTATGGGGTAACTAACCCTTCTTAGCCCATCATCTTGTTATGTTATGTTATAATAACATGCTTGGGAGCTGCCATTTTGTTCTTGTGAGTTGTACAAAAAGACATCATCAATACTGTTAGTTGAAAAGATGTAATGTATTTCTTTTATCTAACTAAATATTCAAATTTTCCAGCTGATAAGAAATTATATTTCCTTTGATATAATATGTTTCTATGAATTTTCAGTTGTATTTTGTACACAATATTATTAACAGAAACCATAAACACTCATTTTAAGCTTAAAGCATTCTAGAATTAACATTTTAAAGCGAATTTTACAGAAATACATTACGTTTGCTAGAGTACAAAATTGAGTAGATAGGTCAACTGGTGACAAACAGACAGAGAATACAAAGACATACAATTTACCCATCTTTGTTGCTAATATGAAGCAATATCTTTCCTTAGGATAAATGGTCAGTCAATCAATTGGATCAATTTTGAACAGAAATTTTAAGAATTTTATAAGGGATTGTGATAGCTGTCTTTTCCATTAGCTATAAGTCAGAAAATACAGGTGTTTTAAAAATAGTGTAATGAACCGAGCTGGCCTAGCTTTAAACAGGGTTCGTATGGGTTCTGGAATTCCTGGAAAGTCAGAGAAAACTAAAATACTAATTTCCAGGCCTGGAAAGTTATGGAAAATGTACAATTTTGTCAAAAGTAAGGGATTTTTAAGAAAGCACATATTTTGTCCCGATTTTCTCAATTTCTTTTGTAAGTGATTAAAAAAGCAAGACGCATCATATGTTGTATTTATAGATATGTGACTGTTTTAAAGGTCCTGGAATGTTCAGTTGAGGTCCTTGAAAGTCATGGAAAAGTCATGGAATTCTGCAAAGCCAAATGTGTACAAACCCTGTTAAAAATAGACAATGGACACCCAAGAGGGAAATTTAAGCCTCAGATCTCTGACGTTTATTAAGAACAGCTCCAACAATAACTCCAACAGTGCATACAATCTTACTTTTCCATAAATGCTTTCTTCCACAACTATGGGAGAGTAATTCTGTTATTGCTTACACTAAAACCTAAAACTGATGAAATCTGGCTAATTTCTCTTGGTGTTGGGTTGTGCAAGCTGGCAGCTGAGATCCCATTGCCTTAGTCAAGCTGATTCTGATAGATTTAGGCTGGCTAGGCTTCTGACTGGTCACTGCAGCTGTGACTCCTCAAGCACTGAAAATAAACTGAATCTGGTGTTATTGATTGATGAGGGCTTAACGGCACCACGACAGAGAGGGTCAAATTGTGCCTGAGAGGTTAGATCATTCCAGAGGTAGGAAGGAAAGAAAATGGGGAGATTTTGAGAAACACGGTATGAACTCCTCAAACTCTGAACTCCCAAGTGACTGTTCAGGTTGCTTCTCACTGATTCCTAATGAACCACACCTAATATTACATGATCAACTATGACCAATAGAATTTGTACAAGTAGTGTCTGCTAATCTCATTTACATACAGATGCCTAACTCTTAATCTCATTTACATACAGATGCCTAACTGTTTATCTTATTTACATACCAGATGCCTAACTGTAAATCTCATTTACAAACCAGATGCCTAACTGTTAATTTCATTTACATACCAGATGCCTAACTGTTAATCTTATTTACGTACCAGATGCCTAACTGTTAATCTCATTTACATACCAGATGCCTAACTGTTAATCTCATTTACGCACCAGATGCCTAACTGTTAATCTCATTTAGCACCAGATGCCTAACTGTTAATCTCATTTATGTACCAGATGCCTAACTGTTAATCTCATTATGTACCAGATGCCTAACTGTTAATCTCATTTACATAACAGATGCCTAACTGTTAATCTCATTTACTTACCAGATGCCTAACTCTTAATTTCATTTATGTACCAGATGCGTAACTGTTAATTTCATTTACGTACCAGATGCCTAACTGTTAATCTCATTTACATACTTGATCTTCAACAAGAACCCAAAAGAAATGCAAATTAGGGAATGTGGCCAATAAGTCCTTTTTTGTATAATCTAGAAAATGCAAATGATTGTCAATAGTTCCCCTATTACCATAGCCATTAACAAGAAACTTTACCTACTTGATTACAGAACACTATCACTGCCTTGTAATAAACAAGAATGAACTTCAAGTGACTTCAAGAACCAGGGGGAAAAACTCTGGGAAAAACTTGGGTAAAAAAAAAAGATTAGGGTCGTTACAAGTCTGTTCTGTTCAGAATTAAAACCTGGTGAATGTGAAATCATACAGTAACTGTCCATACACCTTTAAAGGGTTCGTTTAGTTATTGGTCAAAAATGATGAAGAACAACCTTTTTTCACAAATCTTTAAGTTAAAAACACATCTATTCTTTTTCAGAATTTCATGTGAATTGATGTATGCAAATTTTCTCATCTTCAGCCACTCCCACAGTATAGGCTACACTTGAAATGGCAACCGTAGGGGTCATTAGTGTAAGGCTGCATAGGAACAACTTTTTGTTGATTTTTATTCTTATTTAATAACTGTCGCATCCCTGGTCTTGAAACTTAAAAACTGCAAGAGAAATTCTTTAAGAAATTCCCTGCAAAAAATATTTAAAGTCTTTTCTTCTTAGGTGCAAAATCAGGGAAAATATAATACTTTTTAAGGACTCTTGTGCCTTAGAAATGTCCTTTTTTTTTTATTATAAATAAAATCAAGTTAAATCAATCTATTTACATTTGATCATGAACAAATCTGGAATTTTTGTTGACTGTTATTCAGTCATTTATTAATTGGAAAATGATAGAGACTGCAAACAAACGGATGTTTTTAAGTCTAACCTGGCTTACAGAATGCTTCAAATTTTGAATAAGAATCAAAATTCAACAAAATTTGAGGATTTTCCTATGTATCCTAACATTAATGACCCCTATGGTTGCCATTTCAAGCGTGGCCTGTACCACTAACCACATCTGTGAAAGCTGTATGTATTATATTGAGAATTATATCAGACAAGTATATTGGAAAGATTCAGTGCGTGCAGAATGCAGCGGCCCGTATTTGATCAAAAACCAGAAAATATGATCACATCACACCAAAATTAAAACGGCTCCACTGGCTTCTAATCCGTCATCGTATCAACTACAAAATTATGCTACTCACAGGAAAAGCCCTCAATGGCAAATCATCGATGTACCTCAAGGAACTCCTCACACCATATTCATCATGTCGCAACCTAAGGTCTGCAGATAAAGGTCTTCTAGCTATTCCAAGAACTTTCACAGCTGCTGGTGACAAGGCCTTTTTCGTAGCTGCACCTAAAATATGGAACTCTATTCCTTTAAACATTCGTTGTTATACTTCCTTAAACATCTTTAAGAACAATCTCAAAACATACTTGTTCACCATTGCTTATGATTGACTTTGTTTACATTCCTGGTGTTTGTCATATGTATATTTCATATGTTCTATGCAATTTATTTGCTATGTTCTTTTTCAGCGCCTTGGATTATGTTCGCATAGATAGATTGGCGCTTTAAAAATGCATAATTATTATCATTATTATTATTATTAATTGAATTTGAAATCTTTTGCTTAGGTATGATGCTTTGCTGGCGGCTGGAGACTCGTGGGAGAAGCTGTGTCTTCATGGTGTCTTGCATGGGGGTGATTGTGATTCCACTGGGGTCATGTGTGGCTGCTGGTGGGGGTACATGCATGGACTAGACACTGTCCCAAAATGCAATTATGAGGTAAGTGGAGTTGTTTGTTGTTTATATGATAAGTCGTGTTCTCACTTATCCCCATCATGATCCAGATGTTCCAGGATTAGGTCAGGGGTCAAGTAAGTCTTATCTTATATGAAAGAGGAATTCAAATGAAACAAAACAGTGAAGAAAGCATTCAAAAATCTTTTTTCCATTAAGGAGATATCTGAGTTTAAAGTTTGGTATTATTTGTGTAGAAACGACTGAAATCAGACTAGTTGGGCTGTCATATCCTCAGATTCCTCAGCCTTTATGTATTTTATCATAGTTTGTCCTGCAATTTTGTGGCTTAAAAAACCATGGGTGTCAGAAAAGTAGTAAAACTGAATCTAGTAGGTGTATTTATAATATACCACCTGAAGAAAGTTCAAGGAAAAATAATTTTAAGTAGTAGAAAATTTAATTAAACTTTCTTTAAAATACATTAACATTTGTTAAGAATGTGAGGATGAGGATGCCAAGTTTCCATAGTAGACTTACTACACCAGTCATGTCTACACAGATAAGACAGCTTTAAACAAATATCTCCTTAAGGTGGCATATACCCTTAAATAGCGCCCTCACTTGGCCCTGACACACCAAAAAATGTTTTTTTTATTTTTTGAAACTATAATCTTTCCCCTTTCATATAATACCAATTTAATCAAATTTACAGCTTTCTAAGTAAACCTAATTAGCATATTAAATAAATAAACCTACATTGTTTTCCTACCGTTGCCATGGCAACGGGTATCAGAAACCCAAGAAAAATGGGCAAAAACTCAACTCTAAACTCCGTCAAGTTATTCCTTTACCCCCTCCACTGAAATGGAATGTTCTCAAGATGTTTATTTTTAGCCTCTGTGTTGTTGGAGGCCACTCAAGCAACCAAAAATGACTCATTCACCTGGAATTTTCATTCATAAATTGTTTTTCTATAACATGCATTTTAAAAGTTAAAATTTCTGTTTTGGAATATATTCTAATGTGATTATTTTTCCATTTTCCTGTGGCTTTGAAGTATAAATAACTTAAAATGCCAAGGAAACATGGGCCACACAGGTCTAAGAAAAGAAGGTTTGTATGGTCATAAAAGAAAGATTCTGCAACTAATGAACAGCTGATTGAGGACAGTAGTTCCACTGCTACAAGTGATTTGGATTTCAGTCAAAGTAATGCAAATGAAAAAAAGTGGTAATGTAAGTGCCTCAAGAAGGAAACTTGAAGTTAAAGATACTGAAGCAAAAAGGATATGTTTGGATAAGTCAGCAGGGGATGATTTGAATATCAATGTAATTATGAATATTGCAATTTTAATACAAGCAATTGAAAGTTTTTGCTTTTGTGCATGCGGAGGACAGGTGAAATTGGTCCCTGATATAAATGCATGTAATGGATTGGCCATGAAATTGAAACTGAATTGTAACAAGAAGGAGAGGTTTATGCTGCTGGAGCATTTTAAACATGTATTATACTTTTGTATAGGTTCATTTGTCACAATCTTGAAATATTCTTATGATATATATCCCTAAAACTACATTTATTTCAATTGTTCAACCGATTTATCTTTAGCATAATATGCGTGTAAACTTTAAACGCATTTTTCCAAAACGCATATTTTGGCCCATTTTGGTTAGTTTTAACACAATAATTCCACAGGGGAATGTGCAAATGTAAGGAGTTTTGGCACACTTATAGTTATTGTAATTCTCCTTAGCTTGAATTTTAAAAAATTACAAAATGTTCTATCAAATTGATTCTATAGGCTTAATTGGTGTTAACGAGGCAGTTAATTACGTTTAATCACCTATTAATAGAGTTTTAGGTAAGATATTTTAAATTTTGATAATTCAAGCTATGGGGAATTCTAATGTGCTGCTGTGCACCAAATTTCATTCATATTGGAAGAAAAATTCTGAAGTTATCTTGCTAAAACACAATTTATAATGTATTTCTTTATATTATGCTAATCAGCTGTACTGAAGCATGACATGAAAATTTTGCATCATTTTGGAAAGTTGAAAATATGGACTTTCGATGGGAAGTTTTGATAAAACCATAATATGCCATGCCATTTGTGAATAGCAGATTTAATTACTACTATTTCAAGGGTATATGCCACTTTAAAGGAATAAGATTTTTGAATGCTTTCATTTTGTTTCTTTCGAAGTCCTCTTTCATATAAAATGGACGTGCTTGACCACTGAACTAATCCTTTAACCTTGCTCGATTAAGGTAGAAGAAAACAATGTCATGTGTGCTCCTACTTGAGTGTGAGCCTGCCATCAAACCCACTGCTGGTCATCTGATCGTGGGGCACAGGTGAACCCAAGGTCGAAAAAAGTGGGTCATTAAAAAAATCCACAAAAAAACAACACAGAGCAGGATAAATGTTTGCGTAAAATAAACAACTTATGACAGGGTATCGCATAACTAACGTGATTGCAGGTCACTGATCTGTGTTCCGTAGGTTTTTTGAGAATCTCATCGGTTGATCTGATCATAATCCTTCCCTTCCCTGGACTAGGATCTGAATCAAGATCATTTGACTGCGATCAGATTCGGTGATCATTCTCAAAATAAAATATCGGCGGATTTGACCACCTGCAGTGAATCTATGAACATGAGCTCATACCCTCACATTCGTACTTGATGTTTTGAATCGCAAGACTTTTTCAGGATGTACTAATTTTTTTTCTTTCTTCTCAAAAATCCTTTTTGAATAGGAATTGGAATATAGAGAGGTTGGAAATGGCTGGAGAAAATCTGTACCGGTTGAGCCATGGTGTTTCATGAACACTTATCCGCTGAAATATGGAGCAGTTTTGGCAGTGGAGAAATCTAGCGTAGCCAGTGGCGTAACTAAGTGGGACAGTCACCCCCTAAAAAGGGCCCTATAAGGGGGCCCGTGAAAAAATATCATTATATTTATATACAATAGGGGCTCGCAGGGCACCACTTGTCCCCAGTCCATAGGCTCTAGCTATGCCACTGAGTGTAGCCACTCTCAAGTCATAAAAGACAATTTAGTTCTAATAGAGGGTGCAATTCGATTCAAAGCAACGTTGTTTCAGTCACTATTCACATACTTTGCATAATATTATGAAATAATCAGAGAAAATGAAAAAAAAAACTAAGGACATTCTACAGGAAGCTCATGCGAATGATATTCCACAGGCATGTAGCCAAGAATTTTCCATGAGGGAGGGGGGTGTGCGTTTCCTAAGTAAATTTTCCCAATTTCACATTATAGGTTGGTATATGAGATTTGTGTACCTTGGGGGTCGGTGGAGGGGGTCCCTACGTCCCTGTCACCTCACAAATAAATGATGAAGTCACAATTTTCACACTCAAATCTCACATCAAGGATCGGCCTTTGCTCTCCCTAGGCACGTTACAATATAATAACTTGTTGAAATTGAGCTCACAATATTGCATTTCTCTTCCATTACCCAGATAAATTTTGCTTTATTATAAATCATAAAGCTTACTAGATTATCAATCTTCCTTGAAAAATGTTTAAGTATTATTCGGGTGAGATTAAGAGTTATCGATGATTTTCGAGGGCCTATACCTGACTGTGCAATACGCAGAATCTTCAGGTTTCAATCTCAAATTGATTTACTGTGTCTTTCTATAACACTTCAAGATAATTTTTCATATTTTAGTAAAGAAATACTATATTGTTTTTAATTCAAGAGAATGTAAAAGACCTTTCTTCATTTGTCTTAATTACATTATAAATGTTATTTTATCATATATGTATTATAATTTTTGTAATTAATGTTCAAATTTTGATAAAAATATTCAATTATTTCTTGCCCAAGAGAATGTAATCAGTAAAATAGACTGAACATTTTTATAATTTCAAAATTAAAGAATGTGAAATTTCATTTGTAAAAATAGAATCATAACTAAGTTATATATTCCTGTATATTAGTCAGTGATGATGTTCGCTGATACAAAAGAACAACATATCTCTCTATTTACTCCAAGTCGCTGGGGGAAACCTGGCATGGAGCATGAGATAACCGAGCAAAAATTGGTTTAAGATGAGTCATACTGCACCATACAGCCCAAGCGGTTCTCTTTCCAATTCCATTAAAGGCAGAGACAGTATCACATCCTGATATTGCGTGCAAGAATAGTAAACCCCAATGATGCGTCATTGCCTAATTCCGCTGCAATTAGGTGGCATGGGATGTAACGTAGTCTACCACCATGATCAAATGCTATCCATATTTCACAGTCCTGTAAATTGCTGGACACTGCAAGCGCAATAACCACCACATCAGTATCTGTTGCGTGTATCATCAGCTTGGTAAATCCATGATGGAACGCATGGGAAGCATAAAAAAGAAGCCGTGTGTCCGCTTCTTCGTGAGTGCAGGACAAGCTTGAAAGGTCAGTCATGGGAGATGATACAACATTCTGGCCATGTGGAGATCACTTGCTTCTCTGGGGAGGTTGAAACTCTTGTATTGCATTGGCTAGAAGTCGGAACAGGCTGTCTTTGTTTGCATCATAGCAAAGGAAGTTCTTCCAGTTAACAGGAATATTGGTGTTGTTGTCCACCCGAGATGATTACCAGATCCACGGCTCTGTCGTGTTTGTGTCTTTAGGCTGTCCTCCCTGTAGACATCCCAGACAACATCTACACGAACAACGTCTTGTAACATGTGTTCTATGTAAGGCAAGAACACCAGTTGTGAATAGTCCTGAATGTTTTGACAGAAAGTTTGGACTTCTTTGGATCAAGCATGTGCACAAGGGCAGCACCGTCAACAATTTTGACGTCAACTTTGGAACAGATTCTGGTTGTGGTACCATTGTCTCCAGGCATCCCATCAAGTCAGATTTGCATGTTTGATGCATAATACCATTTGATGCCAATGATGGAGGCCAGGCATGATTTTCATGGCTGAAGAAGGCATCCATATCGCTTTCTCTAGCTTGACACGATATATACATCCGTGAAAAGAGACAAACATCACTATGCAGGTTGGAAATCTTGGAAGCGGACTTCGCAGGTTTCTTTCGTGAACTAGAATTTAACAAAGGCAGATTGTTCTTATGTATGGTGTCTTTGAATGCAGTGATTGTGCCATTGATACGCTCAACAACAAATTTCTTTTACTGTATTTTGCCTATGTCTTCTGTGGACCTTATAGCGTTTACCACACTATCAGACATTATCACTTTGGTGTCAAGTGCGTAGAGGTCTGTGCTTGTATCAGCAAAGGGGTTGCCAAGTTCATCCATTACATCAGTGACACTCTTGATGTGAGATAAGAAAGTCTTCTGTACACTTGGTATTTGTTCATGGTGGCGTTCTGTGTCCTTCTTTCCCCTAGCATGTTTGTCATCATACTCCATTAGAAGTCTAGCTGTTTCTGGACCTGCCACCATCCACCTTGCTAGTGCTGCTTCATTTTCAGTGATACCTATTATGCCTCCATCTCCCTTCACCATTGCATTCAGCTGTTCATGAACTTGATCATGGGCTAGTGCTGAGAATTTGTGCATAGTTTTCTGTGTCACAAAGTTGCCTTTGAGGAACTCTGCATGTGTGGTAGGGCAGTTAATCTCAAGGGATTGTAGGTCTCTCACATGAACGGTCATCCAGCGAGCATAGTGGTAGTGGTCAAGAGCACGTAGGCAACATATCTTTGCTCACGCTGTGATCTAAGGAACTGTAGGAAGAGAAGTTCCAACTGCCAGACTTTGTACCAGTAATCGAACTGAGGATGCTTTGAAGCCATCTGTTTACACCACTCATCATAGTGTATTTGTTCATCATCTGATGTGTTAATTTGATACTCAGCATATGACATGTGAAGGAGAATGTACAGAGCCGCTGCGGTTACTTGATGTGCCCACTGACCTCTGGATGTGTGTGAACCTTTCTGCAGACCAGCTGCACGTCCCTCAGTTGTAACATTGGCTGAAGTCATAACATAGGTCCAACCACTACCATCAAGCCAGTCGCCAATTACTTCTAACATGGCCATTTCTATATGGAGACCCCCCATCAGTACAACGTAATGTCTTTCACCATACTCTTCTGGCCATTTCCACTGAATTCGTTTTGCAATTGCATATAATGGCTGATCGACAGTGAGCAGTGGTATCTGGCCTGGGTTGACACGAACCGCGTTCTGTTTAATGATATTCATCCCATTCTTGACCATAGCGGGTGAATGTGCTTGATCTCGAAATAATGGTAAGAGAGAGATAATTGCAGATGTCTTGGGTAGAGACACCTGTAAGCTGGCAAAGTAGGCTGACCATGATATGTCCGTCTTCACCTGATCAATTTGATTTTCATTAGCCAACTTCGTCCTCACTTTTTCAAACCAAAACTTCTGCATTTCATCATCATTCATTTCCGCAGATATTGAATTGCTTCATCATCCTCTACTGTTGGGATGACATTATCAGGGAGCGAAACGGTGGCACATCAGTATATGACTTTGGTAATGACTTGATAGATTTCGACTTTGGTTGGGCCCTGTTTTGGGAATCTCCTGAAGGACCCTAACAACACCAGGATTGTCATTTGTGATGTGCTGTGTTTTGATATTGCTTGGTGCCATGAAAAGAATCACGACTTGAGGTGGATGACGGGTTGTGATCTATATTATCGAGATTTCCAGTGGTGAACAGTTGGTCTCTGAGGTTTGAAGGACAGACAATGCCCTCATTCTCATATATGTCAATTATTCTATTAGCTTCATCAGTAGACAGTTGCAAAACTCTGTCATATGACACCCGACAGACCCTTTTCAAATAGATTGTCAATGAGATCACGTTTGACAGCGTTCGGTTGTAAATAAGCAGGCCAAGATACAATGGGAGAACCGTCTCACAGTCCGAATTGTGCCGTGCTGCTACAGAATCTCTCCTACCTCGTTTGACGGCATTGAAGACAAGTAACTGTGTGATGGACAAGGCAGCTGTGCTTACATCGTTGTCATCTACACGTTGTGTTGCATTTGACCTCCCTAGAATCATCCAGATGATGGCAGATAGAGAAGGAGGTAGATTCCCATGTTCTCATGCAAAATTGTTTGTCCTGATTCTCATAATTGTTTTCCATGCTCTCATGAGAACTTTTCTTTTCTCATGAGATTCTCATACAAGTTTGTGGCGGCCATTTTGAATTGAATTTTCAATTTTTTGGCAAGAAGATGGATCTTATGATGTTTCGCATGGGTTTTATTGGATTTCTTGACCTCAAGAACATAGGTATAGACACCAAGATTATGGCAATCGGGGCACTAACAGCTGATTTATGGGCAAAACGTGTTTGTGGTGGCTATTTTGAATTTTGAATTTTGGGCGGGAAGGGTTGGAGTGACATCGTGGTTCCCCATAATTTTAAATCAGCATACTCAAAACCCCTTTGTGCAAATTTTCACGCTTCTATCCAGAAGTGCACACCTCAGTCACATATCCGCCCCACTATAGTACGTTGTAATCTTTATAATTATTGTTTTAGTAGTCACAAAGTGTATATGGTTTTGAGGATATATAAGGTTTCTGAGGATAAAGAGAATTTTCTTAGGATATAAGGAGGTTTCTGAGGATATAATATAAGGTTTCTGAATATATAAAGAAGTTTCTGAGGATATAATAATTTCCTAGTGATATAAAGTTTCTGAGGATATAAAGAGGTTTCTAAAATATGAAGAATTTTCTAGGGATATATAAGGTTTCTGAGGATGTAAAGAGGTTTCTGAGGATATAAGGTTTTCAACAATTTTCTATGGATATAGGGTTACTGAGGATACAAGGTTTTTAATTAAGTCTTATGGAGGGAGGAGGGGGGGAGATGTGCCTGTCCAACAAAACTCTTGATTATTTACAAAGAATGATATGATTGTGACATTTTAGATTCATATATATTCAGAAACAGTCCAGTCCATGTAGGGGTACAATTAAACTGACTATAGATGCAGGATGCCCGAGGTGGAAATTGATCAAAAATCTTATGTAATCTTGTCTTGCTACCCACATTAGTTAAGGATAGGAAGGTGGATTTTCCCAGTGGTACTAGTATGTTTCAGCACATGTGGCTCATCGTAGGAACAATTGCCTAAAATTTTCAACTCAAAAATATTAAAATCAGGAATCACAATGCATCTTTTCATCATACAAATCAATATTTTGAAACTCTTTATATCCAATTATTTCTGTTTGTTTTATCAGGTAATCTTAAAATACTTTGACATACACTTTTTTATAAGCAGTTAGAACACTTGTTAGAACACTTGTTAGAACACTTGTTAGAACACAATTCAGTTTATGCAAGTAGGTATGCAAAAATGTTTGTCATAAATTAGTTTTCTATCAACTGTTCATTATTGTACAGCATATGTAAGCAACTCCTATATGCTAATTATTTCATTGTTCTTTTCAGAAGGCTGAAACAATACAAATGCAATGAACTCATTATAAAAGAGTGGAGATTTTTCTTTCTTGCTCATTGTTTTAACTCCTATGACACCTCCCAGCATTCCCCCAATACCACTAGTTAACTTTCCTTTGTTTTAGCCTAACCCCCACCTCATTTGATCTTGCATGAAGACATCATTGGCGCTATTGAGGCTGGAAGTTTAATGCCCAAAATTAAAAGAAATATGAAAAGGTGGTTCACTTTCTAAAATAAAGGAAGAACGGGTATTATTTCAAGTAAAAATTCATCAGAATGAATTCTTCATTTCAACATCTTTCTTCCATTCATGTGGTGGTATGACTAGCACTTTCTTAATTCAACTACCAGAACGACATTGAAGCAAGAAGTATACTGCACTGGCAGCTCTGTAAGAGATTTTAGGATCTTTGGGGCAAGTGTACCCCTTGCCCTGTGGTGAGCAGTCCAGTAAGTAATAGATATTTTAGCTTAAAGTTGATTTTGAACATATGTTTCTTTTCAGCACAAGTATATGCAAGAGAAATGTTTGAAATATTGTAGGAACTCTAAAGTAATGAAAAATTCCTAGTATAGTGGTAAATTGCTATATAGAGGTTGCTGAAGTAGGTTTCATATGCATTTCTTAAATTCTTAGCTTATCAATTTGAATTATTTATAAATCTTAGAATGCATTTTCATTTTTACCATGAAAATCTAACAAGAAAAATTGTTTAATCATCTCAATAAATTTTATAAAAAAATCTTACACATTTCCGTTTCAGTTTTAATAAGCGAATCAAGTTATATTACAAGAAATACATATTGCCAAAATTGTACTAGGATTCTACCTGAAAAATATACTATCACATCATGGTGAAGAACAACTCATTTAAAATGGCAAAATAATGATTCACAAGATATAAGAACATTTTCTTTCATGTTGCAGATTTTATTAAAAAGACAAAGTTGGTGGGGTTTAACAGCAGCTATAATGAAAGCCAGGGGTCAAAATTTAATTTTTTTGCCACTGTTGCACAAACAATACTTTCTTAAATAATACTGTTCCAAATCAGATTTCACTGTTCCCAACTTTTTTGCCGATAACAGAACTCATTTCTTCATTTAAAAATGGGGTTAATTTACAACTACTTTATTGGTTAATGTGCCATCACGTGGAATTCGAAGAAACCAGCATGAAAGTGGTAGTTTTTTAAGTAAGCAGTAGTTTCATGTATTGTTTTCATTGTAAAGTGTTTTGAATATAATTGTATACATAGAAATGCAATATAAATGAATTATTATCATTATCATTAAATGGGAAGGCTTTAAAGTAATTTTCTATGAATGCTATTACTATTTCATACTTAACATCGGCTGAAATGCTCACCCAGAAATATCAGCTGCTATGTACCAGGGTTCTAGCTACGGTGGGCGGCGCTGGGCGGGCCTGCCCAGGACTCACAATTCCCGCCTAGCACTCGGCTCTAAGATTCACTCTTCCGCCCAGCACTCAAAATTTCGATTCGGTTAATCAATTAAGTGTTTAAATAGATCTCCTTTTAATCTCGCTTTATTTAGGTCATCTGCTGATTTACACACATAACATACATTACGCACATTACATTAAATTCCGATCAAACAACTGCACAATAGGAATTTGTTATAAACCCCATATGCACTTAATATTAAAACAAACTGATCGATATTCTTTGGTTGTGGGGGATTTGATATTGACAAAAGTTGTTGCGTAGTTCATAGGAACATGTACGGCATGGCTTTCATCAAATGATACTGGGACGAAAATAAAAGCGGTAAAAAGTTTGGGCAAGATGAATAACAATGGGAATTGAGAGTAAGAGTTTCTGGTATATGTTGTACTTTTTGGGGAGGAAGGGGGCGAGGGGAACTTTGACAGTTGAATATCCATTGTATTTTGAATATCCATTGTACATACACAATATTTTGTAAATCTTTCTAGCATTCCGATTGAAAGAGAATAATAATTAAAAACACTTTTTCGTTGACTATTTGTGAATAGAAGTAAACTAAATTTGAACATTTCTTCATGGGAGGAGGAAGAAGAAGAAGGGGGTGGTCTAGTAGATCATTCTGGATTGTCACTGGAGCCCAGCACTCAAACTTGTCTAGCTAGAACCCTGCTATGTACGTGTTCTCATGAGCAAAACTTGTGAGCTTTTTGCTCAATTGTGTTTTAAATAAATATATTTTCCAATTGTACAACGGCCACTGTCAGTTTATATTCCTAACAACGTCAGTTACACAATAATGTTGATCAACTGCATGACATCACTTATGCAAAATCTATTGTGTCCATTGCACAACATCAGTTACACAATTGTATGATGTAAAACTTTAAGTTTACAGCGCATCAATTGTACTTTTCAATGTAATGTTCAATCCTATCCTTTCTCGATGACTCCAATAAACTTGTCCACATTTTCACCGTTTTTGAAAATCAAAACGGTCGGAACAGATGATATATTGTACTCCATGGCGAGATCTGTGTTAGCGTCCACGTCCACCTTTGCCAAGTTGACAATGTCTTCCTTTGATCCAGCAATTTCTTCAAGTCTAGGCCCAAGAATCTTGCAAGGACCGCACCACCTAGAAAATCAAATCAATGGTTCAAACAATCAAAAGGTAAAGAAGCAAATATGTTCCAAGAATTTGAATTTGGCAACATTTATTAAAGGCGTAGTGAGGTGTAGCAGTTTACACGTGTGAAACAACATCAAATTCTGAGTAAAATGTCATCTTAATCTTTGGATACCTTGTGTAGTTTTTAAATTAACCTTTCCAGGTTTCCAAATAGGCCACGCCCACCATAGTAACGTGGTAACTATGTAGGATAAACAAACCTTAAATTCGCAATCTATATTACCAATGCGTTGATATTTAGATGTTCGCTAGGCCTGCCACAAGCTTTGATTCATTTATGGCACTTATCCAGATCTTTAGTTTTTTTAGCAAAAGGAATAAACAAAATTCAGTTGGCTAACTATTCTGGATAACAGCAATCAGATTTACAAAGCCCGCAGCGGGCCTGAAAGTGTAATTTTTGTTCACCATTTTGCGGTCACTGAGTCTGTGTGTGCAAATTTTTTGTTTTGTTCAGTAACTTGAATTGACTACAAGAGCGCGCGCCCTTAGCTAACTGTACTTAGCTAACTGTACTGTACCAGTACCGCGTAGGATGTTTGTCCCACTTAGTTATGAAGATTTGTTGGTAGGCAAATTTGTGCAGTGATTGGTTAAAACAAGCTGTCAATCATTAAACCCAGAAAGGTTAATTATGGTCGATCAAAGTTTTAAGATTTTGAATTCAGGCAAACTCTATATCATCAGATGAACACAGCTTAATATCCCTAAGTAATTCTTTCAAATGTGTTCTTTTAAGCCAGTTTATAAATGTTATTTCTTCATTGCTGATTAGCTGTTGCCGCAGAGGTATAATAAAGTTTCAAAATGATGTTGACCTTCGCAAATACATTTTAGAGAGGACTAAAAATTAAAGGATTACATAAACTATGGAAGATGTATTAATCTGCCTATATTACAAATTATTGTGCAATAAGCCCCCACAATTGAAAATGCTGAAAATGGTCAGTGTTAACCTGATTTTGATAGGATTTCTTACTGTGTTCATGGTCCATTGTAAAATTTTGAAGCAATAAACCTCAATTTGCTTCACTAGTTCTTTAACCATTGTCGACATGGGTGGCTCTTAGAGATTTTAGTTAGTTGCGAGGGGAAAAACATGATTGGGTGGGGGGAGGGTTCGGTCAAAATGTGAACATCTTTTTGATAATAATACAACAATTTATATAGCGCTAATACAATGCCAAAAAACAATGATTACAAATACTTGCTGGAAAAGTTCACTCTTTTTTTACTATGGTGAGCCACCCATGATTGTTGATCTGGAATTAAATGAAACGCAGGTTCCCTCTCTTTTATACAAGGGTTAAAGTATATTTAAGACTTAGATGCATAAATTGGCTACATTAAAAACGATATAAAATTCCTAAAATAGCCACAAATTATATTAAAACTTATAGAAAATTGAGAATTTGACAGTTATTTGAATTTACATAATTTATTTTAAATGACATCACTTAAATACTTTTCCATTTCTTTCTGATAACATACAAATGCTTCAAGGATGTAGCACCACACTTAGTCTGATTTCAGTCATTTTTACACACAAAACTTTTTAAACTTATCTCTTAAATGGTAGAAGATATTGAAGTATCTTCTGAATTATTGCGTTTCTTTCCAAGACATCCTTAATATAAAATGAACTTGTATAACCACAGAACTAATCCTTTGCTTTTTATTTCTTTGCCACAATAGTGTGAAGGAAGCAACCGGCTCTTACAAAGATTTACTGACACTTGGTCAAACATCCACCTAGTGTTTGGAAAGAGATAAGATACATAAAGAATGGTAGAAACTGAGCGTGAGATGTTCGAGTAGTCTCTCTACACCAGTCATTTTAACTAATATGTGACGGTTGTAAAACTCAATACCATCTAGACAGAATCAGGTATCCAACAAGTTTCTTTTTAATTATAAAATTATCCCCTTTCTTTGTGGTGGTTGGTTATTTGGCAGTGGATTTGATCCTATTTGTCCCAAACCACCCCTTAAAAAATACAGTCATATTTTGTGTGGTATATGTGATTGACATTAATCACCTACAGCACGTGGCTTAGCTCCCCTCCATTCTTCAGCAAAATCATTCTGGAGAATGTCACTATTTGCAGGCTGTCCCCAACCACCCCTTAAAAAATACATGGTCATAATTTGTGTAGTATATGTGATTGACATTAATCACCTGCAGCACGTGGCCTAGCTCCCCTCCTTTCTCCAGCAAAATCATTCTGGAGAATGTCACTATTTGCAGGCTGTTCCAAATTCTCGTTAAATTTTAGTTGAAGGATTAGTTCAGGGGTCAAGCATGTCCATCTTATATAAAAGAGGACTTCAACAGAAACTAGAAGTCGGAAGGACAGTATGCTTGACTATTCAAAGCTAGTATAGAGAATGGGCTTATAGAGGGAAGTATATACAGAGATAGGGTAGCAGTGGTAGATGATTTCAAATTACCTTAGCTTTGAAAGATGTACTTACATTTTCATTTCCACTAAAAGCTTCAAAATATCTTTGAGTTTTCCTAGATATTTTAAGATAAACAAAGCTCAAGGTTTCCTCACCCAGTAACTCAGAAAACATGTAAACCTAGCAGTCTTTATAATTACAACACCTCCTTTTGTTCTATCAATTTAATAACAAAGAAAGGAGAGGCCCTGACTTGCCAATGTCAATGAAAAAATGACATTCAACCCCCTTTGCAACCTGTACCCTCCACCAGCCCTACACATTCCCAGAACTACATCCTGGATTGCAATACAACTTCCAATTAAAAAAAAATATGTGTCAAGCAGCATGAAATATGTATAATAACATTAAAGCAAAATTATGCGAAACAATATAGCTTAACGTATGACAATCTAGACATTGGAAACGATACAAATCCCCTCACCGCTAATAATGCATATTCCACTGTCCCACAATCCATCCCAACCTGTCCCACTTTCCATCCCAACCTGTCCCAAATGTCATCCCACATCTATACTCCCATGTAATCACACCTGAAAACCAGATACTGTATGTCATTCCACCACTTGCATGACCCACATGCCATCACAACTGAAATCCAGATGACATCCCACCACATGCCATTCCCCCATCCCACATGTCGACCTACCCTGTTCCACATGCCAACCCACCCTGTCCCACATGCCAACCCATCCTGTTCCACATGGCAACCCACCCTGTTCTATATGCCAATCCACCCTGTCTAACATGCAAACACATCCTGACCCAACATCCCACTGTCCTACATACAATTCCACCCTGTCCCACATGACCTCTCCTAAATCCTTCAGCTACTTCACCATCATGTCATCTTGTACCCCACATTCTGCTTATTGTTTATATTTCTCAAACCTCTAATTTAACATTCTTTAGAAGCAAGGATACTTTTATTTGCTTCTTTATTCATGGCAAGACAAACATTTTGATTGCTAATCATGTCAGGAATGTCAATATTCTAACAAAACTAGAAATGTGAAGTTAGTAAGTCATAAGCCATATACTTTTGATCTCAGGTCAAACATATTGCAGAAAATGCACACTATACCTCACCAAGTGTGAACAATGCTCTTCACATATACTATATGATCATTTGGTTAAGCAAAATCGTCATACCTACTTTAATTCAAGAGATACCACATATACAAATATTTTCATTGCTAAGCAAATAAGCTAATCATTATGCACACACAATCCCCCAACCATGCTCAACTGAACAGTACCAATGCCCTCTACCACTGAACCAAATAGCAACTTATTATCTCAGGTTAAATATTTTGTATACAAGTCTATTGTTACGCAAATAACCTACTTAATATGCACAATACACCTAACCATTGAGTGTAGACAATGGTCTTCATATATATGATCATTTGTGTCAAACAAAATCTCCACTCCCACTTTAATTTGGGAGATGTCATAGAAAAAATATTTTCATTGTTATGCAAATAAGCTAATTAGTTTGCACAAACAACCCCTCAATCATACTTATTTGTACAGTACCCATGTCCTCTACCCCTTTGCCAAGTTACATGAATGTACATCATTCATAACTTAAGTTATGCCCTCATGAATGTTTAACATTTTGTACAAAAATCTATTATGCAAATAATGTAATTAATATGCACACTTTACCTCAACATTAAGTGTAGACAATGCTCTTCACAGATATGATCATTTGTGCAAACAAAATCCCCACATCCACTTTAATTTACGAGATATTATAGATACAAATATTTTCATTTTTATGCAAATAAGCTAATGAGTATGCACACACTAATGCTTATTTGAACAGTATCCATGTCCTCTACCCCTATGCCATATCACATGAATGTACACCATTCATGACTTAAGTTATGAAAACTTTACCCGATGCCGACGCCGGTGGTAGTAGAATAACTCTACTATTCTTTGAATAGTCGAGCTAACAAATGGTGAAGAAAGTGTTCAAAAAGGAGATATTCAAGTTTAAAGCTCTGTCTTATCTGTGTACAAATGACTAGTGTAGTCTACTATGGAAAGTTGGCATCCTCATCCTCACATTCTTAACAATTGTTAATGTATTTTAAAGAAAGTTTATTTAATTTCGTCAATATTCAAATTACTTTCCCTCAAATTTTCTTCATGTGGTATATTTTAAATACCCTTCCTGGATTCAGTTTTGCTACTTTTTTGACATATCGCATGGTTTATAAGTCACAAAATCACAGGACAAAATACAATAGAATAATTAAAGACTGATGAATCTAAGGCTATGACATCACAACTAGTCTGATTTTAGTCATTTTTACACAAACAATACCAAGCTTTAAACTTAGGTATCTCCTTATTGGAATAAGATTTTTGAATGCTTTATTCACTAGTTTGTTTGAATTGAAGTCCTCTTTCATATAAGATAGACTTGCTTGACCCCTGAACTAATCCTTTAAATCCCATCCAAAGAAACTTAAAAAATGCAAAAATGAGTATCCTGGGGCTCTCTGTGCTATGCTCTGGTGGATTTTGGAGTACATGGCTAAGGTGTAGGAAGTTTAACCTTTCAGGGTGGACTTAAAAATGTCCCTGTTAGAAGCAGACAAATTATACTGGCAAATTATGTTCTCATCAAACACTGCTTCTTATCAGAAATCTTCCTGGGTAAATTTAATTTAATTTAAACAAATTTTTAAATAGGTTTTCATTATTCACTGATTTGGCCTTTTTAGGGGAAGAAGGTGGGGAAGGGGGTGGAGTTTCCCCCCTAAGCCAACTTCCTGTGCCTCTGATACAGAGTACAGTTCTGGAATAAAGTAACAATCAGAAATTTTCTGTTCAAAGAGCAGCCTTCTGAGATTCACCATTTTCTGAGTAATTTTCATTTAATTTTACCAACTTGTTCAATTTATTTTCATAATTCACATATTTTACCATCCAGGGGAAAGTTTACCTCTCATACCCAACTTTCTGCATCCCTGGCACAAAATACAGTTGTGGAATACAGTAACAATCTTTTATGGTGTAGTGATAGTTTAGTTTACCAATCTTCAGTCCCCCAAAAAAAAAAACCCATGCATGACTTGTGCACTCAGTGTTCAAATACTCTGAGGGCAGGTTAATGTAAGAAGACAACTTACAGGCCTTAAAACTATAAAAAAAAAAAAAAGATCTGAAAATTAAGTATTTACTTACGTAGCATGAAAATCCACCAGAGTTAATTTTGTAGTTTCGTTTTTGACTCTTTCTTGAAAATCATTTGTATCTTGGACATTAAACGATTCCTGCCTTTGTAATGTTGTGTGCAGCCAAGAAGAACAAGATATTGCTTTTCTATGAAGAGAAATGTATAAAATATATATATATATATATATATTTATAATATATATATATATATATATATACATATATATATATATATATATATATATATTATATATATATATAATATATATATATATATTTATATATATATATATATATATATATATATATATATATTATAATATATATATGTATATATATATATATATATATGAATATGAGATGGTGAGAGAAAAATCATATGCCCTTGAACCCGACTTTCGTTCGGTTGCTCTACCACTGAGCTATGAGGCCAAGTGGTATTACCCCCTCGAATTGTTCCCTAAGGCATCAATTTCTTTCAGGGCTGCTGGAGTACAGCTATGTAATTAAATAAAGATGGTGTGAAATGCAGTTCTCCACTGAAATGTTTGAATAATGAATGTGAGATGAGACATCATCTCTATTTAACTTAAAAGTCCACAGTCAAGCGATCTCGTGGGGGAAAATTCCCCCATGTCCCCCCTTCACCCCCTCCCCTAAAACAGTTGCAAGGTAATCCAACTCCGGGTATGACATGACCTATAATAGTAGGAGCCACAGTCTTCCAGCTGGATGCTCTACTAACTGTGTTGACCATTACAAACATATTACATGTTCATACCTGTTGACCAACACATGTGTTTTCTGGAGCTGTACTGAGTTCTTCCACACTTGCTGAATAACACCTCTAAATGCCATGATGCTTGTCATGTGATGAGACAAACCTACAAAGAAAAGAATTAGAAGGATTAGTAGTTCAGGGGTCAGTAGTTCAGGGGTCAGTAGTTCAGGGGTCAGTAGTTCAGGGGTCAGCAGTTTGAGGTTCAGGAATGTCTACCTTACATACTAGTTTGTTGAGGACATGCTGTATGGCACAGCGACAGTCTGAGTCAAACATGCCAAACATAAGGTAAAAATAAAATCAGTGCTATAAGAAAGGACCAGAGATGGTAAAAATAAGGCCTAAGTGTGGTACAAGATAGGAAACTAGAACTGTCAGAAGGACAGCATGCTCAACTATTCAAAGCTAACAAAGATAATTGGCTTATTGAGGGACATTTATGCAGTATTAATGCTATTAAGGGCAGTTCATATCAAATTACTTGAGCTTCAAAGGATGCACTTATTTTCCTTTGTTTTAGATTTTCAAAACTTTTTACTACAAGCCTAAAAATATATTAGTCAGACAGGGCCATAATTTTCATTTCGAAAGTGTGTATGTGTGTGTGTGGGGTGGGGGATTCTCTTATCCAAAAAGAGTGGGGGGACGATGCAAATTTTCTCAATATGTACTGATTTTTAAAATTGTACAGAAGAGTGTGGGGGGGGGGGACATGTACCCCAGGAATTATGGCCCTGGTTTTAGATATTTTGCCTTACCCAGTAACTCAGAAAACATATGAAGTGCTCTTACAACTTGAATTACCTCTTTTAGTTCTATCCATTGAATCCCAAAGAAAGAAGAGACACTGACTTACCTATTTCAATGATATATCAAAATATTACAAAGCATCCTTGTGGCATAATGCAATTATTTCTTAAGTCAGCAATTACATCCCAGACTACCATCTATTCATTTTAAACCATTATTGAAAGTGGAAGAGGTTGCATTATATAATTCAGCCCTTACCCTGGTTCCCTGACATATCTATGTAAGATTACATTACATCATTGTAGCATAATGCAATTATTTTCTTTGTCATTTTAAATAAAGAATTCATGTTACTAAACAACCTACCCTGTAATATCTTAAACCACTCTTGCTTGAAAGTGAAAGAAATATGTTAATTTCCATTGTATTGAATTAAGAATTGGACCACTACCCCATCCCCTAACAAACACACACACAAGCTCCAAGGCCCCTCAACTCACAGACACACACTCTAAGGCCCACAACCTGAATTAATCCCCTTAAAATATACTCAACTTGATTTTTGTCCATATAAAACAGATAGGACTCTCTACCAAATCAGTCTTTACAGTATACTTCCCTTCTTTTAAAGCCAGCACTTTTTGTTATTTCTTTTCATGCCCAAGACACTTATTTTCAAATTCTTTTTGAGAGGGGGTGTTTTGTTCGACTTTTCTTTATGTTTGTTTGTTTGATAAGTCTTAACAGTACCACGACAACGAGGGTCAAATTGTGCCTGAGAGGTCAGATCATTTTAGAGGTATGGAGAAAGAAAGCAGGGGGAGAAAGTCAAGAACAAAAGTCAGAAAGCTGTGATCGAGAGAGGAGGTGCATGGGTGAAACAAAAACAAAGTAGAGAGGGGTGGAAGAGGAGAATTAAATATGGTTGCAGGGGGAAGCATGATGAAGGAAGGAGATAATTTAATCCGCAGGATTTTTCTGAAAGAACCCAGCAATTGAGTTGTGGGAAGCGAGGGAAGCTCTGAGAAGGTTGTACAGGGGGCAAGCAAGGAGAACGTGATGGATAGTTAGGATGCAGTGGCAATTGTTACAGATTGGTTGGGGGGAACCAATAAGGAGGTGAGAGTGAGTGAGGTGGGTGTAACTAATTCTAAGACGGGTAATATAAACGTTGTCGGTACGAGAGAGGTTGTTGATGGTAGATTTAATCGGGATTGTGGGCTGGATAACATGGAGTTTGTTATCAATTTGGAAGTTCCATGAGGTTTGCCAGCGGTCACGAACAAGGGAAGCAATAAGTGGTTTGATGTCAGAGAGGGTTTTGGGAAAAGGGGTAGGGAGGAGCTTGATGGCAAGCTTAGCGGCTGCATCAGCCCTGTCATTGCCAGGGATGCCAACATGGCTGGGTATCCAGAAGAAAAGAAGACTTTTCCTGCAGAGGGTGGGAGAAAAGAGTTTCCGGAGGAGGAGGTGGCATGTAAGGTTATTCCATTTAAGATTGAGTAATGAAGAACAGCCTTTGAGTCAGAGAAAATGGCAAAGTGGCTGAGAGAAGAGTACTCAATAAAGTTGAGGGCGAGGAGAATGGCCTTAGACAAATTTTTAATTGCTAATTGCAGGAATTTCATTATCATAACAAACAACTTCTCCAAAAACTTTAATCGAACAGATCCTCCAAAAAATTAAACCGGATGCTGACACCAACGCCAGAGGTAGTAGAATAGCTCCCATTATTCTGTGAATAGTCAAGCTAAAAAGGAAGGGAAAGGAATAAGGGAAGGAGAAAGGAAACTAGCATTAGGTGTAATAATTAAATATTGTGGAACAAATTGTAGTTATGGATGAAACTAATAATGTTTAAGGATACATTTTTCTGAAAGAGGTCCAAGATGGGAGTCATAGGGAAAAGAGTTTCCGAGTTGTATGTTCAGATGGCGGGTTACTTACTTCTCTTCACTCCCCAGGGAGCATAGGGCCTTTACTGCAGTTTTTCATTTTGTTTGATTTTAAGAAAGCCTTCTAGTGTCTCCCCAGAACAATCATACTTTCTTGAGCTCAGCATCAAGGTCCTCTTCCATGTCATAGCTGGCCTTTCCTCTCCTATGCTCTGAGGATTCGATTCAAGAGCATGACAGGCAAATAAGGCAATGTTGGACTGGTCCTTGTGTAGCGTATATCCAACCCATTTCCATTTAACAACATTAAAGATGGGCTTTTGCTTAATTATTCGCCATAGTTTTTTGTACAATACTCTGTCTGGCCATCTTATCTGCAGGATTCTCCGCAGGCAAGTATGAGTAACGACGACGACGATGAGTGAACAGACAATTACAATGACGGGGTCGTCGCCTGCGTATTCGATTATGATAGTAACAATGCTATCACGAAACGCTTAATACGACCCGAACGAGAACACAGGTACGACGTTCGGACAGACATAACATCGACAACCAAGTCAATGTCCACGGCCTTTGATAACGAGTTGTGGTGCACTGGTGGGTAAAGAGTATGAGCAAAAAACTGTAGCTTGTTTTGAATACCTTTGGTGGCTTCCAGGTTTCTGCCCCATAAAGTAGTACAGATTTTACATTTGCATTGAAACATTTCAGTTTAGTGCTCAAGCTGATGCTATCATTTCTCCAGACAGTTCTGAGAGTGGTAAAGGCAGATCTTGCTTTTGCTATTCTTGCTCTGACATCCTCCTCAGTTGCTCCTGTTTTGCTGATAATACTACGAAGGTAAGAGAATTTTTGTACATCTTCGATAGCCACTCCCTTCAAAAGAATGGGTGTATCCCTGCTGGCATTTAAGCAAAGGCTCTTTGTCTTCTCAGTCCCGAAACCGGTAAGCTTGGCTACTGTTTGAAGCCTCTCAGTCTTGGACTGTACATGTATGTGGTGGAATGTGTTTGATAGCAGGCTAATGTCATCTGTGAAGTCAAGATCTTCTAGTTTATTTACCATTGTCCACTGTATTCCTTGTGGTTGGTTAATTGCTTTCTTCATCGCCCAGTCAATTACTAGGGAGAAAATCATCAGTGAAAGAAGGCATCCGTGTCATATGCCAGCATTAACTGTAAAGGTTTGACTTAGCTCGTTGTTGTGAATGACATTACAGGTTGTATCTTTGTACAAGTTCTGGATGATGTTAACAATTTTCCTAAAAATTACAGTGTCAAAATGCCTTTCTAAGATCGATGAAATCGATGTAAAGAGGGGATTGCCACTCTATGGATTGCTCCATGATAATTTGCAGTGTGGCTATATGATCAGAACATGATCATCCAGGCCGAAAACCTGCCTGCTCCTCTCTCAGACTAGAGTTTACTGCAGTCCTGATTCTCTCTAAGATCACTAAGATATATATATATATATATATATATATATATATATATATATATATATATATATATATATATATCTCTAAGATCACTAAGATATATATATATATATATATATATATATATATATATATATATATACATACATATATATATATATATATATATATATATATTAATACAAACGAATCTAGACTTGCTACTTTAAGTTTCACACCCTTCGCGTTCATCAGGAGGCAAGTGTGGTATAGATATAAACCTAGCTTGGCTCTCTTTGTCTTGCATGCTTCAGTGCACTTTGGTGATGGTATTTCGATACCAGCTCTGTTTTCTTGATAAGCAAGTTCTTTTTCCTTGATATAGCAGAGATAAAAGAGCTTTTCCTCTAAGCTTTATATATATATATATATATATATATATATGTATATATATATATATATATATATATATATATATATATATATATATGTATATATATATATATATATATATATATATATGTATATATTTATATATATATATACATATATATATATATAAACTTTGGGAGATATTTTTCTGATATCTTAAAATGCAGTCTTATTTTGTTCAGCATATTATCAAGTTGGCATGATGTCATCATGAACACATCAATACTGACTTAGTAAATGGGAAAGCACACACAAAATCTGATAACAAAAAATCCAAAATATGGGCAATTTGTCCTGTAAATTTTTAACAAATTAGCTGAACAAGTATTCAACATTTACTGTACTAGCATTACAGACTAATACCCAATAAAAAAACAGAAAATGATCTAAATTTTAGTTTTCACAACGAAAAAGGTTCGTACGTCCGCAAATGCACTAAAGGTAGGTTTGTTTCCCCCTATGCAAAAGGATGTTTCCCTTTTCTGGTGGTGAATTCCAAATAAATATCAAATACGATTAAAACCTGAGCACTTGCTCTTTTCACTCGAGCGGCAAACACCACAAGAACTCTCCAGCAACTTTTTATTTTAAAAAATGCATCAAAGTAAGATAAAATCTAAGTTTTCGCAGAGCCACAGGAATAATTTAACTGAAAACATAAATAAGAGTAAGTTTGTTTCCCATTTGCAACGCACGAACTTTATTGTTACATCATTAATACCCGGATTCCCGACCTTGAGAATTTATAAAGTGACTATGTTGTTGGCCTATTGGTCCTGACAATAAGCAAGAAAGGAATGACGCAAATATGTGACGTCCAAAAAACAAACTTTCCAGTATTCTACTAGTAGTCACTACTACGATTAAGACTCAGTCTAGTACCACTATCCTAGGTAATCAAGCCTAATGTTAAAAAATACGTAAAGTTAGGCAATGAAGCCAAATTGTTGCCTAATCACAATCTGCCATGCATAATAATATTCAATACGTCGTTTTAGGTACAAAAATTCCTTTAATGCTTGGACCAACATTCAAAAATAAAACTAGGAGCAAAGCAAACACTCGCTGCAATTTTACTTTTCTCACTTGTGGATAAGTAGACAAAATTCGTCTTTTGGAGGTGGCTGGGAGGCTGGTGTTCAAATTCACAGCGAGTCGATGCAAAATTTCAATATGCGAGTCATAGTCATGTGACCAGACATTTTTGTCAGGTGATTTAGCTATGTCGGCAACGTGTTTTGTTTACGCTTAGCAACTGCAAGAAAATAGACGTCAGGGGCTTCGACTGGCCAAAAGAAATTGACCGATTTGAAGAACTACAAAACATCAAAGGTTTTCCAAGAGGTTGCGATCATTGTCTAGTTGATAGGTGGTGAGAATTCTGCCTTTAATTTATTTTGAATGTAAGTTACAACATGAAATATCACCTATTATTTTGTTGTTGTTGTTGAAGTGCCTCCTTTTCCGCTGGTGGTACATTATAGTGCATGCACTGTTGTGCAACTCCCATTGAAATTTCAAGGCTCGCAGGTCTCCATAAAAGCTTAGCCTCGGGTCTCCATAGGAATAAAGTAATGTATTTAAATAGATATTGATAAATATGAACCAAATATATCGTTTGCATAGGCTATCAGCATAGACTACTGCCTACAGGTTCACTTCGAAGTACTGATATGTGAAAGTGGCTGCAAGCTTCCGTGCTCATCAAAATCTAATCATTGATCATCACCACAAGTCTTATCAAAATTTTTTTTGTATGTCGCCCTAAATTGATTTTCAGTCCGGAAATTTGCAGTAACTACCATAGTCTAAACCAGTTTGGCTCCTAAAATGTGGAAATACACGTTAACAAACGCCAAAATTTCTTTAAGTCCACTTTAAGAACAACTTTCATTTTGAAAGCAAGCATGGAAGCAAGAAGTCAGAAGGGGTATATTTTGGGGTGAACCTGCATTCTGTAACTACTTCTGCATATCTACAGTATGTTAATTCTTTTACTGCATTTTGTTCACCAAAGTCACTGAATTTGCATTTTCAAAGAAATACAAGCAATAATCTATTATGAAGACCCTATGATATAAGGGCCCATGATATGGGCCCAAATAATGTATGATTGGTCCGAATTTCAACCACTTAAGGAACAAATTTGTGAATTTTGTATTTAAACCAAAAATAAATAGGGCCTATTGACTCAAGAATGCAGGGGCGTCAATCTGTAGTCATAGGTGGCGGAAGGAGGGGGAGTGGGCACATAATGTTTGAACAAAATTTCTTACCCTGAGGTTCTAGCAGTTATTATGCACTTATCAGTTGTATAACTCACCCTACTACCCCCGGCAATATCAGTCAAAGGTGAGTCATTAACAAGAAATGGTGACTCACATGTGCATCATTGTACCAAATTGTCAGTCACCAGAGTGACTCTGTGGTGGGTCAATGTACTTCAGATCCATTGACTTTGTACAGAGATGATTGATTTGGGGTAAGTCATTTCACAAAAAATGTCAGTCAGCAAAGTGATTGAGGGGTGCCTCAATGTACATGTTTTGTCCACACACTTTGGTGCAATGACTCACCTTGTCCGGGGGTGTAGGGTGAGTCACACAATTGCCACAAGTCCATTAGACATTAGAGGATTAAACAAGATCTACACTGAAGTGCAAGACCAAATTCCTTTATTTGGCCGCGAAAGGATTTGCTTGGTCGCTGGATAAATGAATTTTGGAAAATTAGCTGGATAGTCAGAAATATACCAATATCAAGGGCGTAACTAGTTTTTTTTTTTTTTTTTTGGGGGGGGGGGGGGTCTGCCAGTTGTATAAGCTTTGCGCATTTGGCATTGGGTCTAGGGGCCCGCCTAAGGGCCCCTAGTTTGGTGCAGGGATAAAGCCCCTGGAAGTTATGCGTTTTGGTGGACTAGAGGGCCTAAAAATATTTAATATTGTTTTCGATTGCCTGATATACAGTATCCACTAAGTAAAAATGTAAAATTATATTGAATATGATAAAAATCACTGACAACGACTACCCATTTGAAAACGTTGGTCCTTTTCTTTCTTTTGGAATTTTTTTGGGTGAAAATACGCTTTGCTCATTTGGTGTGGGGTCTAGGGGCCTGGGCCCCTAGTGGGGTGCAGGAGCAAAGCCCCTAGAAGCTGCAGTATGCGTTTTGGTGGACTTACAGTTTAGTGTGCCTAAAATCGTTTAATATTGATATCATTTGGCATGGGGTCTAGGGGCCAACTCAAGAGGGTCCCACTCTAAAGGGTGCCTAAAAATGTCTAATATTGTATTCGATCCCCTTATATATCAGCTAAGTAAAAATGTTAAATCATATTAAAGATGATAAAAATCACTTAGACTCATTTGAAAAAGTCAGTCCTTGTTTTGGGGGAATTTTTTATATTTCTTCTTATTTTTGGGGGGAGGGGGCTAAAAATCACTAAGACTCATTTGAAAAATTTGTTTTGGAATTTCTTCTTATTATTTTTGGGGGGGGATATCGCCCCCTTCCCCCTCCCCATCGCCCCCTGGCTACATGCCTGTTAACAAGTTTTAACATTTTGAAATAAATTGATATCAAACTCCAGGGTGTAGCCAACCTTTCAGTTTGGGGGGAGGGAAATATTTGGACCTTTATCATATTTTCAAGACCTTTTTACCATTTTAGCATAATTTTACCATTACCATTCTCTACTTTTTTTAAACCTTTTTTTTTTTTTTTTGGCGGGGGTAATATGACCCTGCAAGCCCCCTCCCCATCCCCAAATTTTCAACCTTTGTGTGAACACTGCAATATTCCAAATTATTTTGTATGATGATTGATTCATGATATGTGGTGTCGCTTTGCTGAAATTTTAGTTAAAACATCTTTTACAGATATCTCACAGTTTTGTTCAATGCTAAATATGATGCATCTACAGTAGTTCAGAATGTCACTGAGGCTGGATGCCGGATGCCCAGTCGCAGTGGAAAAGAGATACAAACATAATTTGTAAACAGTATTACTGTGGCTGGTTACTGGAAGCCCAGTCGTCGTGAGAGGGTGGCTGGAGCTTAATCAAAGAATGATGCATATTCATATATTAGGTCAATGCAGCATGACCTGCACACAGAGATCAGAGATGAACAGGAAGTGTTCCCAAACATGTAGGATTAAGTTACCACTACAACTGGGTCTTCGTGGATGCTTAGTGATACCAATTAAAGTGCGGGGTATTCTATAGTTAAGCCTATTTCCACAGATTGTTATCATGTCATAGGTTATTTGAAGCATGACTTGTCTTTCTTCTTAAAAATTTGTTCCAGCAAATCATAACCACAAACTTACTGTAGCAAATAGTGAGACCACTTTATCTTAATAAAAGTAACCACACAATAAGGACTTCATCCACTGCTAATATGATACTCAAGACCAACTTCCACAACAACTAAGATTTTCAGAATAAAGAAAATAAAGAGAAAAAGTCTGACTCGACCTGGTTGTGTATCAGGTCGGGTCTGACTGTTTGAAACTTTAAGGAGCAGAACAACTAATGGTGACATCTGAAAATGTTACCATGTGGCCCAGATCATGATATTTACTGATAATGAAAAATGAAATCTTACGTACTGTAGCATCAGCGCAAAGAGCATGATCCAAGCAGAAACCCATTTGCATGAAATTTATAAATAATTCAATTGTCTTCACCAGTCAGAAGTTTATCAGGGGAGTTGATCAGATCCCAATCATTCTTTGACAGAAGCAGATTTCTGTTCTGCCTCAAAAAAATATGGAGAACTAGTAAAAACATTGGATTTACAGATAGAGTGGTCGACTAATCAAACATCACAGTTTGGATATGGAGCTTCAAAATGTTTCACAGTAGTCACATATAAATAATCTTGGCCAGACTTATTATGTTACTTTGCTATTTTTAATTTTGGATCAATTTTCAAGTAATTTAATTCATGTTGCTTCTGACTTTCCACAGACCTTTAATGGGGTCTCATTTAATTGATTAATTCAATAGCCTCTGCTACTAATGGTTTTCTACCTTTTCTTCTTCTCTACCAGACAGAAATTATGGCTGCGCACATGGACATCAGGTCAAAGAGGACACAAGCAGTTCCTCCCAGGAGTCTTTTCGGCACAAACACGGAGATCAAAGATGGGAAAGCGCTACGAGAGGCAGATAACCTGGAGCCACCAGTGGAGCCAAAGAAACCTGATAAGTTAGCTCCGTTTAAACCAAAAAACGCTGACAAGCTCATAAAGAATGAAATAGATGATTACGAGAGACAGTGGCTTAAAGCGAGACTTGCTGATGGAAAGCTGAAGGAGGTGAAGAATGACGCTATCCATTTTCACCCAAACCCGGAGACAATTTCAAAGGAGATTCCCAAAGGTGCTTTAACGTACGAACCAAAAGAAGTTACGCCCCTTTGCGCCATGATATCAAGCCTAATTCAAGGGATATTGAACTTGCCGATCAATACAATCGATTGGGATTGGATTTAAGAAATGACTTTAATTACGATCGTTATAAAACCTCAGCTTCAAATAAGAACTATGAGGAGTTGGGAAGCGTACTCGGTAAAGGCGGGATTTTTACTTACAAAGGAAAGAATATGCAACAATTGAGGGTAAACTTCGACCTTCAACGAACGTCATAACAGGCAGAAAAATAACGCCTCAGAAAAGTTCAAAATATTCCAAAGAACTCATACCTCCAAATATCAAACACATGTATGGAAATTCTCTCTGTAATGACTTTTTGGAAGATGCTGCCGAAATTGCTAAAATGTTACCGCCAGTGTCCACAGAAAGCTCCTCTAAATCTTCATCGAAAGCATCCTCTGCAATCAAATCCAAATCATCTGGTGACAACAAGGAGCAGGAAAACTCAGAGGAATCTTTATATAATGCTTTAGGAAATGCCCTAAGGCAAGATATCTTTAATGGTGTTTCTTACAGCCATGTCAAGAGTCTAAATACCAGCTCGTACACAGAGGAAGTTGCAAAACGAAGCACTGAAAGTTTTCCCCCGACGTTTGCCGTACAGAGAAATGCTGATAGTAAGTATACTACTAATATTCTGGTGACCTCAGTCATCATTATGTTGATCAAAAACAAACCACAAATCTTCAAATTTTTAAAACAATAAATGTTATTTAGACCTGGAAGAAATATTATGGTTGCTGCAGTTATATCGCTGGAAAAAAGGGAATTTGCGGTTTTTGTTTTCATTGAAAAATTTAAATGATTTTTATTCAAATTTCTCCAGTAAGCAACAGTAAATGTGGTAAATATGTGCTCTAAAAACATCCCCCATGTAATTGTGCAATGAATAGTACATTAAATTGCAAAAGAAGGGAGCATATGCATTCACTACATGACTTCTGTCACAATTTTTTGTGGGAATATTTTTGACACCTGTATTCAGAACTGTGGGAAATTTTATAATTAATTCCAACTCTGCATGTATCCGTGTTCGGATGTACCAGAATCTTTTTCTGAAAGTGTATCTCATTTTAGAAGGAGATGAATACAAAATTTTAGAGATTTGTTCCCCAATGCCCTATGATATGAGGGTAATCATAACACAATCAGAGGGGTAAATACCTGGGGATGTTGGGGGTGTCACACCCCTAATTTTTAGACTGGTCGGTAAAATTTGAGATTAGTCTGTAAATCTGGTATCAGGTGGGTAAAATTCAAGGTTTAGAAAGCTTGTCAATCCTCATAGGAAGTCAGTCTCAAATTGGATATATTTTGATTTGAGGTTGTCGGTAAATCTTTATACACCTTTAGTCAAAATGGTGTACTAACACAATGGTACACCCTATCTGTTTGACTAAATGGTCCATGGAACATAATCCTATTTCTGATTTCTCAAACCTGCCATTTTAAAAGGAATTGTTCAAATTTTAAAGAGACATATCACCTTTACAAAAAAAAAAAAAAATTGATTGCTTTTTTTTTGTACAACCAGATAGTCCATTACATAAGATGAATATCAATTTGAAATTTTCAATGTAAATTCATAATTGGTGGAGTTCAACACACTAGTTGAAGCTAATATCTGTATATTTAATTGTTAGAATGCCAACAGAAGGTATTGTTTCAAGATCAAACAAACACTTTTCAAGGTTCAATTGTTTTAAAATGTAACAAAAAAAATGTTAAAACAATTAAAATTAATCAGAAACAAAGAAAAACAAACCTAAACCTTTGCCACCCATATACTTTCAAAATTTCAAGAGTAAATGTTAATCATAGGACCTGAAAATGGTTTACATATTTTAAAAGGGCACTAGACTGAAATGTGAGGGCCTTATTTTCCAGAGGCTCACAAATAATCATGCACAGCTTTTTGACTTAAAAACACCAGTAATTATTCAGAAACAATGACATTTTATCATTTTGACATTAATTTTTTTACATTTTGAATTTGATCATTTTTCAATAAATATTTGAAAAATTCTCCAAAAAATATTCCACCTTTAAAGGAGACATACAACCCTTATTTTGCAAATTAAAATCTAAACCAAATATCAAAAACAGCAAGACAAAATCTTATTCCTGTCTCAAGTTATTCATGTTTAAAGTCGACACATGGAGGCTGCCATTTTGTTCAATTCTGTATTTCCCCAACAGGGACAATAATCATAATGTATTTCTTTATAAATTGTATGAAAGTTTTTATTCCAAAATGATGTGACACAAAGTTTAAACAGTATGTCTTAAAAATTTCATGCATACACAACATTTCCTTGACCCTTACAAAAGGAGAACAATTTTTTATGAGCTAGAAAACTTGAGGTAGATTATAAAGAAATACAAAGCATTCCAACATCCTATATGGGTTGATGACATCAACCCCATAGTAGTAGCATTCAAGTTATCGATAATTAAACAAATTGTGTTAGATTGCTTTGGGAGGTATGAAACTTGCTTAGAAACAGTTGTTATTTTTAATTCTATGAAATTAGGATGATGTCAGACTTTATGTCCCCTTTAAGTAAGCTCTGGGGTATTTTCCCCTTCATTTCCTATATCTTTCCCACCAGCATCTTTTAACTGTCCTCTTTCTTTTGTAGCTAAGTGGAATGAAGACATGGTGATCCATCAGAGGTTGATGAAGCGATGGGATGTTGTCATGGCTGAACGAATCGCGTCACAACAGCAACAGCAGTAAACCAGCAAGAAGCATGGTCTTGATTTGTGTTCTCAAATGCATTGATCTTCAGAAAAATTGCACCATTATGACTCATAATTACACAGGGGACCTTTATCTTAGACAATACAAATATTTTTGATAAATTGCTTTAAGATAAGTTTTTTCTTTTATGAGAGGTCAGTATGTATTATCCACAGATAACATGAACTTTAATTAAAAAGACAAGAATAAAAAGCTTTTGAAAAGGGCATCGTTATTGAATATGGCTACTTTTAAACTTTTTAATGTATTGTTTTAAAGGTGAGTGTTTCTTGTTTACAATTTTTAATGGAAATTATGCAAATTAGAGGTCAGTATATATTGTCACAGATTACATCATGAACTTTTGATTAATTAAAAGACAAAATGAAAAGCTTTTTAAAGCTTTTAATATTTTTAGTCATATTTTTGTTATTGAAAAGCACAAACCTTCCATACACCAATTATGCAAGCAATTTCCAATGAGGCTTTATATTAAAGGAATATTCCAATGTTTTTTTACATAACCTTTCATAAGAAATAGAAAATTCGAGAAACAATTTAGTACAAAAATTATTTTGATATGTTTATTTCTACGAGGAGATATTCAAATTTTAAGGTTCACAAGAAATGCCCATTGACGAATAAGAAAAGGCTCAGTATGACATCACAGCAACACATTCTCCCATAAAGTTTATGTATATCATTAAAATCTATCATCAATCTTTTATCAGTAAAACCTGCTAGAAAAATAAATTGAGGAAAATTAGGTATTTATATACATTGCCAAATATAATACCCTATTTCAATAACTTTTTTTAAATTGTTTCTAATCATACAGAAAAAAATAATGAATGTTCAAAGAAATACATAAGCATCTGCAATGGAATTGTCTCTTTGACATCATCAAACACGAATTCATAGTACTGTACAAAAACTTGCAATTGGGAAATCTTTACCAATCCATATCTCCTGAACAGAATATGACATCAATCTGATTTTTGTACCAAATTGGCTCTAGAAGTATGTTCTTTCAAATAAAATTTTACAAAAACATGGACATATTACAAAAAACCAAGGGAATATTACAAAAAACCATGGAAATATTACAAAAACCATGTGAATATTACAAAAAACCATGGGAATATTAAAAAAACTATGGGAATATTACAAAAAACTATGGGAATATTCCTTTAAACTGTCTATGCAAAAATATTGTATTATTTTACTCTTTTTTTCCTTCTGAATATTTTGTAAAATGATAGTAATAAAATAAATATTGAATGAAAAAGAAATTACACTCATTCCAAGCATATTTCATACCTATTTGTTGATGTGATGTGAGATAATTTGTTGGTTTCCTTTGTCTTCCAGACATACTTCATGATATTTGATAATTAAAGAACCTTTTGTTCTTTTTGGGGATTCAGGAGAATTTTGATATACAGTAACGCAGATATTATTTTGATACTCATGTCGTTGAAAAAGATAGAAAAAATAATGGATAATTTGAACATTGGTATCAAAGGTTTTCAATATTATCACATGCAGGAATATTCTTGAGACTCAAGACAAATACTCAGCCACTTTTCAGCCGCCAACTTCTTTAAGTCTTACCCAGAACATATAATTTGAACTACATCCTTTAGCATAGTTGCATTTAATGTACTGCGGGGATGTGTGTGTGTGGGAGGGGGGAGGGAGGGGGTACATACATATTTGACTTTTAAGCCATTTTTTGTTTTTCACAAGAATATTTATTTCAGAAGCATAACGGCATTACATAACTGAATAAAGTTTGATTTATAATCAGAACCTCATTTTTGCATAATACATTTGAATCATATATCTGAATTTTATGCTTTAATCATGTTGTTTTAATTGTACTATAAGATAAGGTGTCATTTTAGCTGAATGGTGGTAATACATGTACCAAATACTCTCAAAAATATAGGCTCTGACTCAGTAGTGGTATATTCAGATATATTCAAGTGGCTATAATTAATTAAAGTAGATATATTGCAGGGGTTTGGGAGTGCAGACCCTCCTTTCCAATTAATTCTCCAAAAGTCACCCATAACATCATTTTTTCCTTTATATCATGTTGCATAGTAAGTTGGTTCCTTTGTCTCTCAGACATATTTAAGAAATCTGCAGACTTTAGTATTTACCCTGGTCAGACTGAAATTGAGTAAAGTGCATGTCCCCTATATAGGCGTGGTCCAACAAGGGTTAATCTGGTTACGCTACTTAAGGGAATTATCTCATTAATCACAACAATTCTATATGCAAATTAAATATTATGTTTCTTCAAAGATTATGTACTATGCAAATTATTTTAGTTCTACACTATTTTTGTGTATCACAATATATAGATATAGTATTACAAAAGCATACATGCATTACAAAATTAAGTATAGTTTTCTTTATAATCAGACACCAAGATTGGGTAGCCAATGAGGTCTAGTGCAGGTAAGTGACTCAAATTCAAAACGTTATCATGGGTGTGGGAGTGCAGCCCCTTTCCCAAATAATTCCCCAAAAGTCACCCATTACATTATTTCTCTTTATATCATGTTGGATAGAATAAGTTGGTTCCTTTGTTTCTCAGATTTATTTGAGAAATCTGCTTCCATTAGCATTCCCTCAGATTAAAATTGAGTAAAGCACAGGTCCCCTTTCCGGGCGCGGTCCAACAAGGGTTAGAATGGTTACATTATTTAATAGTTATATCATTAACAACAGTTTCATTAAAAAGTGTAATAATAAGTTTCCTAAAAGATTACGTACTATGCAAATTATATTGGTTGTACAATATTTTTTGTATATCACAACATGTGTGACTATGTATTCCAGAAATGTAGATGTATATGATTTGTATATTTTATTCATGTTGTTTCAATGATACTATAAGATAAGATTGCTTTGCTAGCTGAATGGGGTCATACCAGATACTCTGGGTGAAGTATCCAAATTGGACAGCTGTGGAGGAGAGAGGGAGGGGGGGGGGGGTGTTGGTAGTAACCTAAATGTGCACGGTTTAGTGCAGAAAAGTTGTTAAAATTCAAGTTGACATATAAGTCCAGTCAATCTAGCAAATTTGATGGGGTAACCCATTACTAATTGCAAAATAATTTATATCACTTTAGTGCATTTCAGTATGGTCCCCTAAACAGCATACTAAAGTCCTAAGATGCTAGGGCATAGCTAAGAAATTTAATTGGTGGGTGTAAAGGAATATTTCCTTACTAATTCATTGATGTCGTAGGTGTCAATGCAGTGCGAAGCACTAGCCCAAACTGTGGGGGTTCAGGGTAGGGGTCGAGTGTGCGAAGCCCCTGGAAGCTCTGCGATTTTAGGCATTTTATGACTGATATTTTATCTAAATTCAACACAGATTTACACGGTATTATCACCCCAAAACAGCATGGAAACTTAACTATTTAGGCCCCTGTACGTTTCCATTTTTCATGAGATTTTTTGTTTTAAAACTGAAACACTGGTGTTCATTTAGGTACCATTTGTTATGAACTACAGAAGAAGAAAAATGCAAAATAAATTGTTTAAATTGTTTTTCTCATCACTACTGACCCACAAATATTTTGCTTCGTATAACCATGGGTTATCTCTACAAACAATCTTGTTGACTTTATCTTGTACCACTCAGCTTATTCACAATTGATGATGGAAGCCATTGGTGTATAAAATCTTAATTAGATAATAGCACCGCCTCTTTCCCGACATTCATAATAGATCACCATCCCGATTTAAGTAACATGCCTTTATGTCTAATAATTAAATATCAATGTCTGTATGTGACTCAACATTCAACTTGTTAGTAAGTTGCACAAACTATTTTGCATAAAAACCTAAACACTTGTGAATAATTCTATAAAATTAAGATAGATAACAACATCAATGAGATCTAGAATTATAGCTAGGCTTGTGTGCCCTGTCAGAGCCTGATTACTAGGATGCAACTGCCCCGTGTCGCAGATTTTCGAGTATAATTTTGAATATATTTTTCAGAAATTATGCCAAGGAAACTAAGCCTGTGGTCCTTGAAAATTCAAATTGAACCTTAAATTGATGAAAGCCCCAAACAAACAGGTCCCTTCAAATGGTTCTATTTACAACAATTTTAAAAGTATAAGTTTTCGACAATGGAGAGAAAAAATTAAATGCCCAATTTTCCATTCCAAATTTAATATCAAATTAATGAAAAACCCTGCATTTAAGATTTAAGAGACCCCTATCTCTAGCTTTGCCATAGGGCCCCCATCAACCCTTAATCAGATAATCTACAGCTTATTTTCAATGTTATGCAAGAGAGGTGTATCTTTAATAGACTTTTACAAAACTAACAACTTTACTTGAAAATAATTCTTGTTATATATATAAAAGATGACTGATGCAGCTGTGGCTGCCACAAACTGATTAACTGGGCATTAACAGTTTCAAATGGTATACGCGCTCCTTTTGAAATTAGATCTTTATGATATTTCACATAATGGTTTTTCCGATAGTCATCAAATTTTTGGTTACGTAGTCCACATTGTAACTTAGTTCTGAGTCTGACAGGTTTTTTGTGTTTTTTTCTCCATCCTGACTCGTAATTGTTTATACCAGGTTTAATATGATTATAATGGAGTGAAGAGACTCTTCTAACTCCATGATTATACCATCTGAATAAACGAAAGTTGCATTGTTGATGAAAAGTGTGACTCAGAGCATGGAGTTTTTTTTAAGTCCATGTTCATTATACTACCTGCCAACTTGCAGCAGCCACAAGTTGCCATGGTTATAACACTTATCCCTGGTTATAAGAGACTAGGGTGTTATCTGATCTCTTATAAATCGCCTCGCTGGTTGACAGTTTCGATTGTGATTCAATTTAACAAAACTAGATCTGCAGTCTTGTACAGACAAGTGCGAGTGTGTGTGTTTAATCACGTGATTATGTAATTTTTTGTAAATTGAGAACACAGAAATTAAAATGTGCATTGATTATCGATGAACATGAGTTAATGAAGTTTCGTTTTTAAGGTTATAAATAATAAAATTTCCCGACGAAGTTCAATATGACATAATTATTTCTTATTTTTTTGGCATGGCTTTCATTTCTGATTGTTCATCACGTTAGGGAAGGTCAGTGAAAATTTCCTGGCAAAGTCACAATTTTCCCGACAAAAATTGTGTGTGACACCCCCCCCCCTTCCCCTCTCCCCTTCCCTGGTCATTACGCACCTGCTAACATGGGAAACTGGTCTAATTTGCATAATATTAGCTTTCGCCATAAGACAAAATTAATATTTTTTACTATAAATTTGCATATAAGTACCCGATTGAAACAAATCAAATGTCCAAACCCATGTTATAATGGTAGGCATATTTGCAAATTAATATTTAGAATATAATTTACATATTATTATGCAAATTAGCTTCCGCCATAAGAAAAACAATCATAAATTCACTATACCTTTGCATCTAAGTACCCGATTGGAAACAAATCAAGTGTCCAGACCTATGTTTTAATGGTCAGTGAACATGGTAGGCACATTTGCAAATTATTTTTTGAATATAATTTACATATTATTTAAGAAATAAACTGCGAGCCCATTGTTGGTCAATAACTGGCAAGCCCAAATAATTTGAAGAATTCATGGTTCAAATTATTTGAGTAGTAAGAGTAGTTTATTTCTATTCTATCACCCTAAAATAAAAATATTTGGAAATTATTCAGCAAAAAATGACAAAAACCAATCACAAATTAAACTTATCAAGAGTGACATAAAGGCAGTTGACGTTTAATGATGTATATCCAACCAGACAACATATGTCATCAACAGAAGCAGCTGTGCACAGTCACTACTGACGTTGGAAGTTTTGTTCGTTGGCAAAAACACTGATCTGAAGGTATCATCAATTGGGAAGCTATAATGCACGCAACAAGGCCAAGAGTCATTCTAGCCCCATTGCAATTTGGACTAGCAACTGATACGCACCATCAGATTGCATCACGGTTCATTGTAGATACTCTTCATAAACACGGCTGTTGCTGTTCCTGTTCTGAAGTACAACAGTTTGAGAAACGTGCCACTCTTACACATGGGGCAGAGTTGCCTGAACCTGGATCAGAGAGAGAGAGAGTTGAACACACAATTACAATAAATTCGGTTATGATAGTACAAATGCTATCACGAAACACTACGACCGGACGAGAACACTACGACGTACGGACAGACATAACATCGACAACCAAGTCAATGTCCACGGCCTTTGATAACCAGTTGTGGTGCACTGGCGTGTCTACCCACCCCAGGATTGAATCCGGGGCCTCGTGGTCTGTAGACAGGTATGATAACCGCTACACCACAGTAGGTAGATGACCTGGATCAGGAGAGTTCATTCAGTTTGTTGGTGACAATGTCGATCACAATATAGGAAGTCTTGATGGCTTTGGAACATTCCATGGTATGGAGATTATTTTTACTTTCATATCAGGAAAGCTGCTTAGTAAACCTGTACCTTAAGTATCAGTGACAACGGATGACATCATAAAAGTGGGAAGAATCAACATCAAAACTTTCAAATCTCAGAAAGACGTAAACCATTGCCTGCAGACAATGGAAGTTGCAGACAATGGAAGTGCAGACAATGGAAGTGCAGACAATGGAAGTGCAGACAATGGAAGTGCAGACAATGGAAGTGCACGACAATGGAAGTGCACGACAATGGAAGTGCGCGACAATGGAAGTGACGACAATGGAAGTGCGACAATGGAAGTGCTGCGACAATGGAAGTGCACGACAATGGAAGTGCTGCGACAATGGAAGTGCACGACAATGGAAGTGCACGACAATGGAAGTGCACGACAATGGAAGTGCACGACAATGGAAGTGCACGACAATGGAAGTGCACGACAATGGAAGTGCACGACAATGGAAGTGCACGACAATGGAAGTGCGACAATGGAAGTGCACGACAATGGAAGTGCACGATCCAACGTATCACATCGATTTTCTTTGGGAAGTGGCACTTCTCCTTCGTCCTACAAGGTCTGATGCAGGCTGTTCAACAGGGTGACTATCCTGGCAAGTCATCTGTGCAGTTCCTGCCCATAATTGATAGGGATCCAACTAACAAGTCTTATATCTTCTCCACACTTACTTATGTATGTGAACAAGCCAAGGCCTACAACGTCACCCCAGTGATTACATTTGAGTCATTTTGATGGAAAGCTTAGATTCAGAGCCAAATGATAGTTACCTGAGGTCTGTTTTCTGGAGAAAAGAGTGTTTTGTTTTTTTGAGATAGGGAGGGGGGGGGGGTGGCCTATTGGTTACCTTATGGAAGGAATTGGTCAACACGAAGTTTTGAAGTCGTATATGCCGGAAACGCTGTAAAGCAAATGCCAAGTGGAAAAGCAACCAACAGAGCAGTGCGAGGACATCTCTTGGTTGATGCAGCCCTCAATACGATAATAGTATACAATGCATATAATCTGCCCATACCCACTGAACAACCGGAGCGAGACACAGAAAGTACCTGTGATGACTGGCATACAATAGACCTATCAGAAGAGATGGAAGTTGACGATGAAGTAATTGCAGACAAGAGCCAAGAGCAATACTTGCTTGAAGCCTGCAACAGTTTTGATCACCTAATGATGGATCCGGGTATCACTGCTGACCTTTCCTTTTCAGAACAACGAAATTTAGTGAGTGACCCAAGGACTGCCCAACTTTGGTTTGGTTGCCATCCTAAAGAAATGTATACAAGCTGAATGCACAGGGAATTGGATGTTACCAGGTTACATCTTGCAAAAGTACAGGACATTTTTGAGCCGCAGAACAAAATCTGTATGCCAAATCTGTATCTGCAAAAGATGTGCCAACTTGACAAGACTCACATCATTCTGATGTATACACAAGCTTCATGAATGGTTTTCACGTTAGGAGAAGCGATCGGAAACTGGGCAGGCTTTTCTACTGATCTCGTAATTGAGTAAGTGTCAATGAGAAGTATCAAAACAAGTGGTGGGTTTACCAAAGGCATGACGGAGGTTCAGCGGCCGGCGGCTGACCTGGATATTAGGAGTGCCATCTTGTGCCGAGGTAAATTTCGCTATGCAAGAGCTCACTGGTGTGAACTACAACACCAGTGAGCAGCACAAAAAGACAACAACGGGACACAGAGGACACCTACAAGTTAAAGAGGCGATATCGTCATATGTGCACAATATTTAGAATTCCTTTCAAATTTTTAATTGGTTGAAATTTTGCTGCACGATTCGTTGTCTCGTATTGCAAGGTATATAGTTATTTAAAACGCCCCGAGGTTTACCACACGATTTAGTCCAGACGGTTGCGGCGACCGAAATAAACTTTTTTTCAAATCATGTCGTGAGTTCGAGCACCGGTAGAATCGTTTATTTTGACTTTTGTTTTATTTTTTTTTTTTTCCTCAGTAATTTTCATTTGGTGATTATTATAGTAGTATTAAAATACTAAAATTTCACTTTCGCTTTTTGACAAAAAAGCATCATGTACGTTGTGTGTGCAGAATTACATACACAGCGCATTGCGTTACTGTGACGAGAAACTTATTTGTTTTTTCAGCTAGTGTCTGGCTGTGCTGTGTGGTACAAACAGACAGAGGATCGGATCTTGCTTCCACAACCGGAAGTGACGTCAAAATATAGTATTAACCCCCCCCCCCCCCTCCCTCCCCATTTTTATTGTATTTTACTGAGACGAGCCTTCCCCTTTAATTGAAGCCTTCAAAGAATGAGATTTATTCGGTAGTGAGCCATCTCTGCATAATGTTATGAGTGGTATTGCTCAGTCAGTCAGTGTTGTTTTCCAATTTTTTTGTAGTGGAGGGACGTTTTTTGGTTTACTATCTAAGCGGAGCGCCACCATCAATTAGCGCTAAGCGTTAATTTTTCTTCAAAAGGCATCCCTTATATAGATCGCAGGAAATGACACTTCCCAGGTAATATTACCAATTATTTTGAATGTTTAAAGTGTATTATTTTAAGAACGTATATTGTTTTTTTGCTCTTTATTTCCAAATTATATAAGAATATACATATGATTATGACAACAAATAATTATAAATATGAGAACAAACTACCATATAATAATACACAAAAGTAAGTATAAATAAACAAAATAACGTATTCGACCTATTTACCGCCCATTTTGAATATCATTTCGTACGGCATAAATGATAAATATAAATTCTAATAAGCGTCCACCCCAAAGTAATTTACATCGAGAAGATATTCACACTGGACAGATAAACGCTGCCAAACTTATTTATTTCATGTAAGTAAAGTTAATTTATTTGTTTTTATGCATATCATTACTGTTAGGTTAGAGGCCATTTTGGGGATATTTCTGGTAATGTCAGGCCTTGATATCATTTTCGTATTTTGGAAACTTTAGATGAGCGCTTATTAGTGGGATGGCGGTAATTAGGTCGAATGCGATAATATACTCACAACTATTGCCAGTTTTGTGGATTTATTGCGTAAATTATATTAAATCATTTTTTATAGTGAAATGTTTGGAAGCGTTTGTTTATTCTATTACAATTTGTTTGTTTTATAGTACTATCATTTCCGCAATTTTCTTTGTTTCTTCATTTTTCTATTTATATTTTTTGATAGGGGAACGGCGTTTTTTATGGGGGAACGGCGTTCCCCCTGAATAATAAGTGGGAGGACGGCGTTCCCCCTGAATAATAAGTGGGGGGGGCGGCGTTTCCCCGCGTTCTCCTGGAAAACAACACTGGTGTTGCTGCACATGACAACGTGAATGTCGACAAGGCAAAGTCTGTAGACCAGACTATAATAGAGTCAATGGTTGGGGAAAGTGTGAACGATTACTCTTTGCAAAGGAAACATCAAGCAGTCACACTCGGATTCAATACAAGTGTTGTCATCGGCGGAGATCCAGTTTAGGTGGATCCACAATTGCTTTCCCAGCGGCTGAGTGTTATCGCCACCTGTGAAGAGCAGGAAGATCCAGCAGCTTTGTTTGAATACGAGCTTTGCAGTCATCCCACATCGCTATTTTACAATGTTGGGCTTCCTAGAGAGCTCTCAAAGCGGAAAACGGTTATGTCCTTTGTCAAATGGTGAAACATGATCAGACAGACCTCATCGGTGATGAACTATATTACGTGTTTGATGGTGGTGCACTCTTGCAACGTGTACCGTGGACAAGGGGTCAAACCTTTGAGAGCATATGTCATATGTATGTCACTTATGTAACATATCGGTATGGAAAGGCAACGACTGTGCTTGATGGTTATGAAGATGGGACCGCCATCAAAGATGCAAAACACTGCAGACGCACAGGCAATAAGGATAACAGGCTTTAATGGCGATGACTAATTTGCATATTCTGCAAATTATATTGATAGTGTTAATCTGAAAATATATCCACCATGTTCCCTGACCATGAAAAATGGCTTTGGACTTAATTTTGTTTCCATCGGGTACTTAGATGCAAAGTTACATTTAAAATTTGAATTTTCTCCAATGGCGGAAGCTAATTTGCATAATAATATGCAAATTATGTTCAACATATGAATCTAAAAATATCTCTGTCATGTTCACTGACCATGAATAATGGCTTTGGACTCTTTATTTGTTTCCATTGGGTACTTAGATGCAAAGTTACAATTAAAATTTTAATTTTCTCTTATGGCGGAAAGCAATTTGCATATTATGCAAATTATACCACTTTTCCATGCTAGGATTTATGTTATATTCAAAATTTAAATTTGCAAATGTGCCTTTCATGTACACTGACCATCAAAACATGGGTTTGGACACTTTATTTCTTTCAATCGGGTACTTAGATAAAAAGTTATAGTGAAAATATGAATTTTTCTTATAGCGGAAGCTAATTTGCATAATAATATGCAAATTATATTCAAAATATCAATTTGCAAATATGCCGATCATATTCACTGACCAATGAAACAAGAGTTTGGACACTTAATGTGTTTTATTCAGGTGCTTAGATGCAAATTTACAGTGAAAATACGAATTTTGTCTTATGACGGAAAGCTAATTTGCATATTATGCAAATTATCCCACTTTTCCATGCTATGATTTTTTAGAACTTTTAGTATGCTGTTTAGGGACCATACTGAAATGTACTGCAGTAGAATAAATTCTTTTGCAATCAGTGGTGGGTGAAAGTACTATATTGTACAATTGCAATTGTAGGCAGACTGTCCCGCTGGGATTGCAGGAAATTCCACGGAGAAGACGCGCGCCTATTCATTTCCAGACCTATTGTTTTTCACAAAACATATGGAAATCATGATACTTTTTTTTAAATATATTTAATTATATAGACTTATAAAAAAATCAGTTTGGGAAAATGCCATCATTACGAAGTGAGTCTTTCTCTGATATGTAAAAGAAAAGTACTAGTTTGTAGACATGACTCTTTAAATAGCTTTTTACTCCTCAACCCACAAGGTTTTATGTGTGAATAGGTGCGGATGTGTGCATGGGTGGGAGTCATATGCGGGATTTGGGGGAGCAAAGGGGTATCCCCACACTTCTTTTCCATATTTATGCTTTTCTGTGGTGATTTTGTGATGTTTTTATTTTCCCACTACCAGGAATCTGACACATATACCTACTTATATGCCAACATAAGTAATGTATAGTGCCTATTGAAAACCCCCTCCCTACAGCATATAGGTCTGGTGACACACATGCATCAATGCTTGCATAGCTGATGCCAAGTAGTTATAGAGAGTCATGTGACGAGTCACGTGCATGAACTGAATTGAATAATGCTCTTCCTATAAGTCCTGCATGCGCCCCACAATAACTTGCCCATAAGCAATATTCTCGCTATGGAAAAATCATGTGTTTTGACTCGTCCCCGTGGCGACTGCCTTGCCCACCTCCATACATACTTTCGGTCGACATCCCGCTTGTGGTGGGTATAATGTAAGGGGTTAAGTTTGATTCCCTCAGCAATAAAAAAAATTAATTAAAGAAACATCAAGTTAAGGAGTCTGGTAGCTCACTTGGTAGAGTTCACGACTGAGATGCTGAAGGTACCCGGTTCAAGCCTCGGACAGATCTAACCAGTTTTTCCACAGCTATGCAGACAGATACGCCGATCATCGTAGCGGAAGAACGTCGTTTGCAGCTCCTGCTCCTCATTCAGCTGTTGAGAAATGTGGCAATGGTTGAATGGTGCTCTCCGTCCCTCGGAGGGGACGTTAAGCCGTCGGTCCCGATGGTAGGACAGTCACACTCTACCTGGTTCTCTGAACACTTCTCGAAAAGAGTAGGGTAAAAACCCGGTGTTCATCCACTTCCGTCCCGGTCGCACGAGTCTGGCATCTGCTATGCAGGCTATAGCTTGGCGTCTATGCTCCATATAGGAGTCTTGCCGAGTTCCCGTGCAGAGGACAAATTTGAAGTAGATTATAAAGTGCAGGGTGTACGACATCATTCTTTACATGGCGTATGAACAAAAGAGCAGCACGATAGAAATTTACATTGACAAAATAATGTTTTTGTAATTTAGAAAAAAATATGGTAAATTGTTTTGTACATAAAGAGCTTGTGTGGAAGCTCTTTGAGATGACGTAAAATTTATTTCTATTAAATGAACATAAAAAAAAAAAAACAGACTTTATGTCTCCTTTAAATTGCTCTAGTTTCCGTACTTTCTGTTGCATCATACTCTTTTGTATAAGTATGCTTTGTCACAAAACTCGAAAATCAATCAAAGCTTCAGCTAAAGATAGAACTTCAGCTAAAGATAGAAAAAGGCTCTGTCACAACACACTTGTAGAGCCAATCTAATTTGAAAATACTTACTTCTATTTTGTTCTAGAACTAATTCTTCAACAATCAGATATTTTTTTAAACAATTGTTACAATATTTGAAATTATTCATTATCATGATCTGTGCTCATATGTCTTGTGATGGATATTTTAGAAGCCACTTATTTTCAAATGCTTGAAAGAGGTGGCTTCATACTTGCTTAGATTCAAAATTGGCGCCATTTGATCTGCGGACATTGTGAGTGAAGGATGCAATTCTTAGGAAAGCTTGAAGCCAATGAAGCAAAGGTGGTCAGCTTGATGTTTTGGTCTGGGGTTTTGGTCAGAAATAAGCAACATATTTGCAGCATTGGTAAGAGTTTTTCTCTTTTAATTATTGTTGATTGATATTTGTGAAAATTCCAATTATTTGCTTGCATAATTCCAATATGATCCAGGGAACTTTCGTTTATGAAGATTTATTTTTGGACGACATGTATACATTAGCCAAAGTATTTCAAAATTAATAGATTGCAAATTTTCGAAGACAAAATTTCGATTGTGAAGTCAAAGCATCACTATCATATAGGAATTTAAAAAGATCTTCTCAACTTGAGCGTGTTCAAAAACTTCGTAATGCTTGAGTTCGTAGACTGATAGACGTTCTGCAGCCGTTTTGTTCCAATCTTGAGGTCAAATTATGCAGAAGCAATTGCCCTTAAATAAATTGGAAGGTTATTTTAATTTGCGATTAATATAATTAAAAAACCGCACTGTACTTAAACAGACTAGTCGTTGCTTTTACAAAATTCTAGATTTGGCGCCAAGAAATTATGATTTTTGTTTCGTGCTTAGCTGCTATCATTTTTTTTTTTTAAGTGGAAAAATGGGAGTGGAACATATTTTGTCATGCATGAAATTAGTAGATATACTGACCTGCAAGCAAATTTCATCCATACATATTAAAAATTCAAAAAATGGGAAGTTAGTAAAGCATGGCACAGAAAGCATAGTAAGCATAGTAAAATTATGGCAAATTGTGACAAAAAAAGCGTCCTCTGTTCCACTACCAGTTCCGCGACTGTCTAGTTCTTATTCGTATTTGAATTTTATTACTTGAAAAGCTTATCTGTTGGCTGTATACATGATGTTTTTCTATAAGGGTATTTGTTAAAGTAGTATTCTCGAAAGGAGGAGTGGGAATCATTGGGTGACTTGTCGGCTTTTATCGTCAGTTATTGGATTAACAAAATGAAGGGCTATCTTTATGAGAAACGGCTATCTAAAAAGAAAAAAAAATTGTGGGACGGAGGAAATTTCTAATGAAGAAAACGTCTAAGCTAGATATTTTTGACGGAAACGATTTAAAACAGTTTGTCTCTTGTATTTCTTCGGAGGAAATACGCACAAGTTGAAATTTATCTAAAATAAGATAAAATACATCTGCAACTTTTAAAGGTCTGTAAATGATTAGCATTTCAGATGCTTTACTTAGTATAGTTTTTATGAATGATTAACATTTTGGATGCTTTACTTAGTATATTTTGTGATGTATGACGAGAATGACAGTTTCAATCCTTCGTAAAATAAATTATCCACTTAATTGCTTAGAATGTCGTTCAGATAATTTCTACTATAGAAAATAATTAAAATGTCTATAGTTTTTTTCAAACCGAGTTTAGCCGAACGTGATTTCTTCAGTGCTTCGACCAATCAAATGCTGGAGGAACTTTTCCTTTGTTTCCCAACCAACCAGGTGCAGGTTTTAGGAAAAAAATGTAAGCAGCAATACGCGCGCGTATTTTTTCGTGTATAACGCACGCGTATGATACGTGCGCTTGAAAACGTTTTTTTCATACGCTTGGTCCCATACTGTGCGTGAATTGTGCAGACGGCCAAGATTCCTCCAGTATTTTATTGGTCAATAAGATTCCTCCAGCATACGATTGGTCCATTATGGACACGTGAATCTCGGCCATGTGACATTATTTATTGTTTTTGAATAGGTCCGAGATTGAAGAGAGTGAGGAGAGAAGAGATCTGGAGTTCTGGTATAGGGGACAGGTTAAGAAAATATGTTTGATGGAGAGATCGATGTGGCAAGTGGGACAGAGAGGGGCAGAGGAGCCGGATAAGAGATGGGAGTGAGTAAGAGAGGAGTGGCGGAGGCGAATGCGGGTGACAACGATGTCTTCCCTGCGTTTGCGACTATGCAGAGGGGTGTTGGTCCCGACTTTGGGTTTGATGGTGTGAAGTTTAGTACTAGTTTCGTAATTCCAGGAGTTTTGCCAGGTTTTCTTGATGTAGTTGGAGATGGAGAGACGGAGGTCTGAGTGTGGACTAGGAGAAGGAGAGATGTTATTTGACATAGCTTTGATGGCGGCTCTGTCGGCTCTCTCGTTGCCAGGGATGCTGGGAATCCAGAATCCAGGGAGAAAAGAATGTGGAGTTTGTTAAGGATTTGTAAAATGAGAGGGTTGGGCCAGAGCACGTTGAGGATGCTAGTGAGGACGGATTCAGAGTCAGAGAAGATGGCGAAACAGGGACGGAAAGAGAGTTCTAAAGAGTTTAAGGCTAGGAGGATGGCCTTCGCCTCGGCAGAGTAGAGAGAGGTGCCGTCGGGTAACCTTGAGGAGAGGGTGAGGCCAGGACAGGCGGCGGCTGCAGAGGAGCCTTTCCGTGTGGAGCCGTTGGTGAAGAGGAAGGAGAAGTCATATAAATGTCTACTGAGTTGACAGTATTTGAAGTGGAAGAAGATTGGGATGTGGAGAGCTTTCATGAAGGAAGAAAGACCAAGGTAAATCTTGGGGGGAGGGGGGGGGGTGAATTGTTCAGGTGAGTGTAGGTTGGATGGTGTGTCTGGCAATTGAGAAAATGATGATATTGGCTTTGGAGAAATGGGAGTGCATCCAGATCCCGAAAGGTGTGTGTAGGGGATGGAGAGGGAGGGAAGGGGGGGGGTAAAAATATGTTGTGATGCAAGACAGGGATGACAGCTTAAAATTCTTAAACAATAAAATTCGCAGCTTCATTTAAAAAAAAAAAATCAGAGATTTACTTTGATAGAAAATACTATAGAATGTCTAATTCAGCCTAGTGTTTGTCGGTGAAGATTCCAAACAGTTTATCTGTTGCCCTCTTGAATACTCACAATTTGAAATTTATTTTAAATAGAATAACATTTATTGACAATTTATTAAAGGCCTATAAATTATTATAAATTATAAAAAGAAAATTAGATATAGTTCATACACAAATCTTATACATATTTTTTAAACACAATTTAGATTTAAAAAAAAATTAAATAGCATTTATTGACAATTTATTAAAGGCCTATAAATGATTAGCAATTATAGGATTCTTTTTTAGATATATTTATGTATGGTGGCTTAAATTTTCAGCTTAAATTCCTTGACTCTATCGTTCGAAAAATTTCTACAATGGAAAATAATTAGAATTTCGAAGCCAGATAGTTTTTGACAGTTTATCAAGATTCAAAAAGCACTTTGTCTGTATTCTACTACACGCAGTTCGAAATATTTCAAAGCTTTTTTTATAATATAAAAAATAATTTTGGCTGTTTTGGCTGTAAAGATTAAAAAACGTTTTCAGTTGCATTCCCTTAGCGGAAATACACAAAATGTATTCTAAAGGAAAGAACATACATTGATCATTTTTAAAGGTTTATGGACAATTAGCAATTAAAATACTTTTTGAAAATATGTTGTGATGTATGACAGGGATGACAGCTAAACTCGTCATGAATTAAATTCGCAGCTTAAACGTTGTGAATGTTGTTCAAAAAATTCCTACCATAGAAATTAATTACAATGTCCAAGCCAGATAGTTTCATACAAAAATGATTTCAACACATTTATGTTGCCCCCCTTCATAGTCTTTTTAAACAATTAAATGCAATTCTCAGCTTTGACCAGTTGACTCTGTCATTCAAAGATTTTCTACTATTGAAAATAATCCGAATGTCTAAGGTAGATTAATTACAATGTCCAAGCCAGATAGTTTCATACAAAAATGATTTCAACACATTTATGTTGCCCCCCTTCATAGTCTTTTTAAACAGTTAAATGAAATTCTCAGCTTTGACCAGTTGACTCTGTCATTCAAAGATTTTCTACTATTGAAAATAATCAGAATGTCTAAGGTAGATAGTTATTGAAAATACACTACAGTTGAAATTTATTTAAAATCAAATCAAATGTATTAACAATTCCTTTTAAAGGCCCATGGACGATTAGCAATTAGGATGCTTTGAAAATATATATATATTTTGTGATGTTTGACAGCTTTAACCTCTTCTTAAATTAAATTCTCACCTTAAAAAGGAGATAATATAACAGATTAAGGTAAATACATTTAAGCATATTTACTTCAAATAAAATAAAGTACATTAACATTTTGAAAGGTCTTATAGACGATTAGTGATTGAGATGATTTTTTAAGATATGTTGTAATGTAAGAGATGTAAGACAGAGATGATTGCGCTGTCCGGTCATACGTTACAATTTTACACATTAAGTGAATATTCCCGTAAATTTTTACTTTCATAGTCATGTGATCGGACTATCAGAAGTCATAATCCTACATGAAAGTGGAAATTCACATCAAGAATATTCATTTAATGTGCAAATTTGTGAAGTATATGATGTCTGACAAACATTTTTTTGAATTTTTAAAACTATTTTAAATCTTTACCGTCAAAAACTTAAGGCTAGGAGGATGGATGGAGACATTGTAATTAGTTATTACAGTAGAAATTCTTTAAACAACATTTGAATAATTTATGCTGAGCATTTATTGAAGCTTTCATCCCTGTCATATATAATATCTTTTAAAATTGTCTATGTGTTACATTTTATTCGAATCAACTTCAACTTGGGTATAAAATAAGGATAATAATGCTACTTTCAGGCACTGTAACTTCACAAATACACTTGAGGACGGCGAACAAGCACTTGAGGATGGCGACCAAGGACAATGATGGTAAACAGGGACAAGTACGGCTACCAGGAACAAAGACGGCGACCAGGCACTGGAGGACGGTTACCAGGGACAAGAACGGCGACCAGGGACAAGGTCCCCCTGGGACAAGGTCCCCTTCGTACAAGGTCCCCTTGTCCCTCTTCCTTCTCTGGTCTCCTTCCAATGGTCCCCTGGTCTTTAAACCAGATCCTTCCCTGGTCCTCTGGTACCTTGGTCCTATGTTCCCCTTGTCTCTGATCCTTTCCTGGTCCCTGATCCTTCCACTGGTCCCCTGGCTGCTGATCTTTCCACTGGTCCCCTTCCCTGGTCCCACCCCGGTGTCCTGGTCCCTCCCCGGTCCCCTGATCCCTCCCCGGTCCCCTAATCCCTCCCCGGTCCCCTGATCCCTCCCCCGGTCCCCTGATCCCTCCCCCGGTCCCCTGTTTCCTCCCCCGATCCACTGGTCCCTCTTCCAAGCCCTCCCTGGTCCCCCTGGTATATCCCTCGATCCCTCCCCGGTCCCCTGATTCCTCCCCCGGTCGCCTCTTTCCTCCCCCGATCCACTGGTCCCTCGTTCAAACCCTCCTCGGTCCCCCTGGTGCATCCCCCAATTTCCTGGTCCCTCTACCGAACCCCTGGTCCTTCCCCATCCCTTCTCCGGTCTCCTGGTCCCTTCCCGGTTCCCTGCTCCCTTCCCCGGCCCCCTGGTCCTTCCCCCAGTCTCGTGGTCCTTCCCCAGTCCCTTCGGCCCCTGGTTCCTCCCCCGGTTCCCCTGGTCCCTCCCCAGATTCCCTGGTCCCTCTCTAGGTTCCTTGGTCCCTCCTCCGGTCCCCTGATCCCTCACCGGACCCTGGTGCCTGCCCCGGTCCCCTCGTTCCTCCCCGGTTCCCCCGGTCCCCTGATCCCTCCCTCTGCCTTCTCTCCCAGTCCGCTGGTCCCTCCCCCGGTTTTCGGTTTTCTGTTGAATGTCGCCACTTCACTTTCCCCTGGTTCCTCCCCGATCACTTCCCCTGTCCCCTGGTCCCTCCCCCGTTCCATGGTCCCATTCCGGTCTCCTGGGCCCTCCCCGGTCCCTCCACCGGTCCCCTGGTCCCTCCCACGGTTTTCTGTCCCCTGTCGCCACACCACTTTCCCCTGGTTCCTCCCCGATCACTTCCCCTGTCCCCTGGTCCCTCCTCCGTTCCCTGGTCCCATTCCGGTCTCCTGGTCCCTCCCCGGGGCCCCTGGTCCCTCCCACGATTTTCTGTCCCCTGTTGCCACACCACTTTCCCCTGGTTCCTCCCCGATCACTTCCCCTGTCCCTGGTCCCTCCTCCGTTCCCTGGTCCCATTCCGGTCTCCTGGGCCCTCCCTGGTTCCTCCACCGATCCCCTGGTTCCTCCCCCGATCCCTCCCGCGGTCTCCCTCCCCCGGTCCCGGTCCCCTGGTTCCTCCACCGATCCCCTGGCTCCTCCCCCGATCCCTCCCCCGTTCACTGGTCCCTACCCCGGTCCCATGTTCCAGTCCCCTGGTCCCCTGGTCCTCCCACGGTCTCCCTCCCACGGTCTCCCTCCCGCGGTCTCCCTCCCGCAATCTCCCTCCCGCGGTCTCCCTCCCGCGGTCTCCCTCCCGCGGTCTCCCTCCCGCGGTCTCCCCTCCCGCGGTCTCCCTCCCGCGGTCTCCCCCTCCCACGGTCTCCCTCCCGCGGTCTCCCTCCCGCGGTCTCCCTCCCGCGGTCTCCTCCCCTGGTCTCCCCCCCGCGGTCTCCCTCCCCGGTCTCCCACCCGCGGTCTCCCTCCCGCGGTCTCCCACCCGCGGTCTCACTCCAGCGGTTTCAGTCCGTGGTCTCCTTCCCGTGGTCCCGCGGTCTCCCTCCCGTGGTCCCACGGTCTCCCTCTCGCAGTCCTGCAGTCTCCCTTCCTCCTGCGGTCTCGCGGTCTCCTTCCCTCCGCGGTCCTGCGGTCTCCCTCCCTCCCGCAGTCCCGCGGTCTCCCTTCCGCGGTCCCGCGGTCCCGCGGTCTCCCTCCCGCGGTCCCGCGGTCTCCCTCCCGCGGTCCCGCGGTCTCCCTCCCGTGGTCCCGCGGTCTCCCTCCCGCGGTCCCGCGGTCTTCCTCCCGCAGTCCCGCGGTCTCCCTCCCAGCGGTCCCGCGGTCTCCCTCCCAGCGGTCCCGCTGTCTCCCTCCCGCGGTCCCCGGTCTTCCTCCCGCGGTCCCGCGGTCCCCCCTGCGGTCCCGCTGGTCTCCCTCCCGCGGTCCCGCTGGTCTCCCCCAGCGGTCCCGCGGTCTTCCTCTCCCGGTCCTGCAGTCTCCCTCCCGCGATATCGTGGTCTCCTTCCCGCGGTCTCCCTCCCGCGGTCCCGCGGTCTCCCTCCCGCGGTCTCCCTCCCGCGGTCCCGCGGTTTCCCTTCCGCGGTCCCGCGGTCTCCCTCCCGCGGTCCTGCGGTCTCCCTCCCGCGGTCCTGCGGTCTCCCTCCCGCGGTCCCGCGGTCTCCCTCCCGCGGTCCCGCGGTCTCCCTCCCGCGGTCCCGCGGTCTCCCTCCCGCGGTCTACCTCCCGCGGTCCTGTGGTCTCCCTCCCGCGGTCCCGCGGTCTCCCTCCCGCGGTCCTGCGGTCTTCCTCTCGCGGTCCTGCAGTCTCCCTCCCGCGATCCAGTGGTCTCCCTCCCGCGGTCTCCCTCCCGCAGTCCCGCGGTCTCCCTCCCGCGGTCCCGCGGTCTCCCTCCCGCGGTCTCCCCCCGCGGTCTCCCTCCCGCGGTCTCCCTCCCGCGGTCTCCCTCCCGCGGTCTCCCTCCCGCGGTCTCCCTCCCGCGGTCTCCCTCCCGCGGTCTCCCTCCCGCGGTCTCCCTCCCGCGGTCTCCCACCCGCGGTCTCCCTCCCGCGGTCTCCCACCCGCGGTCTCACTCCCGCGGTTTCAGTCCCGCGGTCTCCTTCCCGTGGTCCCGCGGTCTCCCTCCCGTGGTCCCACGGTCTCCCTCTCGCAGTCCTGCAGTCTCCCTTCCTCCTGCGGTCTCGCGGTCTCCTTCCCTCCGCGGTCCTGCGGTCTCCCTCCCTCCCGCAGTCCCGCGGTCTCCCTTCCAGCGGTCCCGCGGTCCCGCGGTCTCCCTCCCGCGGTCCCGCGGTCTCCCTCCCGCGGTCCCGCGGTCTCCCTCCCGCGGTCCCGCGGTCTCCCTCCCGCGGTCCCGCGGTCTCCCTCCCGCTGGTCCCGCGGTCTCCCTCCAGCGGTCCCGCGGTCTCCATCCCGTGGTCCCGCGGTCTCCCTCCCGCGGTCCCGCGGTCTTCCTCCCCAGCGGTCCCGCGGTCTCCCTCCAGCGGTCCCGCGGTCTCCCTCCAGCGGTCCCGCGGTCTCCCTCCCGCGGTCCCCGGTCTTCCTCCCGCGGTCCCGCGGTCCCCCCCTGCGGTCCCGCGGTCTCCCTCCCGCGGTCCCGCTGTCTCCCTCCAGCGGTCCCGCGGTCTTCCCTCTCCCGGTCCTGCAGTCTCCCTCCCGCGATATTGTGGTCTCCTTCCCGCGGTCTCCTCCCCGCGGTCCCGCGGTCTCCCTCCCGCGGTCTCCTCCCGCGGTCCCGCGGTTTCCCTTCCCGCGGTCCCGCGGTCTCCCCCAGCGGTCCTGCGGTCTCCCTCCCCAGCGGTCCCGCGGTCTCCCTCCCAGCGGTCCCGCGGTCTCCCTCCAGCGGTCCCGCTGTCTCCCTCCAGCGGTCCCGCTGGTCTCCCTCCCAGCGGTCCCGCGGTCTCCCTCCCAGCGGTCTACCTCCCGCGGTCCTGTGGTCTCCCTCCCGCGGTCCCGCGGTCTCCCTCCAGCGGTCCTGCGGTCTTCCTCTCGCGGTCCTGCAGTCTCCCTCCCGCGATCCAGTGGTCTCCCTCCCGCGGTCTCCCTCCCCCCAGTCCCGCGGTCTCCCTCCCGCGGTCCCGCTGTCTCCTCCCCGGTCTCCCCGCGGTCTCCCTCCCCGGTCCCGCGGTCTCCCCCCGCGGTCTCCCTCGCGGTCCCCTTCCCGCGGTCCCGCGGTCTTCCCCCCGCGGTCCCGCGGTCTCCCTCCCACGGTCCCGCGGTCCCCCTCCTGCGGTCTCCATCCCCCGCGGTCTTGCGGTCTCCATCCCGCGGTCTTGCGGTCTCCCTCCCGCGGTCTTGCGGTCTCCCTCCCGCGGTCTTGCGGTCTCCCTCCCGCGGTCTTGCGGTCTCCCTCCCGCGGTCCCGCGGTCCCCCTCCCGCGGTCCCGCGGTCCCCCTCCTGCGGTCCCGCGGTCCCCCTCCCGCGGTCCCGCGGTCTCCCTCCCGCGGTCTTGCGGTCTCCCTCCAGCGGTCCCGTGGTCTCCTTCTTACGGTCCCACGGTCTTGCGGTCTCCCTCCAGCGGTCCCGTGGTCTCCTTCTTACGGTCCCACGGTCTCCTTCTTACGGTCCCACGGTCTCCTTCTTACGGTCCCACGGTCTCCTTCTTACGGTCCCACGGTCTCCTTCTTACTGTCCCACGGTCTCCTTCTTACGGTCCCACGGTCTCCTTCTTACGGTCCCACGGTTGCTGCTGCTGCTGATGATGATGATGATGATGATGATTACGGTTGCTGCTGCTGCTGATTACGGTTGCTGCTGCTGCTGATTACGGTTGCTGCTGCTGCTGATTACGGTTGCTGCTGCTGCTGATTACGGTTGCTGCTGCTGCTGATTACTGGTTGCTGCTGCTGCTGATTACGGTTGCTGCTGCTGCTGATTACGGTTGCTGCTGCTGCTGATTACGGTTGCTGCTGCTGCTGATTACGGTTGCTGCTGCTGCTGATTACGGTCTGCTGCTGCTGATTACGGTTGCTGCTGCTGCTGATTACGGTTGCTGCTGCTGCTGATTACGGTTGCTGCTGCTGCTGATTACGGTTGCTGCTGCTGCTGATTACGGTTGCTGCTGCTGCTGATTACGGTTGCTGCTGCTGCTGATTACGGTTGCTGCTGCTGCTGATTACGGTTGCTGCTGCTGCTGATTACGGTTGCTGCTGCTGCTGATTACGGTTGCTGCTGCTGCTGATTACGGTTGCTGCTGCTGCTGATTACGGTTGCTGCTGCTGCTGATTACGGTTGCTGCTGCTGCTGATTACGGTTGCTGCTGCTGCTGATGACGGTGATGACGGTGATGATGACGGTGATGACGGTGATGATGACGATGATGACGATGATGATGACGACGACGACGACGACGACGACGACGCCGACGCCGACGACGACGACGACGCCGACGACGACGACGACGACGACGACGACGACGACGACGACGACGCCAACAACAACAACAACAACAACAACAACAACAATAATAATAATAATAATAATAATAATAATAATAATAATAATAATAATAATAATAATAATAATAATAATAATAATAATAATAATAATAATAATAATAATAATAATAATAATAATAATAATAATAATAATAATAATAATACTAATACTACTACTACTACTAATAATAATAATATTGATAATAATAATGATAATAGCACTGCATCTTGTTCAATTCAATAACTGACAATAATGCTCGACAAGTCACCCCATTATCCGCCCCACCCCTTTCTCAAATATTCATCTAGCAAAGACCTCTATGGGAAAACATATGTACGCTTTTCAAGTAGTACAATTCGAATACGAATACAACAACTAGACAACCGCAGAGAAAGGTTATGAAGAGCTATTAGTGGAATAGAGGACGCCATTTTGGTCATATTTCCAATGTTTTCCTGCTTCACTAACCTTAAAATAAAAAATAAAAAATTAAATTTTACATATATAAGGATAAAATTTGCTTGCAACTCAGTGTGTAGTAACTGTTTTCATGCATGGGTAAATATGTTCCACTCCCATTTTTCCTCTCAAATTTTTTGAATAATAACAATAATCACCAAACAAATTTCCTAAGCCTAAGTTTTGGAGACAAATCGTTTGGATTTTTGTAAGAGCAACTTGTCTGTTTAGGCAGTTTGCAGTTTCTAATTTTTTCTCTTGCATGTTAAAATACCCTTCCACTTTATATGTTTATTCGACTGTTGTAAATTGCTTCTGCATAAGTTACTTCAAGATTTGAACAAAACGGCTACAGGACGCCTATGATCTCAAGCATTGCAAATGTTTTCTTTATTATGATAGCAAAATTCGTAAGCCGTATATTCCAGTTTTACCTCACAATCGAAATTTTTGTCTTCCAAAATTTGCAATCAATTAGTTTATATGTTTTGATGTAATTATACATTTCGACCAAAAATAAAATGAAAGTTGATACCCCTCTTTTCATTTCTTCATAAACGGTTTCCGTGGATTGTAATGAACTTGTAAAAGCGCATGCAGGTAGGCCGAATTTTCACAAATATCAATCAACAATAATTAATAGAGTAAAACTTACCAATGCTGCAAATATGTTGCTTATTTCTGACCAAACCCCGACCAAAACATTGAGCTGACTAGCTTTGCTTCATTGGGCCTCATCCTTCCCCAATAATTGCATCCTTGCACTCATGATGTCCGCATATTAAATGGCGCCAATTTTGAATCTAAGCAAGTATGATGCCACCTCTTTCAAGCACTTGAAACTAAATTGCAGCTAAAATATCCATCGCAAGATATTTGAGTAAAGAACATTATAATGAATAATCTTAAATTTAATAACTAATTTTTGTAATTAAATGTATGATCGTTGAAGAATTAGTTCTAGAACAAAACAGAAGTGAATATTTTAAAATTAGATTGACCTTACAAGTGTGAAGTGACGAAGAGCGCTTTTCTATCTAGCAAAAGCTTTTATTGATTTTTTACTCAATCTTTTAAGTGTTGTACATAATCGAGTGTTGTGACAAACTGACAAAAGAACTAAATCCCGTTTACATATAAAAAAAAAAAGAAGAGAGAATGGTGTATTAGATACAAAATTAAGAAAATATTTATTGCTGACGAGAAAACCAAACGTAATACCTCCTTCTACTCCACCCACTGTAATGATTTGTTAATCGAAAGTGTGTGTGTATGTGGGGAGGGGAAGGGGTGGGGAGGAAGCCTAGTCTAGGGGAAATAATAAATCACAAAATCACCACACAAAAGTGTAAATATGGAATAGAGTGGGTATGATTCCCCCTTGTCCCCAAATCCCGCCTATGACACCCACCCATACACACACACTTACCATCCCACACACACACACACACACATACATACACACACGACAGCAGGATTTGCGGATAGGTTCCTGATACTGATAGCATCCAAACCAAAAACTATTTTTAAGGGTAGTGGGTGCAGGAGAAGAATTTCGTAAAATTAGTTGAAACAAGAAAGAAAAAAAAATGGCAAAATTTCGGGAAAACTAAAAAACAAACTCCTTGAAAAATAGAAAATATTTTCCAAAAATTATCACTTTGGAATAAGAAAAAAAGATGTGAAACGAATCTGACTCTTCACAATCAAATCGTCAGGCCTTCCTTATTGTCATACATTTAAAAGCACTTTCCTCTTTTAGTGAAATGTTGCAAATATTACTCACATAACGACATTTAACACATTAATGCCATTTAATGACATTTTACACACCGTAATAACATTTAGTGCAGCGGTATTGGAAGAATCGCAGTTACAAGGGGCGTGTTTTACGACGGTGTGGGAACCAGGGGGAGGAGGTGATGAAATTACGGGTGTCTAGGATGGCGTAAATTTGGCAACGGGGTTTTCCGCCCTTGACATAACCGATGAGGAAATTAGGGGAGGGGATGGTGCTGTTGCTTGTTTAAATCCGTTTGAGATTGGGGGTTGCCCGTAAGCACATCAGACAGGGGGAAGGGAGAACAGTTGGTTAGTGGTTTGGTTAGTGGAGAGGGCACTCCATTTATTTTGCAACATTTTGTTGACCGGCAGAAGGGTGGGGTCGGTGAAATTCATTAACTATCAGTGAGGATATGGTCGGAGGGCGTTTTGAGTTTGTAGTTTAAAAATTTGTTGCGTAGTATGAGTATATATATAAACTGACTCGATTTATGGTGGGAAGGTATATTCAGAGTGAGAGGCGTCGGAGGAAAATCTGGCTCATTGAGAGAATTTTACTTTCCTGGTTGCATGCTTTCTTCCCGGTTTGGAAAATTATTAACATAAAATTGAAACAAATTGGTGAAATTATTGGAAATTTTGGTATTAAAAAATTCTAAAAATTGAAGAGACTTTTCCGACAAGCAGCAACGTTTGATGGAAATTTAATTCACCAGTGCAATTCTTCGTCTTATAACTGGCGGGTTCTTGCCCCAGTCAGAGGTAACCCTTCACACACCCCTAAACCACATTAAATATGTTCTTCTGATATTCCATGGGATCGAAAAACATTTCGCCCCTCCTAAAACTTTTGGGGAAGCGTTCAACTTTCTACGGCCTAGCTGCCTGTAACATTTGAATATGGCGTAGAGTAGTGCAAACGCGTAATTTTTATGGTATTTTTTCTTGCTTATCAAAAATGTAAGGATACGGTTTTATTGTATTTATTTATTATTATAATTATACTACTACTACTACTACTGCTGCTGCTGCTGCTGCTGCTGCTGCTGCTGCTGCTGCTGCTGCTGCTGCTGCTGCTGCTACTGCTACTGCTACTGCTACTGCTACTGCCACTGCTACTACTGCTGCTGCTACTGCTGCTGCTGCTGCTACTGCCACTGCCACCACCACTACCTGCACCACCACCACCAGCACCGCCGCCGCCGCTGCTGCCGCTGCTGCTGCTGCTGCTGCCACTGCTGCTGCTGCACTACTGCTACTACTGCTGCTGCTGCCACTGCTGCTACTACTGCTGCTACTACTACTACTACTACTACTACTACTACTACTACTACTACTACTACTCATCATCATCATCATCATCGTCATCGTCATCGTCATCGTCATCGTCATCGTCATCGTCATCGTCATCGTCATCGTCATCGTCATCGTCATCGTCATTGTCGTCGTCATCGTCGTCGTCGTCATCGTCGTCATCGTCATCGTCATCATCATTGTCATCATCATCATCATTGTCATTATTGTTATTATCATTAACATCATTGTCATTATTGTTATTATTATTAACATCATTGTCATTATTGTTATTATCATTAACATCATTATTGTCATTATTGTTATTATCATTAACATTAGTATTTTATCCCAGTGCCGTCAGAAGGTATTTAATATGGGGGTGGGGGCTGAATTAGTATTCGCTGAAAGTTTATAGCGCTATCCTAGCGCAAAGCGCGAGATTTCCAGCGTGAGGTGCAGGGGCCTGATTTAAAGCCCCTGGTATGGTCCAGAGGCGAAGCGCTGGTAGCAGTGGCGTGTCTAAGGGTAGATATTGGGAGCTTAGCCCCCGTAAAAATGTTATACCCTCCTACCCGATATGGTCGAAGCCATCAATGTAATTAACTGAAATATCAAATGAACCATACAGAAAACAGGTGTTGGCAATGTTTTAATTATATCGACTGAATTATCATTAAATTTGGATCAAACATTATCAATTTTGGGCCAAATATCTTTAATTTTGACCCAAACATCTTCAATAGTGTACGGTATCAACATCTTAAATTCTTATACCAAAAATCTTTCATTTTGGATCAAAATCTTAAAATTTGGACCTGAATGTACAACATAAATACCAAAATCCTTCATATAGAGAAGAATAGGTCTAAAAAAAAAGATTATCACGGCCAACCCCCTCCCCCCTATCACCTCCCCTCCCCCAACCCCGATAACTTTCAAAGCAATACAAAGGTCTTTACCTTTTCGTCCAATGGGCAATTGCCAACACTTAATTGTCTTGGCAAGGAGTGTAGAAAGGGTTATCTCACAGTGGAAAAAGAACTTGAAAATCTTCCTGGTCTGCTGGTTATACAAATTGCACTGGTAAATTGAGTTTCCATAAAATGTTGCTGCTAATCAGCTAATTGGAAAACTGTCGTTGAATTTTCGTGAAATCTTATTAATTTTCGTGAAATCTTGAATTTTCATAAATTTTCTTCATTTTCAGGAATTTCCTTCAATTTTCATGATTTTTTTATCAATTTTCAGGAAAACTTCGTCAATTTTCGGGAAGTCTCGTTCACTTTTCGTAAAATTTCCTTCATTTGCGTAACATTTTCTTCAATGTCTGGGATTTATACTTCAATTTCCAGGATATTTTCTTCAATTTCCGGGAAATAAAATGTTAGCAATCAAGTTGATGTTGATAATAATTTATCCTCCCAACAGATAAACATGCAACCAGAAAGAAAAAAAACCATTTGAGGAGAGGGGTGCCCCCAACTTCATATACCTCTTTTCTGGCCCCTAACCTTAAACCCTTGCCCTGAATATGTTTAAAGGGGCTTAAGCTCCCCTAAAAATGAAAAGCTAGACACGCCCCTGCCTGATAGGGTCTAGGGGGCGAAGCCCAGGAAGCTGGTGCATTTTAACCCTTTGGTGGGTCTCAAATGATATAACTTAAACCGGAGGGGTATAGTGAGACAAGCAGCCAGGGCTTTTTTTTAAAAGGAATTTTCACTGGTGAGCTATTAGACCAATTGATACGCAATAAAATTTGGTTGAGATGCGTAGGAAGTGGGAGCGGCGGAGGCGGATTGCTTCCTGCCTGTTGGGAGGTAAAATTGGGAATTTTGGTAACATTTTGCAACGCTTCCCAAACGTTGAAGAAAATTTCCCGAAAATTAAAGAAATCTTTTCAATATTTGGAAAATTTTCCCTATAATAAGAGGGAATTTCCAAAAAATCGAAAAAACTGTCCGAAAATGAAGAAAACTTTCCGATATTTGGAAAATTAGAAGGGAACATATAAAAAATATCCCGAAATTAAGGAAATTTTTCCGAAAATTGTCTACACAGGACTTCATTATTTCAAAACACATAATATCCCACTTAACCTATCAATGCAAACAGTTTTTAATTCATTTTGAGCAGTGATGCAACCCATGGATAGCGCAACGTGCAAAATGTTTCTGTGTAGGACTTAATTTTTGCAAAAAAATTCCCGATTTAACTGGCCAACATCGCCGATCACAGTATGCGTAGCAATGAAAGAATTGGGCTCAGGTGAATTCACTGAGTTAACTCCATGTGCGTGTGCAGTTGTATGCATATGGTGGGTCAGCTGAGAGTGAGAGAGAGTTGAACACACAATTACAATGACGGGGTCGTCGCCTGCGTATTCGGTTATGATAGTACAAACGCTATCACGAAACGCTTAATATGACCCGGCCGAGAACACAGGTACGACGTACGGACAGACATAACATCGACAACCAAGTCATCAGCTGCAGGTCGGGAGCAGTTATATTAATTTTCTTAATTGCAATGACGAAAGGCGAAAATACGGAAATACGGGAATTTTTATAAAGGGCCTGCAAATTATTGGGGATTCACTACCCCCACCCCCTCCCTCTTCCGATGGCACTGGGTCCTGTTGGTAAATTCTCTTCGTGCCTTAAACTGCGGTACTATACGTATGTATTGATTTTATGCACATTAACTAAAAACAGACTCGCTTAGCATTGGCCTAAAGTTTTTAATATAGCGCCACAGAAATGAATATTCAATAACAGTTTTGGAATTTTGAATTACCCAAGTCAAGCGTATTGTACTTGTGTACAACACGTGAGCTAGCTAGCTAGAGACTCACAACATATATTTTTCACATACACTTGTACTTTACATTGAATTTTACCAGACAGCCAGAGATTTTACTTAGCATCAACTGAGGATCATTTGTTTTCGCACTTAGCTGAAATCGAGATTCCTTTTTTTGGCAGGATAAAGCAACATTGATTGAATTGCATTACAAGTTTTTTGCTGGAAATATAATTTTGAGGGAGATGAGATTGACAAGCAATTTTTGTTCGTGAAAATTTTGCCACTTGTTATCACAGCCAGTTCTGCGAATTTAGATTCACATAGGCCTACAGTCTGACAGTAGGCATACAACAAGTGACATGAACAAGGTGAGCAGTATAAACTAAAGTTTGTGAAATATTACTTAAAGTTTGTGAAATATTACTCAAAGTTTGTGAAATCTTCATCTAAAACATTAGGAGCTAATTTTATTGCAAGTTTTACACAGTATTTACAAGTGAGTGAGATTAAACGAAAAATCAAAGGAATTTTTTTTAAATCTAACGTTAGGCCCTACCTGGCAAAAGATAATTTTCAACTCGAATCTCAGCCTAAGGGATGAAGATGGCAACAGCAGTATCAGCACCTTCAAGACCAATCATTCTTGAAAAAGATATCGATTCCAAAGCCATTCCGATGAATAATATTCATGTAACAAGGATGGCACCAGTGGCAAAATTATCAGATATGGAAAATAATAACCCTAATGTGTGCAATACGACAGCTAATGCAATAGATGTATTGACTCCTCAGGAAAGCTTGGGCGCTGTGCAAGAAACAACTGGGATAAATAAAGAGCAGCAAGATGCTAAGGTGAGTACGAGTAGTGAATTGAAGAGGAACTGGGGTTTTGTTCCCAACACCCCCTATTGGTGAAAAATGAAAACAAATATGACAAACATATCCTCAAAGAAAAGAATGCATAATAATCGTTTTAATTTCTTATTAATAAAAGTCATGCCTAGAATATAAGTTGTAAAGGAATTTGGGCTCATTACTTGGCACAGTTTTACTCCCAGGAAATAATCCTAGATCCAGAATAGAGAATATTAATATATGTTATTTAAAGAAAGCAGGAATGTTAGCTGTGCTACTGTACATGTACAGTACCAGTAATTCTTCACTCTAGTAAGTTTTATGCTCTTGTCAGTTGTATGACTTACCCCTACTACCCCCGGCAATGTCAGTCAAAGGTGAGTCATTGACATATGAAATAGTGACTCACATGTGCGTCATTGTACTAAATTGTGGGGTGGGTCAATTTACTTCAGACCCTTTGTCTTTGTACAGAGGTGATTGTTTTGGGGTAAGACATTTCACAAAAAATGTCAGTGACCGAGGGTTGGGTCAATGTACATGTTTTATCCACCCACTTTGGTGCAATGACTCACCTTGTCCGGGGGTGTAGGGGTGAGTCACACAATTGACAAGTGCATTAGACTTGCGTAAGCACACAGAAGCCTGGAAACAAGGGTCAAATCCTCCAGGTTTGATAAATACTGGAAAATTTGCACAAAATTGATTGATGATTTCAGCAAAAAATTCCTAAAGAACCTGAAAAGAAAAACAACAAAATGGTCATTACTCATTAGCATAATTTGTTTGATAGATTGCCAAAATTTAATCAAAATCATCCATGATTGTGCAGAATAAGATAATATCATTGAGGCAAACAATTTTGCCCCTAGACATATGGAGACATTCTCTTTAAAGCAATGACACCACTAAGGGGTTAACACACGGCTGGCCCTGTACATCTTTAGGCAGTGCTGGCGGAAGGAACAAATATTGGGGGAGGGGGGGGAACTGAACATTGAAAAAGATGTGGGATAATTTGTAAGATTTTGCTGTTAAGGTGCGAGCGCTTGCTTTTCGATATGGGGTCCAGGGGCCGAAACCCCATTAGTGGTCCAGGGGTCAAAGCCCTGGTAGTGGTCCAGGGGCTGTAGCCCTGGTAGTGGTCCAGGGGCCGAAGCCCGCGGAAGCGCTTGTAAAATTGACATTTGAAGGGCAAAAAAGTATGTCACAATGCATAGGAAGGTGTCAAGTCAAAATTCATGTCAAAGAGACATATCATATACAATATACAGTACAAAAACAAAATCATGAAAACGCATAATGTGGAAATATAATGTTTTATTGTTCACGTTTCTGTGCATGGATATACATGTACAGTCAGTCTATGGTCACTCTTTGAAAAATATGTGGTCTAAAAGAAAAATGTTTGATAAGCTTCCAATAATTTACTATGAACATGTGTAAATTTTGTCAAACTTTTAAAAGGAATCTATTTATTATCCCGCCCCCACCCTCTCTATCTCTCGGTGTCTTGGTTCATGTATTAATTACAATAGTGCACAAAGTGTTAATATATTACTAATAGATTATTTTACATTTTCAAACCTTTCTTTGAAGAATGCCCCTTTTTCTGAGAAAGTGTTCTTTTGAAATCTAAATGAATAATAAGCACTTGCAATTTCAAAGCTTATTAAAGTACCGGAATGGTTCTGGCCATTTGGGTCGATGATTTGACGAATCTATAGCATTCTCTTAGGGGAAAAAAAAGCCTGATGTAGAACTTCGCGTTCCCATATAAATTTTTCTGAGGTGGGGGAATGAAGTGCCCTTTAATACGAAAAAAACAAATCCCCTCGAAAGTCCTGGTTATGGGCCTGCGTAAAAATATGTTTATTTGGACACATAATACTTTCCTAGAAGTCTGCTGTTTAATGTACATGTAGGCTAGTTGAAAACAAACATTTTACTGCAAAATTAACAGAATGAAACGGGCAGCTTTTAATAAATAAAGAACAGTTGGACGTCTTAATACAATTATGATTTACAGTACCCATGTTTTATGATGCAAGTGAGCAACCTAACTTTCCAAAATGTTAGAAAATAAATATATTCGCTTTCAGGTATAGGGCAATAGTCAATAGTGCCAGCATCCAATAAAGCCCGCTTATAATGTGTTAGGGAGGAGAGTTGTCATTGATCAGACGTAATGCAAGTAATTATGACCATATGACTGGACATTTTCCATTTTAGTCAGGAGGTCCAGTACAGAAAATATGTTTTTGTTTTTGTATAATTGAAGATTGTTATTGTGGATTGCATGATCTAGGCTATCATATAAAGAGAAGATATGAATTAAATCTTGGGGTGATTAAAAATATACCAAAAATATGGAAAATACAAATGATTATTTGGTGGTCCTGGATTATGGAGGGAGGGGGGGGGGAGGGGGCTCCCTGGCCCTTTCGCTTCTGCCACCTATGTTAGGTACATAATATGTACCTCATATTCAACAATAATTTTGATGCTCATTAGCCACATATATTGCTGATTATGCTTTTTTGTCACAGAGTCAAATATTCAGTTCCAATCCGTTATTAATTGTAATTATTCATTTATGACATTTATGGGCTCTGTGTCTGCATGGTTCTTGGTTCTTTTTCAATGTGCATGATTTTAATCAGGAGGAATCTCCTATTAGCTGTGACAGATTCAACAAGTGTAGCAACTTGCAAGTAGCGTAGCAGTTCGCTTATCGACGTGGTACAATATACATGTAGGCTACAGTAGTTTGCTAAATTACAATTTAGTTTTGAGTATAAATTTACATTTTACATTGTCAACGATGGTCGCCATTTTCAAATAAAAAATATACCCTGTTAGGAGACTTTTTACATCAGGGCCATAATTCAGTTGGGAAGAAGGAAGGGCGGGGGAGCAGTGGCGGTGCCAGAATTTGATGCCAGGCAATAGAGGGGCATCTGTGTCTTATGGGGATGCAAATTTGCAAATTTTCACCTTCCCCAAGACCTTGATAAATAATTGAACAAGTTTACATTGACCACAACTCAAAAGTGTTCAAGGGCACTTTGTTTATCATTTTTACCAGCTGATACATTTTGTAAGCTATCAGCCAAAAGTGTTGGGACAAAATCACTGAAAAATTTCAAACTGTACATGTATTTCTCCCACCTCCCCACTTTTAATACTACAGTGCACTTTGTAACAAATGTGATTTTCAAACTTGATCGAGGGGATTTTTCCCTACTACTTTTGGCCATGCTGGACTAAGGTGAAGTTGAATTACCATTTCAATATACTTTTGTTCAGATCGTTCATTCAAATTGAATCAATTTGAACCTTGAATATTCAAGAAGGCCTGCATTGCTTTGTTGTTATGACTCTAACCCCCATCCCCACCCCCCACTTGTAATGGCAGGGCTGTGTTTGGTTAAGGAAAAAAGTTTCTAGGAGTGGGAAGGAGAGAGCATTAACCCCTGCTAAGGTTGCCAACACCCACACAAATGATATGCCCTGCAGTCAGTAGCATAGCCTGCATTAATTAAAAATTTAAAGACGAAGGTCCTAGACCCCCCTCCTAAGACAAAGTGTTAAAATTTGGCCCATTTCTGAGGGCAATTTTGTTTTTTTTATAAGCAAAAAGGAACAAAAATTATCTCAATTTTTGACAATTTCCTCGAAAAAGTGTGTGTGTTTGTGTGTGTGTGGGTTCCAAACCCCCTCCCCCATGGCTACTCCACTGCCTGCAGTATACAATATGTATGTTTAGGGGGCCCTGGTCTTAAAAGTTTACCCATGCAGTTTAATAGAATGTCAAGGGGGGCTAAGCATACTTATGGGGGAAATTCCCTCTCCCGTGCTACCACTGGTGATGGTGCAACCCCCTTCTCACTTTTGCTATTAACATCAAGATTTAGGCAGTAGGAGTATGGATAAGGGGTATCAACAAATATACAATATGAAATTAAATATGAAATTTGCTGTCCTTAGCTCAAAATTTTAGCCTGTGGTTTTGACTCACTTTTTGCTACAAAATATCTGCAATATTGTAGAGAGTGCCAGACGGTGTGTGCAAAATACTTGAGAAGAAAGATACTCTTTGTTCTGGCTTTTCTAACAAAGAAATGTTGCTTGAATGGGATGTATGAAAAGGAGAGAAGAGGAGTTGAAACAGCGTAATCATTTCGAGATATGTATTTCCATCAAGTGCCTTAGGCAAGCAGGGCAGAGGTTATGTAGTGTGACTGTATAGTTTCTATCGATTTTGTTTTGTGATGTATATGAGGAAAAGCCCAGGTAATGCAGGGGTTGTGTTGTCACGGTGTGCAAATTTTTACACATGTAATTTTTAAACCTTGTATTATAATTTTGTTCATGGTGCTCAGGCGTTGTATACACGTACAGTCTTGTTTTGTGAACACATTATGGTGTCATTAATGTTATACGCTTGAATTTGTGAATGCATGAAAGTAGACTACTGTACATGAAAGTCTCATCTTTTTTGCAAAACATATTTTCTTTGAAGAGAAAAAAAAAATGAGTGGCATGCAATTTCTGAAACAGGAAAAGCATAAGCCTGGGAAAACTGAATAGGAATATTGTCATGACTAAACCAGGTCCTGTAAGAGGGGAAATTGCAAAGGGATTGAGAAAAAACAGGACATTCTCAGGAAAAGCTCATTTATAAGATTTTCAAGAATGTCTGACATAAAAATGATCCAAATAGCAAGTCAATGCATCTTTATGTACCTAAATTATGATACTGAGGATCAGATTCCTTGAGATATGAAAAAAATAGGGGGCATATATTAGGGGTTTTGGTGACAGGAAATTGCCTAAAATGATGTCAAATGCACACTAAAGCATTTCAAACACAGCGGGACATGTGCTCTCCATGCCCATAAAGGGGAACGCATGCTCCCCATGCCGGCGCCATAGCCTTTAGTGATGCTACTTTTGTCATCTGTATTTGCCCAAGATGATTGTAATGCAATTTCTGCTTTTCTCCTGAAGTACGAGAACAACAGATAGCAATTAATCTACTGTATTGTACCGTAAAATGTTTGCAAACATCCTCGGGTCCTTTAACAAAGAACCCAAAGACTCCAGGACACTGGACATTACCCCTTACCATTAAGTGTGCATAACACAGCAAGCCACAAGTAAAATAATTTAACAAGTAATTTCATATTTTCAATTCTTCCTTCCTACTTTTCCAAGTTTGTCATTAAATTTTATAAGAGCCATAGAGTGCTATTTTAGAAATGACTCTTTGTGTTGTGGTACAGTATTACAATATTCCAATAATGGTTTCCTCCGTGGAACCTGGGAGTTGGTATAGATTCTTTCTTTGTTCACACCAATTGTTGCAGTATCGCTTGACATATCCAGGGCAGGTAAATGTCAAAACTTGTATCAATTTCAAAAAGGCAAAAAAGTATTTATATTTCATTATCCTTCAAACAAACCAAATCTTGAACCTGTCAATGAGCTAGTCGTTCTAAGGTCAGCAGTGGTTTACAGTGTTTTATGTTCCTTTAGAAGTCAAAATAAATGACTTTATTTAATCTGCAGTGGTCAATAAGGGAGAGTTTTGCAGTTTTGTTATGTAAGCTTAAAATTGATGTTTTGAATTTTGTTTGCACCGATTGTAAGCAATATTGCTTGACATTCCAGGGAAGGTGTAAAAAGTAGAAATTTATACCAATTAAAAAAAGAAGGTATTATTTCATTATCCTTCCAACAAACCAAATTTTGAACCTTCAATGAGCTAGTCGATCATTCTAAGGTCAGCAGTGGTTTATAGAATTCTCATGTTCCATTTAGGTGAAATGAATGACTTATTTCCTCTGGTCAATAAGAAGGAGTTTTGCAGTCCTGTAAAGTAATCTTAGAATTAATGGATTTAAAGCAAAACCAAAATGACACATGATTTCCTTTTGTAGGTCATTATCCCCACCCACTGACAACTCCAGTTAAAATATTGGTCAGATTTTCTTTACAAGAAATAGCTCTCATGCAGAAATTTACATTAAGTTTCCATGAAGCAATGCTGCTAATTGGGAAATCTCCTTCAATTTTCAGAAACTTTCCTTCAATTTCAGAAAGCTTTCAATTTTTTTGCTGTAAAATGTTTCGACTGATTTTGGTACAAAAATGAACAAAACTTTTTTTCCAGAAATGGCTTATATATTAGCAAGCAAGTACATCAAAAATACCTCCTTTGGGATGTAACACTTTGGGATGTAACAGATTTATGTCAAACAAGAATATTTTCTGATGTTATATCCTGTTGGTTTAGAATTGGCTTCAATGTATTTTGGAGCTTGTTTTCTATCATGGCCCTCAGAACGCAACAGGACTAGTATCATAATGCCCCATGCTCAAAATCCGCCATCGTTGATACCCTATACTTAAAAAGTTAAAAATAATTACAAACATTTTAAAATCAAATTAATGTTTTTGATATGTTTTGAAAAATGTAAAACTTAATACGGCATGATTATTTTTACAAAGAAGGTATCGGGAGGTAGTAAAAACATCAAAATTACATAATTTTTTAAATTTAAAATCCTATTTACAATTTTTGTTGGGCACTACCATTATAGAAAGAGGTAAGCAAAATGTGGCAGAATAAAGATTATTTCCAGCAAGTGAACTGACACAAAGGACCCTATTGTAGATGCTGCAGAAGTAGGCTATATTTTGCACAGTATAAGACCTGCCAACATCCTGGACTGACTTGCTTGAATGCATCAAAACATTACATTTTTTATGAATGTATACAGTTAGTTGTGTTTTGAACAACTCACTGATGAATAGAACTCCCTGATTGAACTGGAAGGAAGTGGATGAAAGTTTAATGTGAAGTATCTGGAAAAAATTGCATTTACTGTTTATTCTAGTGCCGAAACATGTAATCATGAAACCCAAATTGTATTATTGTAAAATGACTATAGAATTAAAGAAAATATTATTAGCAATTGAGCCTTTATTTTGTCCTTATAACAAGGAAGTTCAACAATGCCACTTTCAGCTCACCGTCACGCATTCAAACACTGAAATCTTGCAACCTGTCAAATTCGGGCATGGATAGAATTTATTTTAGGAGAACCAAATTGCAGATTATTTATTGCATCTATTTTATTTTATAATAAATAAATTAAAACCTACATCACTTTGTTCTCTTTCTAGTATCCATACAAAAATAATTGGCACAACAGCCCTTTGTTAAAGTGTGTTTTTGCAGGGAATAAGTTTTCAGAAATTTACTTCCTGGTATAAAAGAGAAGAACTGATTCCCAGGGTTTATAATGGTGAAAATTTTAAAGGAGTATTACCACAAATTTTTATTTTCATATACATTTTAGAGGAGAGGAAGTCACTATTCAAGAAAGAAAACAATTTGTGTAAAAATCATGCTGATATTTTCTTCTGTTTTAGAGTTTTTACATTCAAAAGATTTCACGAATGTGTTGAAAAGTGACCATGCAGTGTGATGATATACTTGCAGATCCAAGACATTTTTATGCAAATTTAAAATTATTGGAAAGTTTTTTATCTTCAATTAAAGGCCCATGCTGCTTTCTTTGATGTACGGAGCATCTTTGATATATGAATATTCAAATTTAAAATGACTTATAACCTCAGACAACTTCGCACAGTTTATCACGTTGGAGATTATGTGTGCGAGTAAAGAACAAACAAACCGCTTGGTTATCAAGTTTTTACGCCTAAAATTAATCATATTTTTTGGAAATTTTGCTTGGCATCTTTTGTAGTTGAGTCGGATATTTTAGCGAATTTCGTTTTGATCCAATGCATTAGCGATCACATTTTGCCAAACAGTCCTTTTACCAACTTTTGTAACTTTGTTGTTACTGTTACATGTCGTTAGGCCTAAAGTTAGGTCGTGTGGTAAGTCTGTAAGTTGTACTTTCTACGCTGTGTTAGTGCTACTGTGACCAGGTAAACAAAGACCAAAGAAAAACCAGAACCAATGACATGCGTGAGATGATACCATATGCTGTAGGTATGTTTAAGCACCTAAGACCTCTATTCTGGGGCGTATAGCCCTTTAATAATTAAGATGGGGTAACACATGCACTGTACAAGGAACATGTTTTGCCTATCTGACCATGTACAGTACCTTTCACTCAAAGTATGAGCAAAATGATTTAAAAAAAAATGTATAAACATTTTTTGGAACTGCAAGTACGACATCACATGTATACAGTACCTAACTGGTCACTGTTCAACATACAGTATTGGTGCAAGCTTTGAAATGTAATGCACTTGTTAATGTGTGACTCACCCCTACACCCACCCCTTCCCTCCTGGACAAGGTGCATTATTTCACCAAGGTGGATGCATTGATGCACCCGTCAGTCAATTAAACTGACATTTCTTGTGCAAATGACTTAACCCAAATCACTCATCTCTGTACAAAGTCAATGGGTCGGAAGTAAATTGACTCACCCCAAAGTCACTCTGGTGACTGACAATTTGGTACAATGACGCACATGTAAGTCACTATTTCATGTCAATGACCCACCTTTGACTCACATTGCCCAGGGTAGTAGGGGTGAGTTATGCAACTGACAAGTGCATAATAACTAAATAAGACAAGATATCAACATGGTTTTCTCACTACTTTGATGTTTCTTATAAAGTCCTCTATCGTATATATGAAAATGAAAATCAAAGGTGTGTTCCTAAAATTCAAGAAACCTTTTTTAATAACAGTTTATATTGCATACTGTTAAAAATGGATGAAAGACTAGGAAATTGTTGTGATACTGTTTTGTTTCCTTTTAAACATTTTTTAGTAAGGAAGAGAACATTTCAATGAAAGTGCAAGTATATCGTGAGGTCAGTTAATTCATGCAATTTTATTATTTAATGTGGGTTGTGATTTTTGAGGGTTGTGGGTTCTGTAAAATAATGTCTTCATTAATATTCAACATTTTGGGTTTATGGACATATGGTTGTTTAACCTATTAGAAAGAGTTCAGTAGGCTAACTTTTTTAATTAACTTTTACAGTATCTTTTAATTTCTGAGTATTGGCCTGTATTTTTGAGGTATTTTCAATCTATAATTTTTAACTTTGTAACACAAGACTGGGCAAACAACTTTATGTAATTCTTTTAATTTCTTTCCTACGTCTCTTTCACTGAAGATGATGGAAAGAATATTTAATTTGGGTTGTACAGTACAGTAAAAAGAGTACAGTAGGCTAACTTTTTTAATTAACTCTTACAGATTCTTTTAATTTCTGAGTATTAGCCTGTATTTTTGAGGTATTTTCAATCAATAATTTTAACTTTGTGAAACAAGACTGGGCGAACAACTTTGTGTAATTCTTTTAATTTCTTTCCTACCTCTCTGTCACTGAAGATGATGGGAAGAATATTTGATTTGGGTTGTGACCCAAAACCTATTGGTCAGAATTGACTGCACCCATAATTCAAAGAACTATGATAGACAATTAATAATCAAAAGATTTGCATAGGAAGATACTGAGGCACCCATTGGGAAACATCCAAATGATTATATTGATACTGGAAATCTGAAAAGATGTAACCGCATCTCTTGAATGGCACAAGATTTCAAACTATTTTGATGATATTCAAGGTTTTTACCAAATTTAAAGACATTTTTATCATAGAAAGATTATGCTAATTCCAATCCTCCTATTCCTGCCCCTAGTTGGATTGATCTATTATTTAGATCCTTTTTGTAAAGAAAATCTAAACGAGGAAGTTATTATTTTCCTCCAGTATCAAATACAAAAGAAAAGATGGTATATCATGGTTTTACTTGAGTGTTAGTAATTTCCATCAAATCTTTCCAATCATTCCCCTCCCAGACACATCGGAGAATAATTACTTCGCAATCAATCTACTTAAACCAAACTTGCAATCAATCTGCTCAAACCAAAGTCTCAATCATTTGCCAAGGATCCTTTTCCATCACTGTGTCTGCTTTACCAAATAGAAACAAAAAACATGCCCGTTTGCTATCATTAAACAAACGAACAATTTGCAAATACTTGACACCGCTTGAAGTGTTTAAGAAGCAATTAATTGTTGTTTACGCTGGGTTTTTCGAATATTCTAGCTATACCAATATCTTCTGCTGTCTGGGATGGAGGGAATCTGTGATGTTTGTGGAAAATCATGTATGACCATCTTGTCTACTATGAAGAGTGGTCAGAGGGAGGCGAGAGGGAATCAATAAATGTCCGTTACGGTTGGGCTTTTTCTCTTAACACATGGTTTCATTCTCATCACCACTGTCATTTGGAAGAGATTTGAGAGAGATTAATTTGGGTTTGGAAAAGATCTAAGATGTGGAAGAGATTTGAAATTAATTAAGAAAATAATTAAGACTTTTAAAGGAGACTTGTCTGTGATTTTTAATGTATATGGCCAATAAGGAGATTTAGATATTCTCCTAACATTCTCATTTTGTAAAGTCATGACTGAAAAGGATTTTTTTTAGATATATATTTTTCTATTTACAAGAAGTGACACATATATATTGGGCTCTCAGAGGGGCAAACTTCAGTATGGTCTTTTGTAGGAAAGTGGAGGAAAAATTGATCATGCTTGTAGTTATTAAAAAAAAAAAAAAAACACTAATACAAATAAAAATAAAATTGAACAACAAATCTATGGGGGGAAATTGCCACCCATTGCTCCTACTGTATGGCAAGAACCCAGGTCTGCAGAATCTTTTATGAGAATCTACCAGAGAGGGAAAGTTTCCGCCGCCTCTTAATTGTACTCCACTGGACACAAGTGCTTGAAATGATCAGACAGCAAAACTAAAGAAGACCTCAATGTCGTCACTACATGTAATTGTCATGATTGCAATAATGAGATATGCCGAGGACCAGTTCAGGTGAATTTTCATCATATTTCATTGAGCATTCTAAAGCTATTAACTTCATGGTATCAGGCAACATGAAATATATGGATCTGCGTAATGTCTGAAATTAATCGCCCAACGGCATTGGCAGTCTATGCATTTCTAATGGAGTTTTATGATATTTAGAAATGCAGTCTATAACAATGAATATTAATGTGAAAAACATTTAAATTTGGATGAATTTGTTATGTTTTATTGGCTGTATTCTCTTCCACATTGGTATGCAGTAAAAAAGAAAAATGTTATTGGGTATGCAGTCCCTTACAGAAATATTAGCTTGCAGCGATCTTGCGCTTGCGGCGATCTTGCGCTTGCGGCGATCTTGCTCTTGCGGCGATCTTGCGCTTGCGGCGATCTTGCGCTTGCGGCGATCTTGCGCTTGCGGCGATCTTGCGCTTGCGGCGATCTTGCGCTTGCGGCGATCTTGCGCTTGCGGCGATCTTGCGCTTGCGGCGATCTTGCGCTTGCGGCGATCTTGCGCTTGCGGCGATCTTGCGCTTGCGGCGTTCTTGTGCTTGCGGCGTTCTTGCGCTTGCGGCGATCTTGCGCTTGCTGCGATCTTGCGCTTGCGGCGATCTTGCGCTTGCTGCGATCTTGCGCTTGCTGCGATCTTGCGCTTGCTGCGATCTTGCGCTTGCGCAATCTTGCGCTTGCGGCGATCTTGCGCTTGCGGCGATCTTGCGCTTGCGGCGATCTTGCGCTTGCGGCGATCTTGCGCTTGGGAAATTTTGCGCTTGCGGCGATCTTGCGCTTGCGGCGATCTTGTGCTTGAGCAAGCTGGTATCTGGAACTAATTAGCTTGCGCAAATCTGCAATCTTGCACAAGCTAGCAAAACTTCAACCAATTTTCTCAAATTTTGGGGGAATTTCATTTATTGTTTGGGAAATTTCTTTCAATTTTGGGCAATTTCCTTTATTTTCGTGCAATTTCTGGAAAATTTTCTTCAATTTGGGGCAATTTTTATTAGATTTTTGGTTAATTACTTGAATTTTTGGGAAAATTCATTCAATGTTTGGAAGTTTCCTTAATTCTTGTGCAATTTCCCCCATTTTGGGGCATTTTTTCTTCTATTTTCAATAAATTATTTCAATTTTCGGGAAATTTCATAAAATGTTTAGGAAATCACTTTCAATATTTGAAAATTTTTTTCATTCCCACTCACTTACTCCCACCTCCTTATTGGCTCCCCCAACCCCTCTGCAACAATTGCCATTGCACCCTCACAGTCCATCACGTTTTCTTTGCTTGCCTGCTGTGCAACCTTCCCAGAGCTCCCTCGCTCCCCACAACTCAATTGTTGAGTTCTTCCAGAAACACCCTTAGATAAAATTATTAGAATAGGAAAGGTCATCTTACTATTATAGCTTTTCACTGAAAATACACATATTCTTTCTACCTCTAGTCTAATGATGCCATCTGCCCCAGCCACATGTATTTGTTATTTGTTCATTTGCCTCATCACATACAGGGCTGTAGAAGCCCATGGGACAAGAGGGGCCATTGTCCCCCTCCCAATGATTTACAAAGTGGTATAATAAGTTGATTTTTTAAGATAAACAATGCCATATGAAGTGAAGGGTAACGTCTCGGCCCCTCCAATAATCTAAGGTCTCCTATTGTCCTGTTATATATTGTTATCAATTTGAAACCCATTGTGATATTTATAGACAATCTCGGCAGGTGGTGGAAGGGGGGGGGGAGGCACACAACAGGAATCACATCACTAAACAAGTTTACAACTGTGCTGAATGGTTGAAACGTAGATTACGTCATGTATATGAATAATCATAAGGTTTTAATGAGCTTGGGCTTAGAAGACCATTTGCAGTTCGTTGGCAAATTGACATATTACAAACATTGTCCAATCAGAATGATTTTAACATATGTATTGCAATACGTATTCATAAGACTTTAACAACTTTAACCGTTGTAATCGATAACATATCCCCAGAGCTATGACTCAACAAAGATCATCAAAGTAACTGAACTTGTAATATGCAAGCACATAAAATGGGTGAAAAACAAATACAACTTTTATTTTCAATCAAAAAATTACATGTGGTAAAGTATAATGAAGACGTTGAATTGTACATTAGAGGAAAGAGAATAAATTATTTTCTTGTATACCAATTTAGCCAGTTCGACTGAGACAACAACTTTTTTGCTATTGTCTTGGAAACACATGTACTCTGATTTTCAAAGCAGTTTTTTCATGATGAACTGGTACTGTATGTGTGTAGGAATGATAAGCAAATGCACACAAGGTTCCCATATTGGGTGGGGGGAATTTACACAAGGGAAGGATTTCAGTAATGATTACAGTTTTTCCATAAAAATACTACATTTTTGGTTCCGATGCGATGAGCATCAGGAACCTATCCAGTCTGCTTGTCATGCGTGTGTGTATGTATGTATGGTGTATGTGTGTATGTATGGGTGGGTGGGTTTAGACCCACCAAGTGATGACATTCATATGTTTACACACCTTCAAAGCGATGACACGCACACAACCGATGACGTCCTCGGTTGTTTTTAGTTCTAAAAATGGCTGTTTTCAAAACTGTTATGACTAAAACACTACTCTAGTTCAGTATTTTTGCATTTTGGTACATGTCACCTGTTAGATAGGATTAGTTAAAAATACAAGTGTAACCTAATTTCCTAATACCGCCATCTCATATGTGTGTTGTATATTGATAAGTCACCAGTTGTATAGGATTATGGATACGTCACCGGTTGTAGGGTTTACACACGTGTGTGTGTGTGTGAACATGTTTAGACCCACCAACTAATGACATTCGTATGTTTACACACTTTCAAAGCAATGACACACACACAAGCGATGATGTCTCGGTCATTTTTAGTTATAAAAATGGCTGTTCTCAAAACTATTATGACTTAACACTACTCTAGTTCAATGTTTTTGCATTTCGGTACATGTCACTTGTTAGATAAGATAAGTTGAAAAATATGGGTGTAACCCAATTTCCTAATACCGCCATGCCATGTGTGTGTTGTATATTGATTGGTCACCTGTTATATAGGATTACGCTCACGTCATCAGTTGTAGGGTCTACACATGTATAGGTATGTGTGTGTGTGTGTTATGTCTAGCTTGTAAACACGATATCTCAAGAATGGTACATATTGGATTCACGTCATATTGGTACACTGATAGCCCATGGTCGGCAGATGTGCCCTATTAATTTGGGTGGTGATGTCATGCATATTAATGAGTGGCTTAATGTACACATCTTGAAATGCTCGTTTTTCAACAACCACTTGTCCCTTTTTTCCCCTTCATATTTGGTATATTTATGATGTTAGCTAGTGTGTATGTGTTCATGGTTTTAAAACATTGAAATTCATCAATATGCATAGTGGGCGGGGCTTAATATGATTTTGCTGAAAAGAGCTTGTAAACACTGTATCTCAAGAATGATAAGTTGCATTCATGTCATATGTGTAACACAGATAGCCCATGGTCTGTAGATGTGCCCTATTGTTTTTGGTAGTGATCTCATGCATATTAATGAGTAGGTGGGGCTTAATATAAATTTTGAAAATTAACCAACAACGAAAGGATGCATCGGAACCACTAAACATTTTCCGTTTTCTGGTTGTAAATGCACTTGGCCTACTTCATGCCAGCAGCCACAGTATAATACGTATAACAGCAAATTGTCTATTGAAAATAAAGTGACGATAGGAAATGAGATATTTTACCATTCTGGATGTAAACAGCAAAAAGAAATGATTACTTTTAGACAAGTCTTTAATCTAGTTCAGACCATCAGTTAAATTATGCATATAATGCCACATTTTTATTTAACTAGGTTGATTTAATTCCTGCCGAACTCGTCTTCACAACACTTTTCTCTCTTTTCCGGCAAACCTTCATGTAATCAAGTATTCTCTCTAAGCTCATTAACTATACATATCTTCTATCCCTAATTGCCGGCATGATATAATGTAGCCCAGAGGAGTATATTGAAAACTTGAATAAATAAAGTAGTATAATCATTTGATATATTTCGCATGCGAAGTGGAGAAGAAGAAGAAAAAAAAGCATTGTGAGTATACTTGAGTTATTAATTATGCTGAACTATTAAGCCGGTTCAAACTAGATATTTGAAAAATTCATTAAAAGGAACCATCCCTTTACCGGAATATATAATATATCAAAGTGTCTGTGGGTGATTTAGATTAAAGATGCTCTTTCAATCTTTTCGTAGAAGTATTTAAGTTAATCACCAGAAGTATTTTTTTTAAACTGAGGAAGCATAGGTGACATGCCCTGTTCTTTGTAGAATTTGGTGAAATGCCAAGTTCACAATTTTATTTTTGATAAAGATATGTTCAACTCTTAGTAAAATGTATGGCTAAATTTTTACAAAACATTCTTAGTTTTTGGTTCTGATGCGATAGCATCAGGAACCGATGTGGTCATGATGGTGTGTGTGTGTGTGTGAGGGTGTGTGTGTATATGTATGTATGTATGTATGTATGTTTGTTTGTGATGGCCAGCTCATAACCACAATATCTCAAGAACGATAAGCTAGATTGTGGCACACAGATAGCCCATGGTCTGTAGATGTGCCCTATTATTTTTGATGATGATGTCATGCATATTAATTAGTAGGTGGGGCTTTATGTATAAATCTTGAAATGTTCATATTTTAGCACCGACATATGTTTTGTTTCATAATTTGGTGTAATTATTATGTTAGCTGATGTGTCCATGTTCATTATGTAAAAACGTTGAATTTCATTAATATGCATAGTGGGCGGGGCTTCATATTATTTTGCTGAAAAAAGCTTGTAAACACGGTATCTCAAGAATGGTAAACTTAATGCATGTCATATTTAGTACACAGATGGCCCATGGTCCGTTGATTTGCCCTATTGTTTTTGATGGTGATTTCATTCATACTTATGAGTAGGCTGGGCTTAATGTAAAAATCTTGAAATGTTCATATTTTAGCAACTGCATGTCTGTTTGATTTCATATTTGGTATAAATATGATGTTAGCTGATGTGTCTATGTTCATGATGTAGAATTGTTGGATTATATTAATATGCATAGTGGGCGGAGCTTAATATGATTTTGATGAAAAAAAGCATGTATACACTTTATCTAAAGAACAGTAAACTGGATTTATGTCATATTTGGTTTGCAAATAGCCCGTGGTCTGTAGATATGCCCTATCATTTTTGGTGGTAATACCATGCATATTAATGAGTAGGTGGGGGCTTAGTGTAAAAATCTTGAATGTTCATATATTAACAACCGCAGACATGTATCTGTTTTGTAACATATTTGGGGTAATTATGTTAGCTGGTGTGTCCATGTTCATGATTTTATAAATGTTGAGCAGGCGAAGCGTAATAAGATTTTGCTGAATAGAGCTTGTAAACATGGTATCTCAAGAACGGTCAACTGGATTCATGTCATATTTGGTACACAGATAGCCCATGGTCTGTAGTTGTGCCCAATTGTTTTTGGTGGTGATATCGTGCATATTAATTAGTGGGCATTGCCTGAAATGGAAATTATGAAAAAGTGATAAATGAGCAACTGTATGCCCGTTTTGTGTCATATTGGGCATGATAATTTTGTTGGTTATTTTATACATGCTTATGTTATTAGCAAATATGGTGGGTGTGGCTTAATGTGAATGTCCTAAATGTAAAGTAAACATACCATGGAGGTACTGCATCTTATAAATGATATATCAAGATTTATGCTATATCAGGGGTCATGGTCTATATATATGTTCTAATGTTGTGGTAGTGATATCATGAATATTAACGAGTAGGCGGGGCTTACTGACAAATTTTTGAAATATTTTGAAAAAGCAACTGTTTTTGCATCATACTTGCAATGATACTGTTGTTAGTTATGGTACAAATGCTAATGTTGTCAACATTTTTATTGATCTGCATGTTGGGTGTGGCTTATGAATAAATATCGTGGAACAAATATTTCATGATAGGCCTATACAATGACATATCAGTTGATACAAAATTTGCAAATCAATTTGCTTATGAAAAAAAAAAAGCATCGGAACCACAAAACCTTTCGTTTCTGGTTGGCTTTAGTATGGCCCTGGTGCACAAGTCAGAATCTTACAGCACGCTTGCGACAGTGGCATAACTAAGAGGGAGGGTGGTGGGGGTGGGGCAAAGGGGCAGTCACCCCCTAAAAAGAACCTGGCTTGGCCTTGGCCCGTATGGCCGTAGCTACACCACTGGCTTGCAACAAGCTAAGAATTTTTTGCTTATGCTTGCAGCAAGTGTGCTGCAAGCTTGTGCAAGTGTGCTGCAAGCTAGTTTTTGGAACAAATACTAGCTTGCTAGCTTGTGCAAGCTAACATTAGTTTGCGCAAGCTAACAGAAAATATTTGTTAGCTTGCCAAGAAATTACTAGCTTGCGCAAGCTTGCAGATGGTTTTTGCTAGTTTGTGCAAGCTAATTTGTTCCAAATACTAGTTTGTAGCTCCTAATTGCTGCAAGGTTGTAGCGTACTTGTGGAAGCAAAAATTTGTAAGCTTGTCGTAAGTGTGCTGCAAGCTAATATATTTGTAAGGGGGACTTGGGGTGTGGTCCTTTACAGAAAAACTAGTTTGCTGCAAGCTTGCAATAAGCTAACCATTTTTAGCTTCCGCAAACTTGCTGCAACCTTGTGGCAAACTTGCAGCAAGTGCACAAGCTAGCAAAATCCTTTCCGCAAGCTTGCAAAAACTTTCTAAAAGCTTGCGCAAGCTAACAAATATTTTTTGGTAGCTTGCGCAAGCTAGCAAGCTTGCATTTGTCCCAAATACTAGCTTGCTACAAGGTTGCAGCAAGCTTGCGCAAGGTTGCATAAAGTTTGCGCAAGCTAAAATGTTAGCTTGTTGCAAGCTTGTTTTTTCTGTAAGGGGTGTCAATTTTGAGAGTAAACTTAAGTACTTGTAGTTGATTTCACCCCATCCGGCTACAAGCCCAAGTTCCTGGTAAAAGAACTGAGTCTGCATGCAGGGCTGTCGCTAGCTAAATTGTGTGTGTGTGTCCATGTGTGTGTGGGTGCATTTGTGTGTGTCGGGGGGGCGGGGGTAAGGAGGGAGAGAACCACAATTGGATAGTACCTAATATTAATAGAATACAACAAAGTTCTGCAGTAGATTCTGGGGTCCTAGATCCCCTACTTACTACCATGTGAGTCTGGCAAATCCATATTTTTGGATACAGCATTTCTGAAAGATTTTAGAACAAATATTCTGTTATAGCTAGAGTTCTGTTGTCCTTGTAACTATCATTCAAGTCCATGACATTTAGCACGAGAGAGAACTTCCTTCATCAAATATTGTCATAACATGAAAGAGAACATTATTTATCACTTCCACTCATAGCTGCAAGCAGTGCATTGTGGGTAATTTGAGACAATGTTATAAGTTGATGACGCATCAATGATTCAGTAACGTATTAAGTATCAGCCTGGACTGTCTCTCTATAAATCTCTGTGTGTCAGAAATCCAATTCAATTCGTAAGAAGTTTTCATTGTTTCATTTACATTTACAAAAAAAAACATTTGTCAGGGCTATGGATTGGAAGAACATTCTGTAAAGGTAACGGGTGCGTTGTGGATCCAGGCAAAGAGGAACGTGAGTGATAGAGGAGGAGGGTCTTTAGTTGTGAACACATAAAATGTATAGGTCACAAATATGAATTGTTGAATCTGGTGGACCACATGTGATGGTATTCTAATTAGATCAGACAATTTTTATTGTGCTTTATATTATAACATTTGCTTCACCGTACATGGCCAGTGTCTAGTTGTTCTTGTCGACTTTTCAGCGGGTATCAAAATCATGGACTCACACTCTTATAAAAGAAACAATGAAAACTTCTTACGAATTTCCAACAGAAAACATTCTATCAGTCTGTTGGTTAATATGATAAAAATTAGGTTTTAATGTCTGAAATGTGTATTAATGTGTTTAATGCATTCAAAGGTTGTAAACTTATTTAATTCTCATGAATCTGATAAATTCCAGGTATCAAAGTACAATACTGATCACAATCTTTCAAACATATGTTGAAAATAAAAAGAGTAAGGATGTGTAACGAATTTCAGTAGTTCCACATACAGCTTTCATGTATCATTCTGCTTGTTTTGTATAGTATATATAACGTAGGAATGTGTATGATATTATAGTTTGATATGGAAGGAGTTTGAAGAAATTAAATCTATCATGCCCTTCCGTAGATATTTTTTTTCCCTTTCTTTGTTCCTGCAGACCAATTTTAGAACCAAGGAAGCCACTTCCATCATTTCCTATTAATTGTGTTTCTTCAGTTTTATAATCCGCAAGATCTCATTGTTTTCAGAATGTTGTTTTCTTTCTACTCAAAAATCTGTTTTGTGTCAGAAATCCAAATCAATTTTGCAAAGTGATATACAACCAATTAGCATTTCATTGGAGCAGTTGAAGATTGCTAATTTGATTTCGCACAGTGTCGTCGTTACAATCATTAACACAACCCCGACAAAAGTATTAGCTTCCAGCAAGCTTGCGACAATCTAACATTTTTAGCTTGCGCAAGCATGCTGCAAGCTTGCAGCAAGTGTGCTGCAAGCTAGTATCTGGAACAAATTAGCTTGTGCAAGATAGCAAAAACTATCTGCAAGCCTGCACAAGCTAGCAAAACTTTTAACAAGCTTGTGCAAGCTAACAAATATTTTATGCTCACTTGTCAAGCTAGCTAATGTTAGCTTGCACAAGCTAGCATGCTAATATTTGTTCCAAATACTAGTTTGCAGCATGCTTGCTGCAAGTATACAGCATGCTTGTGCAGCAGCACACTTGTGCGGCAGCACACTTGCACAGCAACACGCTTGCACAGCAGCATGCTTGTGCAGCAGCATGCTTGCGCAGCAGCATGTTTGCACAAGCTAAAAATTCTTGCTGCAAGCTAAAATTTATGTAAGGGAACATATTGGAATTTAATCAAACTATTATCATTTATCTAATTTTTTCAAACTTTCTTTACATTTTAATTAAAAGTCACTTTATTAGATTATGTTTTAATTAGATCTATAGTCACCCCCAGGTATTAAATAAATTCAGAACTGAATGCCGCCGTGCTAGTAACATCACTTCCGGATTTCAATTTTTCTTATTCATTGCGAGAAATCAATAACACATCCGCAGGACCTAACATATGGACCTACATTTGTTATCGATAACATCACAGATTTTTCGCGATCAATAGGGGGAATTGAAAACTGGAATTGACGTTACCAGTATTGCGGTGTTTGCTTCTGAATAATTTTTTTTGGCTGATACCTTTCCTTTAAGCAAGGAGTTATTACTTTAACCCTTACTCTCCCAAGGTTCCAAAAATAGAATAAACTATTTCTGAAATTTTTGGAAAGAGGATTTTTTCAGCACTTTCTGTTCCATTTGTACCAAAACAAGTTCGACTTTTATGAAAGCTAACATGTTGAACTTTCCAAAAATGTGCATATTTCCGAACTCAAATATGCAAATTAGGTCATTGAATTAGCATATTAGGTCTCCAAACATTCTATCTTTATGACACGCTTGTGCCTTGTGGCTAAATAGCAAAAAATATGGATAGAATTTCTGAATCGTCCTTGGAAAGACCTTTCAATTGATACTATTCATGGATTTTTAGGAATCAGAAGAAAAAAAATGACGCAAATATGAAAAATTGGGTACATTTTGACCTAAAAATTATCCCCCGATTCTGTGAATAATTTATCTAATGGCACTAAATTTTCCAAAAAATGCATTTTCCCTTCTATGATGTCCAAAACTAATAGAATGCAGAAAAACAAGATGTTTACATCATCATTTGCAGAAAATGAAATAAGAAATTATGCAAATGATATGCAAATTAGGTCATTTACCTCATTTATTATGCACGAAAGTGTTTTTTGTTTATTTCTGACCCAATTTCAGCCATTACAAGCTTCACAGCTACTTTTATGTTGATAGACTATGCTGATTATCTATTGGACACTACTTCTGTTCATTCCACATGGAATTCATAAGAAATATTTGCCGAAAAGGTCCAAATTTGTAAAGTCTTCTGCTATACCTTGTTGCTGCAAATAGAATAGAAAATAAATAAAAAAAATTGCAACTATATTCATTCAACTTACTTTAGTTTGGTCTTCCCATAACCAGTTACCGAAGACCTCGTGTCGATCCCGATCACTCTCCACCAGTACTTCCCACAGATGATAGTCTTTATCGGCTGCAGGGATGACCTTCAACCGTTGTATCTCCTGCAGCCGAGCGTTCCGCTCTTCCTCCCTGGTTTTGAAGGCAGCTTTTTCCGCTGCAGTTGGATTTTCTTTGAGTGGTGATGGTGGCGAGACTGCAGCGGAAGGCCTGGAAGAGGGGCCTGGGCTCATCTTCAACTGTCTGTCCCTCTTCCGCTTGGGTTGGGGAGTAGCGGGCGGCTCGTCCTCTTCAAGCATACGCATAACATGTTATCGCATAAGATGTTATTGTGGTTTCTTGTAGCGGCGGCTCGTCCTCTTCAAGCATACGCATAACATGTTATCGCATAACATGTTATTGTAGTTTCTAACCTGCCCCACAATTTTGTGGTAACCGTGGGGACAGACTTTTACAGCCGGGAAGCCCGGGGGTACATACAGGGGTCCAAAATGTTTGTTTTATCGATCTAGTCATCACCACAACAGTTGCATAGCCAGGTGGAGGGGAAAAGGATCATGGTCCTAAAAATGGGGCATAAAATAATGTACCGGTACTAGGTTTATATACAAGCATTTTCTTCTAAATGGGCCTGGGGCACCCCCACCATGTGTATTTTGCCCTAACATGGAACCCCTACTCCACTTTTTCCCATAAAATTGTGATTTCGGCCCCTGAAATAATGGAACTTGGATTTTGTGATATTGGGAATACACATATTTCAGTAGGCCTAAATTTACAATTTTGCCATTGGGAAATAAATATATTTCAGTCCATTTAGAAATGTTATTATTGGGGTTCAGCTTTCATTTGTTTCAGCCGGGCTATTATAGAAAGGACCAAAATCCTTTTTTTTATATGTGATTTTAGTGTCCCTTTTACTTGTTTATCGTAACAAGCAAAAAATCCACGCTAATTTATCATTAGAATTCTATAAGCCTTATTTTATTACTACACATTTACAATGTAGTACTTTCGCTATTTTTGAAAGAAAACACTCACCAACTCCGTAATTTGGAACAGATCACTATCCATCTCAGCAGGCTCTATATTCTCCTCTTCCTTAATCTGGTCGAGTTCTGGTACATCTTCTTCATCAGAAGTACTTTCCGACTCCTCTGAGTCATCATTATTCTGAAGAAAACATAGGAGTCGGAAGGCACGTTCGACGTTGTAACTTGTATTTCGCCATTTTGTGATGTTGAATGCGAAGAAAAAAAAAAAAAAAAAAAGACGCAAATTGACGTCATCATCAGAGACCTTTTAGGCATGTAGAGGGGGTGCATCTGTTATTGTAATAGTTCGTCTGAAAGATCTATTTCTCCTCTACCCGTAGAGATTTTAAAAATTCAATACAATATTTGGGCGTTTTTATATTTTTTTATCAAAAAGGCCCAAAATCACAAATTTTGCATATTTTCTCCAACAAAACACAAACATTGACCAAGTACAAGTAAAAATCGTGTAGCAACCAACAATTCAAACTATTTTTATACTTTACCTGAAAACAAAAAATAGAAAAAATATTCACGTATGACATTCGTCTTTCAAAAAAAAAAAAAAAAAAATGCCCGTTTTTAAAAAAAATGCACTTTTTTGTAACGATTTTACTCAAAAAATTTCAATCTAATCCCCCAACAAAATAACCATATTATGAAAGATCTATTCAATCTGGTTAGAATGAACTTATTTGCAGCTCTATAGGATTTTGGGAAGGTACTCAAAAACATTTTTGGAAAATGGATCGTAACTGTCACGGTCACCGTGACGCTGGGAGAGTAAGGGTTAAATGGTCTTAAGTCATTAAATGGGGTGAGATTGAGATTGGAGAAGCTAAAAAGACAAGCTAAACATTTTCTAAGTCGAGCCTAAGATTTGGTCTAACGTTATCCACACCGGTCATTTCTACACAAATAAAACATGTCTCCTTAACGGAATAGAATAGTGAAGTGGCTTCTTCCTTATTTTGTTTATGTTAGAGTTGATCCTCTTTCTTTCAAATAAAATGAACTTGTTTTGAGGGTTTACAAATTCTGATTTTGAAATGATGTTAAAGAAGAAATCTTGTCTCAATATGGGCGCCATAATGTTTTTTTAAATTGAGGGGGTGGTGGACCAAAACAAAATGGCTGCCATACGTCTTGTGTACCTTTACAGAAATATTAGCTTGCAGCAAGCTTGCAATATGCTTGTGACAAGCTAACAATTTCTAGCTTGTGTAAGCGTGCTGCAAGCATGCAGCAAGCATGTTGCAAGCATGCTTTAAGCTAATATTTGGAACAAATTAGCATGTGCAAGCTAGCAAAAAGTATCTGAAAGCTTGTGCAAGCTAGCAGAACTGTTTGCAAGCTTGCGCCAGCTAACATGTTTTATGTTCGCTTGGGCATGCTAATGGTAACTTGCACAAGCTAGCAAGCTAGTAGTTGTTTCCAATACTAGCTTGCAGCATGCTTGCACAAGCTTGCAGCATGCTTGCACAAGCTTGCACAAGCTAAAAATTGTTAGCTTATTGCAAGTGTGCTGCAAGCTAAAATTTCTGTTATGGTATTTTCGACCTAAAATTGGTGGACCAAGTGCCTCAAAAATTGGGGGTGGGGCTTGTTTCCAGTGATTGACATGTCTACAATGGATCAGACAAACACTCAAAGGCAACGTCACTTCCACGGCAGTAATTGATTGGCCTGTCACAGGAATTTGTGTAAATATTTTGACCAATGAGAAACGTTTATTGTAGTGTAACTTTATCTCCAATTTTACACAATATCTGGCCTTAAAACTTATTTTGACAATTAGTCGAAATTGAAAGTTGCCAAGCCAATAAGTTAGAATTGCTCTTGCTTGCAGCACCCTTGCAGCACACTTGCAGTATGCTTGCAACAAGCTAACAATCTTTCAGCTTGCGCAAGTGTGCTTTTAGCCTGCACAAACATGCTGCAAGTTTGCAGCAAGCGTGCTGCAAACTTGTATTTAGAACAAATACTAGCTTGCTAGCTTGCCCAAGCTAACTTTGAGTTTGCGTAGCTGAAAAAAGCTAAATCCATTGCGCCATTAGGCTCATAGAGCTTATCCCTGGTTTCTGTGGCGCAAGTGGATGAGAGTATTATGAGAGTTGTGTAAGCTAGCATAAAACATTTGTTAGCTTGCTCAAGCTTGCAGAAAGTTTTGCTAGCTTGCAGATAGTTTTTGCTAGCTTGCACAAGCTAATTTGTTCCAAATAATAGCTTGCAGCTTGCTTGCTGCAAGCTTGCAGCACACTTGCGCAAGCAAGAAATGTTAGCTTGGCGCAAGCATGCTGCAAGCTGGTATTTTTTGTAAGAAGGGTGGTATGTCCAACAGAAAGAATACCAGTACCTTTATCGCACTTTGACATCAAAGGAGCCTTTATTAATAGACCCTGATTGGTTGAAATGATTTATATTATTTTGAAGCCAAGGTTAAACTGTATATCCATCAAGATTTAATCTTTGATTTTCTTTGTCAGGATTTACATTGACAGAATGATGTGCTGGTATGAAATATCATCATAATACTTCAAGGTGCTTACTAACAAATTTTATAATAAATACATAATTGACATCTAAATCGATTGCATCAAGTACATGTAAAGCCAATCTGTTTTAAATGTGATAGAAATTTTGCCTATTTTACAGCTTTTTTTTATTTATTGCAAATTTGTGATATATGTCCAGGCAGACTATAAAGTTTATAATCCACTTATTTTTGATTTTCTGCCATAATTTATTTTCCATATTTGCATTTTCTATGAATTCAAGAATTTAACCGACTTTTTCAGTTTTGCCCTCCCCTACTTTTGGTGGGAAATTTGATGTTAATGCCTGCAAATTCATGAAGTTTTAAAATGGTAAATTTTCAACTGATTTTGATGATTTGTTTTGCTGAATTATTTCATGGTTTGGAGAAATTTGAAAGCTATCCAAATAAATATACAAAGAAAGTGTGGGATTATTAAGCCTACCAAAATATAATCAATATGTTACTCTGCAAAACTTGTAGTTTCTATCAATAACAAAAATAAATCCATCAGTAAAAGAATACATAAACCATCTTTCCTCCCAAATTATGCAGAAAGTAGTACGTTTGTGAATTTCATCATCGTCATGGTTCTTAATTTCCCTAATTAAAATGAGGAGCTCATATGCCCGTCAAATTCTCTCGGAAGAAAAGAAGTAAAAAGTATCATCAAAAACCGCGCCTGATAAATACAGCATTGAAACTGAGATGATAGCTATACTGTGTATTGATCATGTAACAAAATCTTCGTTTTAAGTGTTTGCTATACATGTATATCCACACCACATATTTCTTAAACTTCTCTTTGAATAAATTTTCTTCATTTGAATTAGAAAAGGAAGGAAGAGAATATATCATAGAACAATTGAGCCTTCATATTACTTTGTGACTGAATTCTCGCTCACGTCCCGCATCTCCCAACAGACCTCAAAGCCAATATAGTATGGTGGTCTCGAGAGAAAGTCTGAGGTGTCAAATATAATTACGGGCAACTTAAATAGAATTTGAATCAGGAATATACATATTGCAAAGATCGAGGAGTTCTATAGTTTAGTCAACCTCATCCAAAAATATCAACTCTATTCTGCATCTTCTGTGAATCCTCTTAACGGCTTTTGTTACTTTTTTACCATTTCTTTCTTTGTTTTTTAAGCATCAAATTTTCCATTTCCTATTTATATCAACAATGGGGATTTGGAAGTTGAGGTAAAAGCTTCCATTATATTATGTTCATGTCAAATATTCGCTTGTCTGAGCATTTTAGAATGGTGTTCAATCATACTGTTTCAAGGATAAAGAGGCATATATTGTTAAAGAAAAAATTTCTTTTTCTTTTTTGATGAGAATATTTGTGAAATTATTCGTGAAAACTCAGACCTTAATGAACTCTTGTTGACCGAGCTGCCTTCTGTATTGTCCTAAACATATGTGCCGTGTGTTCAATGTTATATTTCATGGTCACATACATCGTATAAAAATGGAAAGCACAGATTAAAAAGCAACTTATCTGAAATTGTTATGTGAAAAATGGTTAAGGAAAACTCTTATGGTTGTGATCGAGATTTTGATTTGTTGCAAATATATGGGAACTTTGGATTAGATGATGGAGCACAGAAAAATAAGCAATGTGGATAAATGGCTTCATCATCTTTAACATACCACATTCAGAACTTACATAGTTTAAGAAATGGATTAGTGCAAAAAGCTGGTGCACTGGGGGGTGGAAAATATAAGATTTATCGACAATCAACTAATAATCAAAATCAGTTAATCAATTGACAACTTGGTTCTAAACTGTCTTGTTTCGTGTATTCTAAACCTTAAGTCTTACCGTGATCAGTCATCATACAAGATTTACCGAATATCTCAAATTTTACCAACAGGTTTCAAAACTTGAGGGGGAAGGAGGGGCGGGGGGAGTAAAATCGCCCCCGGTTTTTACACCCCTAGTAGAAATTTAAGTCACTCTCACTTTCATTATCATTTGTCAGTAGATCTTATTAAAAACTCAAGGAACTGTTTTTTCCTGATCGAAATATTTTCTTTTTGAGATCCAAGAGCTCTATGGTTTAGTCGACCTCATCTAAAGATATCAACTCTATTCTGCATCTTCCGTGAATCCTCTTTACGGCTTTTGTTAGTACAATTTTTACCATTTATTTCTTTTGTTTTTCAAGCATCAAGTTTTCCTTTCCCGTTTACATCGATAATGGGGATTTGGAAGTTGAAGTAAAAGCTTCCGTTATATGTTGCAAGATGTCAAACATTCGCTTGTCTGAGCATTTTAGGATGGTGTCCAATCATACTGTGTAAAGTGTATTTTTATAATAAAATAAGGTGACTTTTAAACTTAGAATGTCACCAGAGTTTATCGCGTCATTAAAATGTGAATCAATTGTATCTTTAAATTTGTTTCGGCTGGGCCATTGGGTTTTGATTAATGCCTTGAATGCCAGTGCGTTTGCCGCGTAACGTCGAAAATACTGGTTTGTTTACCAGCGGCACATAAAGGCAGCTGCTGGATTTGAAAGTTTCAGTTGGTATCATAGTTGTTACTAAAATGAATAAATACATGATCTTTGGCAGCTCCATCTGAATCATCTTATCTGTAGACATTGGAATTGGAAATAATAATTGTTAATCGTTTTGACATTCTCTTTGGCGTTTTATTTACTTGCGAGCTCATCGACTCGTTAAATCAGCTATTTTCAGTTCTGCTCCAGTATTACTTGCAAGACCAATATGACAGAAGTTCGTGAAGAACTATTGTGGCGAAGGACAAATCTAATTCCAGAAGATCTTCGTTACATAGTGTATACTTTTTTCTTACTCGTGGGGAATTCAGAATTTTAGGAATTTTAGAGATAGTGGTGAGTTGAGGAGAGGAGGAAGTCAAAATGTAGGTGATCATAAGGATGATCATAGAAAATGTTTTGCTTTTAGAGAGCGGGGTCATTTAGCTAACAATTGTCCGAAAAAGGAACAAGTGCCGCAAGTGTTCACAGTATTTGCTTAATTTATATGAAGAGTATAATGTGTTTGTTATTTTATGTTATTCTTCAATGTGACAATGTATATGCAAATGTTATATTTTTTATTCTTGATTGGAGAGCCTGGGTGTGTCCCATACGATTTGTTATTCTTCATAAATAGAGTCTGGGTGTGTCCCACTCAGTTTGTTATTCTTGATAGAAGAGCCTGCGTGTGTCCCGCTTGATTTGTTATTCTTGATAAACAGAGCCTGCGTGTGTCCCGCTTGATTTGTTATTCTTGATAGAAGAGGCAGGGTGCGTCCCGCTTGATTTGTTATTCTTGATAGAAGAGGCAGGGTGCGTCCCGCTTGATTTGTTATTCTTGATAGAAGAGGCAGGATGTGTCTCGCTTGATTTGTTATTCTTGATAGAAGAGGCAGGGTGTGTCCCGCTTGATATTTTATTCTTGGTACAAGAGGCAGGGTGTGTCCCGCTTGATTTGTTATTCTTGATAGAAGAGGCAGGGTGCGTCCCGCTTGATTTGTTATTCTTGATAGAAGAGGCAGGATGTGTCTCGCTTGATTTGTTATTCTTGATAGAAGAGGCAGGGTGCGTCCCGCTTGATTTGTTATTCTTGATAGAAGAGGCAGGATGTGTCTCGCTTGATTTTTTATTCTTGATAGAAGAGGCAGGGTGTGTCTCGCTTGATATTTTATTCTTGATAGAAGAGGCAGGGTGTGTCCCGCTTGATATTCTATTCTTGATAGAAGAGGCAGGGTGTGTCCCACTTGATATTTTATTCTTGATAGAAGAGGCAAGGTGTGTCCCGCTTGATATTTTATTCTTGATACAAGAGGCAGGGTGTGTCCCGCTTGATATTTTATTCTTGGTACAAGAGGCAGGGTGTGTCCGCTTGATATTTTTAGGGTGTGTCCCGCTTGATTTGTTATTCTTGATACAAGAGGCAGGATGTGTCTCGCTTGATTTGTTATTCTTGGTACAAGAGGCAGGGTGTGTCCCGCTTGATTTGTTATTCTTGGTACAAGAGGCAGGGTGTGTCCCGCTTGATATTTTATTCTTGGTACAAGAGGCAGGGTGTGTCCCGCTTGATTTGTTATTCTTGATACAAGAGGCAGGGTGTGTCCCGCTTGATATTTTATTCTTGATACAAGAGGCAGGGTGTGTCCCGCTTGATATTTTATTTTTGGTACAAGAGGCAGGGTGTGTCCCGCTTGATTTGTTATTCTTGATACAAGAGGCAGGGTGTGTCCCGCTTGATTTGTTATTCTTGGTACAAGAGGCAGGGTGTGTCCCGCTTGATTTTTTATTCTTGGTACAAGAGGCAGGGTGTGTCCCGCTTGATTTGTTATTCTTGGTACAAGAGGCAGGGTGTGTCCCGCTTGATATTTTATTCTTGGTACAAGAGGCAGGGTGTGTCCCGCTTGATTTGTTATTCTTGATACAAGAGGCAGGGTGTGTCCCGCTTGATATTTTATTCTTGGTACAAGAGGCAGGGTGTGTCCCGCTTGATTTGTTATTCTTGATACAAGAGGCAGGGTGTGTCCCGCTTGATATTTTATTCTTGGTACAAGAGGCAGGGTGTGTCCCGCTTGATATTTTATTCTTGATACAAGAGGCAGGGTGTGTCTCGCTTGATATCTTATTCTTGGTACAAGAGGCAGGGTGTGTCCCGCTTGATATTTTATTCTTGATACAAGAGGCAGGGTGTGTCTCGCTTGATATCTTATTCTTGATACAAGAGACAGGTGTGTCCCACTCGATTTCTTATTCTTGATAGATGACGCCTGCCCTTATAGACAAAAATTAGCTTGCAGCATGCTTTCAACAAGCTAACATTTTTTAGCTTGCGCAAACTTGCTGCAACCTTGGGGCAAGCTAGTATTTGGGACAAAACAAGCTTGCTAGCTTGTGCAAACTAACATTAGCTTGCGCAATCTAGCAAAAAAATATTTGTTAGCTTGTGCAAGCTTGCAAAAAGTTTTTGCAAACTTGCGGAAAGGTTTTTGCTAGCTTGCACAAGCTAACAAGTTTGCATTTGTCCCAAATACTAGCTTGCTGCAAGGTTGCGGCACATTTGCAAAAGCTATAAATGTTACATGAGTTGTTCTGCTCCTTAAAGTTTCAAACAGTCAGACCCGACCTGATAAATAACCAGGTCGGGTCAGATTTTTCCTCTTTATTTTCTTTATTCTGAAAACCTTAGTTGTGGAAGTTAGTGCTGAGTATCATATTAGCAATGGATGAAGTTCTTATTGTGTGGTTATTTTAATTAAGATAAGGTGCTCTCACTTTTTCTGGTTATGATTTGCTGGAACAAATTTTTAAGGAGAAGGACAAGTCATGAGCATATTGCAAGCTTGCGGCAACCTAGTTTTTCTGTAAAATGGGTGTTTCCCACTCTATATTTTGTTGTCTTCTAGGAAGTTGTTGCAAAGTGAGGCTGGATGTGTCCCCCCTCCTGAATGTGTCCTCCCCCCCCCTCTCCCCTCCTCCCAAATGTATGTTCTGGAGGAGATATACAATATCAGTATTTTAGATAACAGTGGATATATTAGATGTTGTGGATATTTATGTCCAATTTTTCTTTTGTTTATCATTAATGATGCATTGATATTACTTTTTATTAGTTTTGAGACTTAGGGAATCATGTGTTATGAAATATAAAAAAAAAGTCATGGCTTTGTTTCTTTTGTGGGGGAAAGGAGTGTAAGAACATCATTAGTGATTTTTTTGTTCAGATTTTCACAATCCAAAATCTAATTTGATGTTGAAAATTCTTGCAAAGTTTTGTGATGGTTGCTATCGCTACAAATTTTGAGCTATTATCTGAGGTTGTGTTTTTTTTGTTTTGTTTTCAAAGGCATGGCTTTGTTTTTAAGGGTGGAGATGTAACGAGATAATATCTATTTTTAGAATTAAATAAGAAGGTGATTTAAAAGTTAGAAAGTCACCAGAGTTTATCTCATCATTAATTGTCATCAATTGTATCTTGAAATTTGTTTTAGCTTGGCCGTTTTGTTTTGTTAAATGCCAGCGTGTTTGCCTGTTTGTCTACCTACTGTGGTGTAGCGGTTATCATACATGTCTACAGACCACGAGGCTCTGGGTTCAAGAATGGGTTGGGTAGACACGCCAGTGCACCACAACTGGTTATCAAAGGCTGTGGACATTGACTTTGGGTGTCGATGTTATGTCTGTCCGTACGTCGTACCTGTGTTCTCGTCCGAGTCTAATTAAGCGTTTCGTGATAGCGTTTGTACTATCATAACCAAATATGCAGGTGACCACCCCGTCATTGTAATTGTGTGTTCACTCGTCGTCGTTGCCATATAACATTGGGTAGTGGGTTTATTTACCAGCGGCGCATATAAAAGCAGCCGCTGGATTTAAAAGTTTCATTTGTATCATAGTTGTTACTTAGTGAATACGAGATCTTTGAGCAGCTCCGTCTGAATCATCATATCTGCAAACATTGGAATTTGAAATAATAATTGTTAACCGTTTTGAAATTTTCTTTGGCATTTCATTTACTTGCGACCTCATCGACTCGTTAAATCAGCTGTTTTCAGTTCTGCTCCAGTGTTACTTGCATGACCAATATGACAGACGTAAATCACATAGTTCGTGAAGAAATATTGTGGCGAAGGACAAATCTAATTCCAGAAGACCTTCGTTACAAGGATAAAGAGGTTTAAGTGCTAAAGAAAATTGTTCTTTTTATATTTGACGAGATTGTGTTATTTGGTGAAATTATTCGTGAAAATCAGACCTTAATGAACTCTTGTTGACCTAGCTGCCATCTGTATTGTCCTAAAAATAAGTGCTGTGAGTTTAATGTTATATTTCTATGGTCACACTGTACATTATATGAAATAGTCTGGGGGTGTACAAATAAGATTTACCGAAAATAAATAATCAAAAACGGTTAATCAATTGGCAACTTGGCTATTTGTCTTGTTTCATCAATTTCATCTGATTCTAGATTTACAGACTAATCTCAAATTTTACTGACGAGTCTCAAAAATTGGGGTGACATCCTTCCCTGTATTTATGCCTCTGGTAGAAAGTCACACTCACTTTCATTATCATTTTAATAGATCCTATTGAAAACTCCAAGGAACTATTTTTCCTGACCAGAAATATTTTCTTTCAAATTTGGAAAGATATCTAAGAGTCCTGTGGTTTAGTCGGCCTCATCTGAAGATATCGACTTCATTCTGCATCTTCTGTGAATCCTCTTTATGACTTTTGTTAGTATAATTTGGCCATTTTTTTCTTTTGTTTTTCAAGCATCAAGTTTTCCATTTCCTGTTTACAGAATTTATAGAGGTTTGGAAGTTGAAGTAAAAGCTTCCGTTATGTAAAATATTCGCTTGTCTGAGCATGTTAGAATGGTGTTTAAACATAATGTATCAAGGATAAAGAGGCTTATAGTGCTGAAGAAAATCATTTTTTTATTTTTTGAGGAGATCGTGTTATTTGGTGAAATTATTCGTGAAAATCAGTCCTTAATGCACTCTTGTTGACCTACAGTAGCTAGTTGCCTTCTAAATGTGCTTAAAATATGTGTTGTGAATTCAATGTTCTATTTCAAGTCATTAAAATGTATGGCTTTAGTGTTATAAGTGTATTTGTGAAATTCCAAGGGAAAGGGAGGGGGGATTGCGGTCTGGAGTCCGTGGAGTTTGGAGCCTTAACCATCTCTGATCCGCACTTGTATAGGGTGAAAATATATCATCTGATATTTTAATGAGAAAAATAGTTCAAGAAAGCTCAATGGTTGTTGCAGAAATTTTGGTTTGTTTGGAAACTTTAATGGATGAGATGATGGGACACAGAAAAATAAAAAAATGTGGAGAAATTACTTCAGCATCTTTAAAGAGGCAAAATTGTCATATGGACACAATGTTTAGAATTCAATTAGAATTGTTTGATTGGTTAAAATTTCAACCAATTGCTGCATGATTGGTTGGCTTATACCTTACATAAAACCCTGTAGAAATCAACACATAAATATCCTAGTTGATCTAAGCGCGATGGGTTAAGCTTCTTTTGAAAACCAACAGTTGTGAGTTTGAGCTCAGCAGAATCCTTTTTTGTGATTTCTGCTTTGTCTTTTTTCTTTCCTTGTAATTTTTATCTAGTGACTTTAGTATTATTTTACTACTATTTCACTTTAATTTTTTTTTTCTCTGACAAACACATTGAAAAAAAAGAAGAAGAAATTTTCTTGTAATGTTATAACATTATGCATTATGCATGAAGCTTCACACCAGGGAGTTGTCATGACAACTCCCTGCTTCACACACACACCCACAACGTGCCACTGTCTGACTGTACAAACAGACAGAAATCTTGTGCATTCCACAACCAGAAGTAATGTTAATGTTCTATCCCACTATTTAACATAAAAACATAACATAACATAACAAGATGATGGGCTAAGAAGGGTGAATCACCCGTAAAAAGCCCAAACAAACACCACCACCCCACACACACACAAAAAAAAGAATAATCAAAGACGCCCAGAGTTAGTTAAAAGAAATGATCAATGTTGACTTTGAAATTGTGAACACAATTGGAAGCTAACTACCCACTTCAGGCAAACCATTCTACTCATTAACAACCTTTTTGCAAAAAGCTAAAACATCGAATATGTATCCATGAAAACTCTTTGGTCAACTTCAAACTGGTACCACATGTCACATGAGGATTAGCTGAAACATGCAAGAAATTACAGGAAGTCAAAGCATCACTACCAGATAGGAATTTATAAACCTGAATTATATCGCCACGTACTCTTCTCAACTCAAGCATGGTCAAACCAGAATTCGCAACCTACAATCTTAAACAAAACTGTTGGAACACTTCAGCTTTTTGAGAACTACATATGTTATAGTCTTGTTTTAAAAATATTTTTTCCGAGAATTTTAACCCCCTATCCCCTCCCCCTCCCCTCCTTTTCAATGTTGAATTTCTTTTTTTCTTAACATCATTTCCAGGAAAAACAGTAACCAACAGCCAACATTGAATGGGGAGGGGAGGAAGGAGGACATTTAATATAGTGAGGTAAGGGGGGGACACTGGCGACGTCAATGAAATGATAAAAATGTCCTTAAAATTCTAAAATATTAATTACAATTGAAAGAGTAGAGATTGAAGAAGCAACAGAAAACATTTTCAGCATTTCTGGTTTCTAAATGTAGAATAATTTACAATAGAAAAGTAGCTTCATAAAAAACATCACACATTTTCACCAAGTGATTCAACAAGTTTTGTCCAAGATTGTAGGTTCATAAGAGAGATTCCTTACTTTAGGAATAAGTCTAGTGGCTCTTCGCTGAACCTGCTCCAAAATAAAGTTATCCTTTTCATAAAAGGAAGTCCAAGCCTGAATAGCATATTCAGGTGAGGCCCAACTAACTGCTTATACAAATTAAGGACCAGCTCTCTACCAAGATTTTCTTCTAATCAAACCAAGCATCCTATTTGCCCATGCAGCTGCTAAAGCACACTTTTTACTGACATGGGCCTCCTTCTTTAATATATCACAGTCAAAACTCATAAAGTGCAAATATGTCAATATTAGTATAAAACTTATTAATGTAGAAACTCACTTTCATTATTTATTTATTTCCAATTCTATAGATAAAATACAATTTCTCCCCTTTATTTCTTTGTTTTTGAAGTATCAGGTTTTCCATTTCATGTTTACAGTATATCAATAATGGGGATTTGGAAGTTGACAATGACACAATTTATTTTTAGCAAATAATAATACATACAGTATGTGTAATGCACTTGTCAATTGTGTGACTCACCCCTACACCCCCGGACAAGGTGAGTCATTGCATCAAAAAGGGTGGTTAAACATGTACATGCACCCATCAGTTACTTCGGAGACTGACATTTTTGTGCAATTGACTTACCCAAAATCACTCTCCTCTGTACAAAGTCAATGGGTCTGAAGTAAATTGACTCATCCCAGAGTCATATTCTGGTGACTGACAATTTGGTACAATGATGCACATGTGAGTCATTATTGCATATGTCAATGACTCACCTTTGACTGACATTGCTGGGGTAGTAGGGGTAAGTCATACAACTGACAAGTGAATAACAGACAAATTAACAACAAAATGCTTTTTTTTTATCTTTGTCTTGTGTCTAATCCGTAAATTATTTCATAGAAAAGAAGAAGACTGAAGTGTAATACTTATCAAATGTTTTCCCCAAAACATTATTTTTAACATGAATTGGAACAAAATTGTTATAAAACAACATAAATGTGTACAAAAAGTTACCATAAGAAAAACCTTTGAGAACAAAAAGAAACTGATAATTAAATGAAAATGAAAAGAAAGAAGAAATTTTAAGATTAAGCAATTACACACTGGCATACAAGTTGAAGTAAAAGCTAGCTTATAAGTTCCATTATATGTTGATGTCAAATATTCGCTTGTCTTAGCATTTAAGGATAGTGTTCAATCATAATGTCAAGGGTAAAGAATCTTAAGTGCTAAAGAAATTTGTTTGATTTTTATTTCTTGGATGAGATTGTATTATTTGGTTAAATTTTTCGTGAAAGTGCAATCTTTGATAAACTCTTGTTGACCTGTGTTTTGCAGTATGAATATGTATCGTGAGCAGGCCTGATTATGAGTTCAATGTTCTATTTCATCATCACATACATTGCATGTAAAAGAAAACTTACAGGGTGAAAAGAAATATTTACTAGGAAATAGTTCAAAAAACTCAATGGTTGTTATAGAGATTCTGTTTAAATATGTGGACACATTAAAAGGTCTCTGGATACATAGCAATTTGTATAGTTTTTGAATTTTGAAAATTTTGCTTTTAGTATTTGAGTTATGGCTGATTAAAGGTTAATCAATTTTTAATTTATGCAAAATTTGTGATGTATGATTGGGCAACAGCTAGCTCAAAATCTTTATGTAATTACAAATTTTTCCCCCATAAATCTAAGTCACTGAAATAATAGGAAAATCTGTTTCTGCTAGAAGTTTATTACGGGCATGGCAGAGACATAAAATTCTTTATTACTCTAAAAAAAAACAAGCTTGCAGCAAGCTGCGACAAGCTAACAATTTTTAGCTTGCACAAACTTGCTGCAACCTTGTACAAACTTGCTGCAACCTTGTACAAGCTTGCTGCAACCTTGTACAAGCTTGTTGCAACCTTGCAGCAAGCTAGTATTTGTGACAGATGCAAGCTTGCTAGCTTGCGCAAACTAACATTAGCTTGCACAATCTAGCAAAAAATATGTAAGCTTGCGCAAGCTTGCAGAAAGTTTTTGTAAGTTTGCAGAAAGGTTTTTGCTAGCTTGCGCAAGCTCGCAAGCTTGCATTTGTCCCAATACTAGCTTGCTGCAAGCTTGCCGCAAGGTTGCAGCAAGTTTGGGTAAGCTGAAAATGTTAGCTTATTGCAATCAAGCTGCAAACTAGTTTTTTTTAAAGGATAATCTGAATTTGCTGCACTTATTTTGATGAAATATTTTGCTACTATGATGGTTTTTGATAGATTTTAAAGCAAAGTTGCCTCTACCTTTGCAGAAATTATAGCTCACAGCACGCTTGCGACAAGCTATCATTTTTAGAGTGTGCAAGCATGCTGCAAGCTTGTAGCAAGCGTGCTGCAAGCTAGTATTTGGAACAAATACTCGCTTTCTAGCTGGCGCCAGCTAACATTAGCTCGCACAAGCTAGCACAAAATATTTCTTCGCTTGTGCAAGTTTGCAGAAAGTTTGCCTGCTAAGTTGCAGTAAAAAGCTTGTGGATAGTTTTTTCTAGCTTGCACAAGCTAATTTGTTCCAAACACTAGCTTGCAGCATGTTGCATATTACCTAAAAATGTGTGCTTGTCGCAGGCATGCTGCAAGTATGCTGCAAGCTTGCTGCAAGCTAATATTTCTGTAATGGTGCACTGCCGTATACCTTTATTGGATAAGTTTAGTGGTCAGCGCATTTGCTTGATCAGAGATGCTTGTCTTGACTAGACTGGAGGACAGAAAGATAAAAGAACGATGTGGTGCTTTTCATAAAATTCAAAACAATAGTTCAGAACAAAATTTTCTCATGAATGTACAGCTGTAATCACACTTCTAACACGAAGACTGATGACTCATTTCTACAAAAATTTGTTTGAGTTTTAATCTTGAATGTCTCATTAACCTTTTAAGATATTCAAATAATTTTTTCTTCATTTTGTTTCTTTTATTTTTCTTTCTCGTGTTAGACCAATATACGTGACCACTAAACGAAGCAATTTAATTTTCATTAAGATCACTCAGATTAGGCAAAGTGTATAGAGTATTGAATAAAGAATTGTTCCAGATCGGCCTAAAATCTGTATAATTAACCTGAAAACCCAAACACCTGTTCAAATAGAGAATTTTAACCCATTTGATGGTATCTTTACTAATATTTTTGTTAAGATTCTGTAAATGATTTGGTTAGTGTTACCTCTGTTGCACATAGACCTTTCAAATAGGTGCTATACTGTAAATGACGTCTTTTCTAATTAAACCATTTTAAAGTTTTGCTAAATATTGCGATATTCTACCATACAGGGATATTATTTCCGTTTTGGGTGCCCCATCTTTGACCTCCGCCTCCCATGCTCATTTTCAAATAAGTAGTGGTAGAGTGGGGGTTAATCAACTCGCTACAAGTGTGCCAACTCAAAAATATATGCAGCATGGTCCCGGTGGGTTTAAAATGGTACTCTATCCATCTTGGGAGGAAGAGGGGAGGGGAGGGGGCAGCAATTCAAAGTTTATATGAGCAAGTTTTAACATAAAAATGATGCTCTTTGATGGGGTTTTCCTTTTGATGCAAAGGGTTTAAAAGAGAAGGCCCTATGAAGAGGTTATAGTGGCTTTACTGCCCCTGTGGTCACGCACTTCCCTTCCAAAATTTCTTAATTTGAGTGACTTTTATTTAATCAATTTTGATAGATTAACATCAAATTATTGGTAGAAAAATAACCTTCAATCAATTCGTATGGAGATGCCTCTTTGTGTATCACACCTGCTCAGGGTAACCTTTTCACCGCTAACCCCTCCCCCCCCTCCCCGCAAAACCATCCCTATTAAGGTATTGCATGTGAACACATATACAATTGTGACTAAAATTTGTTTGGGACTAATTTTGTCACCTCTCAATTGATATATCAAACGCATATTTATCCAACATTTTTGTTTGTTTTGTAAAGTGCACAACTTTGAAAGAGGGGTTTAGGTAAGGGAGGGGGGGGGGGGTGGGAGGGAGAGCTAATGTTGATTTTTGTAGGGGAAGTTAGATGTTGATTTTATTGGGGGGCACTCTTTGTATCATAATTGCAAATAATGGAGAATATGCTGACATGTTTAGAACATGAGAATAAAGATTATTACTTAAAGAGTCAAACTCTTAATTTCAAGAGAGCTCACTCGCCAAAACTATAGTAGATGGTTTTTCCCAAAGAGAGGAGGGGCGGTTTATACTCAAAGTGGTAGGGGTGTGCAGCTCACCTACCATATAACATCCCCGCAGTATGACAGATTTATTGGCAACTGCAGAATGAAATTATACAATTTTGATACCCGCGGTATAAAAGAAGTCAATTTTAAAACCTGCAGTATAAATATTCAACGAAAATATTGTAAAAATTGACCAGCAGTACAAATTTAACAGAGTAAAACCTCATTTTATGGGACCCGCACTACAAAAAAAAAAAAAAAATATAGTAAAATAAAAGACACATGCACTATGAAAATATGCAAAATAAAAGATATCTACACTATAGAAATATGCAAAATAAAAGATATCTACACTTTGAAAATATGCAACATAAAAGATAACTGCACTATGAAAATATGCAACATAAAAGATACCTCCACTATGAAAATATGCAATATGTATAAACATACACATATATATATATATATATATATATATATATATATATATATATATATATATATATATATATATATATATATGTATATATATATATATATATATATATATATATATATATATATATATATAAATATACATATATATATATATATATATATATATATATATATATATATATATATATATATATATATATATATATAAATATACATATATATATATATATATATATATATATGTATATATATATATATATAAACATACATATAAACATACATATATATATATATATATATATATATATATAGTATATATATATATATATATATATATATATATATATATATATATACATATATATACATATATAGTATGTATATATATATATATATATGTATATATATATATATATATGTATATATATATGTATATATGTACCTGTATGTACCTGTATATATATGTATACAGTACCTGTATGTACCTGTATATATATATATATGTACCTGTATATGTACCTGTACCTGTATGTACCTGTATGTACCTGTATATATATATGATATGATTTTAAATATAGTTGATTCTATAGACATCATCATCTTATATATTTTGTTTTTACCTTTATGTCAACCTGATTTATATATATGTTGAATACCTGTATGTACCTAAATATATATATATGTATACCTATATGTACCTGTATATATATGTGTACCTGTATGTACCTGTATATATATGTGTACCTGTATGTACCTGTATATATATATGTACCTGTTCGATACAAGAAAAGCCCCCACAGATATTTTCATCCCCTTTCTTATCACCTTTTCTTGTAGTGGTAAATGTGATTTAGTCATTTGGAGAGACTTAAGCTGGTCTTCAGCAGGTTTTCAATTTGAAGAAAGCTTGAAGCACAGAGCACTTGTAAGGTCTAATTCACTCATTTTTGTGTAACAATATGTGAATGAAAAGGAGATTTAGTACTTATCCTCATTCCCAAGGATACACACTTTAGATTTCTTGGATCTGAGAAGATGTAAAAATAAGAATGACATAGAGCTAATAGTATTACTTTACTGGTGTATTTTTAACTCACTTTAGCTTACTGGTGTTTGATCCAAAACTGAGCTGAAAAAATGACAAGTGAGGGACGGGTGATGTTGGGTGTTGGTAAATCCTGATATTTGTAAAATTTCATCACAACTCCCTGTCGAGCCACATTTCACCTATCCTTATTCCTCACTCTGACCTCCGTTTCACCATTTCCAGCTACCTCAGGAAGGCCTGCCAAAACTCCTGGATCCTTAAGATCAGTAACTAACTTTACACTATCAATCCCAAAGTCGAGACCAACCCTCCGCTACACAGTCACAATTGTAGGGAGGACGTTGTTGTCACCTGCATCCACCTCGGTCACTCCTTTCTGACCCACTCCTCAATCAAGGATCAAGGACCTCCTTTCTGGCTCTCCTACACCTCTCTGACCTAATTCCAAATCACTCCTCTGCCCTAATTACAGATCACTCCTCTCCTCCTCCACCTCCATTTCTGATCTTTTCAAGAACAATTCCTCTTCCAACATCATCACCTTCCTCCGCAATAGCAACTTAATTCACCTGATCTAATCCTTACCCACACTCCCCCTTTCTATCCTACCATCCTATCCTTCCTCCCCTTGTTTACCTCTATTGCCTCTTTCTTATTCTTACTGTCTTAAGTCTTGCACCTTAAGATTTCTAACACCCTCCGCACATTGACTGTCCAATGCCATCACACAACAACATTAACATGATGACATCATTGTTGTGATTTTGCTTGAATGTTAAAGGATTAGTTCAGTGATTAAGCATGTCAAACTTATATAAAAGAGGACTTTCAAAGGAGACAAAATGGTGAAGAAAGTGTTCAAAAATCTTAATACGTCAAAGAGATATCCAAGTTTAAAACTCTGTCTTATCTGTACAGGAATGACTGGTGTAGTAAGTCTCTTATGAAAAGTTTGCGTCTTTATCCTTACATTCTTATCTCAAATTAATTGTATTTTAAAGAAAGTTTATTAATTTTTCATTATTTAAATTATTTTTCCACAATTTGTCTTAAGGTGGTATGTTATAAATACCCATCCTACATTCAACTTTACTACTTTTTTCACACATACCATGGATTTTAAGCCACAAACCATCAGTCCCCAGAGCCATGAAAAGAGCTTTCTTCTCTTAGGAATGTATGCATAGATTTTCGTGCTGTGCATATTTAATGAGCTGAAAACATACCATTTTAAAACTGTGATATCTTAACGACTATCACCTAAGGAAACAATCTAACTTGCAAATTTTATTAGCAATTTGCAAGTTAGGGTGAATTTACGGGCGAACAAAGACTTAACAAAAACGGGAAAATACAGGCTTACATTTTTGAAGCCTTAATTTATAACAAAATATTTGCAACAGCACGAAAATCTCAGAAAAGATAAAAAAATATGTTTGCCACACAAATTCATTACTACTTTCTTATGATTTGTCGGCTGTGTCAGGAACATGGCAAATTTAAGGCAATTTCGTATAGTTGCTTGTCAGATATGAGCACAACACTTCCACAGTGGTTTTCTGTGCTCCCATTGGCTGTTGATGTTGTCTTTCATTACGTCATCTAACATTTTGCGGATGCCATTATATGCAACGTACTGAAAATTATGGGCTTTTCCATTTTTGTTCCATTTTACGTGAAAAAATACTTGCAACAGCACGACAATCTCAGAACAGATCAAAAAGTATGCTTGACCCACAAATTCATTGCTTTTCTGCATTTATATTTATTGGCTGAGTCAGGAAAAGGGCAGATTCAAAGCAATTTTGTATGGCTGCTTGCCACAGACTTGCACAACACTAAGTTGTATGCAAATAAAATTGTCTTCCCAAATGTTCATTAATGCTTGTTTCTTGAATAATTTGTCTATATTGAAGTTGGTTATATTGAGCATATGGATAATGTTTAGCATTTTTTAAATTGAATTGGATTCATGACTGCAATATTGTCCCAGGTAAAATAATGAAGGTTCGGCCTCATCAATAATACATTGATTACTTCTTACCCAAACTTACAGCTGGAAGAAGTGTACAGTAATCTTTTTTCCTGCTTTTTGGGATGCATGTCCAAGTGAAGTCAATATAGTATGACAAAATCTTAAGTCCTTTGAGTTCATTTGTATAACTGGAAGAGCTGCAAAGTACTCAGCCAACCTTCAGTTGTCACGCATTTGTAAGTTCCTTGTTTGACATTCCTCGAACAAGTCTCCAATTATTGATTTTCCTTTTACACAGGGAACTTTAGAAGTAGTAAATTCCCTGCTTTCAGCCAAATGTATTCAGAGCAGGGTCAGCACCTGGAAAATGATTTGGGACTGAGGGGGAGGTGGGAAGCTTTGTGGGATGGAGGTGGGGGAAGGGACTATCGATCGGATAAAATATGTCGCTGGTACAAATATTTTCTGAGATAAAGTAGGGGGGGGGGAGCTAAGTGATCTTGTCAGGCAAATGACTCCCTGATCCAACCTGGTGAAGAGCTGAGATACTAGTGGTGGAGGGTAAATGGGAGGGGTGGCGTTGATTAGGGTAGCAGCAAGGTTAAATGGAGGAGGGTAATAGATAAAATGGCCCCAATTAGGCAGTAAAGAAAACGATTGTCATTTTCTCTAATCTGGTTAAAAAGCATTCATCAAGAATGGCCAAAGTCAATTTGAGGAAACCTAACATATCCCTATGAAAGCGTGAATTTTCCACACCTCCAGACATACAAACAAACTGATACCATGGTAACCACCTTTTGTATTTCACGTTCTGATACCAATTGGACTCACATTAGTGGCATTATTAACAATTTTCAAGATGCTCTTGTTGTATTTTTATTGAAGTTCTAATTATAGTGGTTTTCAGGACAGACATGCTTGATGCCTCAAAAGAATGGGTAAAATTCATAATTGTAATAAACAAAATCTGATTGTACCCTACAGTTTGTGATACAACTTACAAATAAACATTAAGAAAGAAATATCTTCTACATTCTTCCTTGCCATTTTCAAATTCTATTTCAAAAATCAGGTGATCAGAATAATATTTTAGATTGAGCATTCACTATCAAAAATATAAACAAATTAGTGAATTCAGCATATTTTTAACAATGTATAATACTATTTTTTCACTTATGAAAATCCTTCACTTTCCTTTCTACCGTACTTACATGGCAATGATGTTTAGTGAAGTTACATTGCTATAAGCACTTAAATCTGAAACACTTCTATGCAAAGTAGATCTGACGATTCGGTTTAATCAAACTCCCTTTATCATCCAAACTTTAAACCCTAACACAACAAAATTTACCCTTAACAAAAATCATTAAAAATCTAATTGTTGTGTGTAATCAGTAAAATATTTGAAATATTTTTCTGAGCTATTACTATTAAATTTGATCATATAATTTATAAATATATACATTGTGCATTTTACACACCCTCTCACAATATGCTGAAGCAAAAATTTGATGAAAATTATTCAAATAATAATTGCACTTGAAAACAACATTTTTTCCCTAAATATCTTATCTGAAACTAAAAATACCTGTTTAGAAGAACTTGAAGAAGTACAACTTACAGTACTTTACAAAAGAAATGGAACAACAACAACCCCTCAAAAAATTAGGAATGCTTGATCTAGTGAGATAAAAGTTTCCCTCAGAATGCCCCAATATACCTTGATAATAACAAGCCAACAATATAAATGCTGAAAATGTAAAGTTAGAAATAGAATGCACAGGGTCTTGCAGCAGATCTAATTTAAAAGCCTGGTTCCAACTTCGCAAGGAAGGATGACTAATTTTAACTTTTACGTTCATTTCTAGTCTCAGACTATCTTTGACGAATATGCATCCCATGTGACCGTATTGTGGGAATTTACGTCAGGTGGTCGGTGTTCCGTGGAAAGTCAAATTTCTGCACTCAGTGCGGATTTCTTCCTAAAAGAACCCAGTCATGTGGCTTAATTAACTGGGCTCTGGGGACTGACTGTAAAATCGCAGGACAAAATATGATGGAATACACTCATGTAGGTCACTGCAATGTGGGGGGCACATGCCCCCTGTTTCCCCTGGTTCCTACGCCTATGCCTAAGCTAATCCTTCAAGAGGGTTTATCTCCAAAAAAGTGGGGACAAATCTGGATATTCTTAAAAGCATCACTGGTTTGAACATAGGTGTGCAAGAATAATGGAAACTACATTATATACTGTTTTTTGTGAACAAAGAAAGATATTTTTGTTAACTTTAACAGTACAGAATGTGTGAAGGAACATCTTGGTGGTGGTATGTGTGTTCTGCTGGTGGGGTACATGCATCTTCTAAGAGGGGATGTCTCAAAACTAATTCCTTTTGATGAACATTATCCTGGATGAAAATATGCATTAGGAAGAATGTTACCAAGAATAGGCTAAATGACTGCAGTCTGCGATACTTAACAAGAATTTCAAAATGATAAGGCTACCTACTGGACAAAAGTCTTGACTCTCCCTCCCCCTTCCCCCTTCCTACCTTCTACCCTGTTTCAATGTTGGGATAATATGACTTTTGCCTGCAAGTACTTTTGTCCATGATTGTAGAGTCTAGAAGAATTTATCCCCATGGTAATATTGTTGCTAACCCAGAAATGCAAAAATAAAGTCCTGACAAAATGCTAAAATTGCAGTGCTCGGGGCATTGCCCCAGGACCTCCGCTGGGCGTTTGCCTCATGGACCTTTAAGCCCTGGACCCTTAAGTGGGCCCTGGACCCCATGCCATTTGGGTTCACGCGAAGCGTGAATATGGTTGGCCCAATAACTGCAACCTTCCGCCGCCTCTGAGATAATGCTATTGCTGGCAAGTGATGGTGTTACTCTTACCACTTCACCATGTAGCTGCAATGGCAGCGTTAATGCGTTAGGCCTAAGCCTACTCATGTACCATGATGTTAACATTAGGCTGGCCTGACGATTAAGGTATTGGCTATTGTTTGTCGTAACAAACAACTTACAAGTTACAGCATCAAACTTTCTTTATCAAAATATATTTCAAACTTTGGTCGCTTATCTCTATGATAATGTGGGTACAGTTGATGTTGATGGTTGGTAAATTGTGTTAATTCTGTTCTCTTCATCTGCACCACGCTGCTAGTTGCATATGCTGCAAATGCATGTATATACCTCAAATTGTGCGGGGAAAATCAACATGGCTCTAAGAAGAACTCTTACAAAGAAGAACCCTTGTGCTGCTAGTTTTCAACTAAAAGATCCTTTTATCGCTATAGGTATGCAATGGGTTCTTTCTAGAACCTTTGAAGAACCCTAGTTTCTAAGATTGTAGGAAGGGGGAGGGTTCTATTAAGGGGCCACTTGTATATCCATTCTACCTTACTCTTTAATTGTTTCTGTTAAAAAAGTTACTTTGAGAGCATGTGTGAACCAATTAACATCTAGAATTTGATACAGAAACAAAAAATGAACTTGAGAAAATCGAGAAAGAAACTTCCCAGAACATTAGTCCAAACTTTTGCTGAAAGAATCTCTTAAAAATTCAAATAAAAAATTCTAGACAAAATGAGATGGTTGGTTGAGAGGACGACTTGTGTGTATTTCGATTTGTTTAGTATATATGCACAGATTAGATCCAAAGGCTACTTAAGACTGTGCAAATGTGTTGCAATGGCCAGGAGTAGACAGATCTTTTAATTGTGGGTATATTTATATAACTATGTACATAGACACATTCAAGAAGTCCTTTTCATTTCAAGTGGTTGTTTGGGAATCTGGACAATTCACTGGGTATTGAGAAAATGAAACTGACCAGCAGGCAAGCTTAGCTTTCTGTTTGTATTTTGTATTAGCATTTAATTCTTTTAAGAAGAAAGAAAATCAGTCCTAAAAACTATCATTGCCTTTGGGTTTAAATCTGTGCTTGATTGATCTGTTCAGGTCCACCATATGTCTTCTTTGGTAATAAGAGTGTTTTGCCTGATTTTGTTTGTTTTCTTGAATAAATATATTTTAATTTTCTTCAATTTTTTTTGGTTTCTGGCAATTTTCTTCAATTTGGGGGAAATTTTCTTCAATTTTTTTCATTTTCAGGCATTTTTTCTTCAATGTTTGGGATTTTTTCAATTTTAGAAACTTCCTTCATTTTGGGAAATTGTTGCCAGATTTTACCAAAACTTTGAATAATTTTACCAAATTTCTAATACTTTTACCAAGATTTCCAATAATTTAAGCAAAATTTTCAATAATTTTACCAAAATTTTCAATAATTTTACCAAAATTTCAATATTTTACCAAGATTTCCAATAATTTTATCAAAATCTTCAATAATTTTACCAAAATGTCAATAAATTTACCAAAATGTCCAATAATTTTACCAAAATTTCCAATAATTTAACCAAAATTTCCAATAATTTTCCGAATATTTCCAAAAATGCCAAAAAAAATCCAATGATATTACTAAAATTACCATTAAATTGATCCAAATTTCCAATAATTTTACCAAAATTTCCAATAATTTTACCAAATTTACCTTTCAATTTCATGTTAATCATATGACAACAAATTTTACCTCACAACCAAGGAGAAAGCATGCCCGGGAAGGTGAAATCTTACCAGGTGCAGTTTTCCCCCTCCCCATACACCTCTCGATATACAGCCTTTTTTCGATAATTACTGTTTGCAGTGGAGAGACATAAAAGTGGTACGCCTGGTGAAATTGGATGGGTGGGAAAGATGGAGATAGAGAAAAGGAAGGAGTAGATGGGATGGGGTGTAGTGGAGAGACATGGAAGTGGTACGCCTGGTGAAATTGGATGGGTGGGAAAGATGGCGATAGAGAAAAGGAAGGAGTAGATGGGATGTGGTGTAGTAGTGATCGCCTGGTGAAATTGGATGGGTGGGAAAGTTGGAGATAGAGAAGAGGAAGGAGTAAATGGGATGGGGTGTAGTGGAGAGACATGGAAGTGATACGCCTGGTGAAATTAGATGGGTGGGAAAGATGGAGATAGAGAAAAGGAAGGAGTACAAATTGTCATTGGATAGAAAAGGAAGATATGGGACAGAAAGGTAGATTTAGCTTTTTAAGAAAATATGGTAACAGGTCTATATTTCGATTCAATGACCATGTGTTTTATTTTTATTCTCCAGTTAAATTTAGTCTCCACGGTGAGTGCTCAGTTACCAAGTAATGGCCTTTTGTTATTGAAATGATTGCGATTCTACCCAAGTGTACATGCCAATATTGTGCCCAGAAATTGCTACTAGCAGCGCCCTCACTCATTATTTCTTAAATAATGTACAAACTGTTAATTCCCAAAATAAACTCTGTACGTACAGTGTATGTATGATTGTACACTGTATATATGGAGTATTGAGGGCAGTGATACGTAAATGTTTGGTGACATTAAGATGTTCGATTTTCTAACATGTGGAAAAACCGAACATCGCTGACGTAAGGGCGTGAATCTTACATGAGTTCCTGAAGAAATGGCTGCGTGATAGCCCACTTGATATGGAAGCAAACTCTTAGATGTTAGTCTTTTATGTAGAATGAAATGCATCGTTTGCCACATTTTCTCATCTTTTACATATACAGCTGAGAAGGTACTATTGATTAAAACTTAAAGGGCACTAGAAGTACAGAATGAATGCATCATTTTAAGACCTAGTAATGTTCTCTATTTGCAGTTGTATCTATACAAATTTATTTGTATATTTTGATATCAGTATTGTTGTGAGAGATAAATAAGGAAAAACAAAGTCTTAATTTGTGAGTTGCCATCACAAACTTGAGCAATAAATATTAATATTCCCTGAAAACAATGAATTATTCTTTGTTTAAATCAATTTTCATGTACACCAGGTATGTCAGAGAGATTTTCAGTAGTGCTGTATGCAAAATAAAACATTTATATTATTCCAAGAACCTCAATATGCGGTAACTTTTGGCTGTGGTCCTTACAAGCCATTGTAAATGAAGAATCACATGCAAATCAAAACAGCACCCCTAAAAGACAAAGTAATTTTTGTAGAATGATCGAGTTGCAATGAAAACAGGCTAAATTTACAGACTTTATTGGGTTAGAGGCATCATTTTCTGTAAATTTATATCTTTATCAAATTTGTATTGTATAGGATTGTATTGTATTGTATTACTTTCTGAACATAGACATCAGGCCTGTAGGGAAGGGGTGCAGCGGGTGTGTACTCTACCCCCACCACTTCCACGGACTACTCCAAGGTACACAAATCTTATAACATAACCTCCCTATATTTCATGTGAAATTGGAAATTTTACTGAGGAAATGCACCCCTCTATGGAAAATTCTGGCTTCGTGCCTGGCCCCATATAGGCATGCAGGCCCTCAAATTTTAGGGTCTAAAAGCATTTTCCAAATTTTGTTTCTTTCACAAAATTTTGCCTGATTTCCATTTATTGTGATACAAAAATAGGTAAACTACCACAAAATATGCTGATGAATTATTTCATTTTTTCTTTTCATGCTTTTAGACCCTAATTTCCACTCAGTACTGTGCACAAAATAAAGCATTATTCCAGGGACCCCAGTAATGATATGAGTTCACTTTTAGGCTGAGTGCCCCTTTAACAAGCAGGCAGATGAAAAATCACATGCAAATCAAAACTATCACCTTTGAAAGGCAAATTAGTTTTGATGAATGATTTGCAATGAGAATTATGGGTTAAACAGACTTCATTTGAATTTGGGTTAGAGGCACGTACATTTTCTGTAAATTTCTATTTTTGATCAATTTTATAGTATAGGATGTATTGCCATGTAAGGGTGTATGAAATACACTTTCAAATAGGCATATGATGCTTCCTGAATGTAACATAGACATCAGGCCCATAGGGAGGTGATGCAATGGGTGCGTTCACAGCCTGGCCCCTCCCCCACCGACCGCCAAATTCATGTGAAATTTGGGATTTTACTGATGAAATGCACCCCTTGATGGAAACTCTTGGCTACGTGACTGTACATATCTAGGCATGCGATCCTAAAAATTTTAGTGTCTAATTTTGGTGTTTTGGAAATTTTCTTATTCTTGCACAATTGCAAAAAAAAAAAATTGTCCAATTTGTATTCAATTTTATGATAATGTAAAAAATGCTGATGAATATATGTTTTTTGCTTTTAATGTTTTTTTGGACCCTTCTCACTTAGAGCCATTTTTGCTGGATTGTATCGATTGATTTTGCCCAAGTTTCCTAATTCCTTAACCATTGGGGAGACAATTGGCCCACCAGTGAAAATTCCATTAAAGGCCCTGTTCTGTTCCCACCCCTTTAAGAGATCAATTGAAGGAGCATTAGAATGAAAGGTGAGGGCGTATTTTCAGGGGGTCTCCAAAAAATTGAATGCATATCTAGCACACAACGGTATAGTAATTTTCTGGTTGATATGAATATTCCAATGACCTTGGTGCCCTCATGTTGTCTGTGGGCTATGGAGGTATGAAGTTTATCGATCTGTTGTGGATAATATATCTGTGAAATTTGCAAAAATGAGCGCTCTTACTTTTCGGTCTAATACTCCTTTAATAAGGGGGTAAAATTTTCTAAAACAATTTTGAAATTGTTTGACTGATCAACTAAAAACATTTGGTTGAATATTTCTGAGAATTAGATGGACCTTGTGTCTTAAACATAACACCTCCACTGCCACCCTTCAAAAAATACTCTGATCCCCTCCCCTCCCCCTCCCCTCCACCCTTCCCCCGAACCATCAACTCTTCCATCATCTTGTGCTTGCTGTTATATATAATGTTACATGCACATTTCCTTTGTTTCCCTTTGTATTTCTATATTTCATATTTCTAACTTTTTTAGAATTAGAATTGTGAATGTTTTAGCATAGATGCCTCAAGCAAGAGATTAAATCTTGGAAGATTCTATTTCAACATTGTAACAAATATAAAGAGCATACCAAAACCATCATCTAAGTATCGTGATATTTCACGTAACAACACCTAATTTTTGTCACAGTAGGGAAAGGTCAACATTGGATCAATTTATTTTGTAATTCATTGGAAACAAAAGTGAATTGTCTTGAGGCGTATCTTCTTTGTCTTTTCTTTGATCTTGTATCTTCTTGGAAGTCTAGCCTCTGTGTGTGTTCTCATAGCGATTGCCTCTCAAGAGAGATGGGGAGTGCAAGGAGGATGGCCATCCTTCCAGGTTCTTGACCTCAATCATGTTGTTTCCAACTCCATCTTCCCACCTCTTCAGGTGTTGATTTCAACCAATGTGTTTTTAATCATGGTTTCTCTAATCATTGGAAGTACTATTTGGTACGTACGTCCATGTTCCAATAAATGTCTCCTTAATTCCCTCCTGAGATATGGGTAATGGACATACAGTACACCTTTGATAGGTAAAGGACTATGAACATCTACAGGCACCATGGGCTTAATTGGTTCAAAATATGATCTAAACCATTAAAACAGCAAAATATTCCATTGAAATTGGTTAAAAATTGACCAATTTACAGCTTTTAAAGTTGTTTGCAGTTACTGCGCAGTAATATGTGACATCAATGGGGCAAGACCCTAAATATACATCTTCTATAAAACCTTTTGTTTGTTAATCCTCTGTCAACAAATAGAATTGGGCTTTTGGAAAAAATTGATTGCACTTTGTCAAATCTGAAATCATCATATATCTAGAAAAGACATTCTGAAATTCACAAGTAGATGAATTTGAAGCACAAAATTTATAGAATTATTTAAAGATTTTGAGATATGTTCCCTCTTAGTATATCACAAATTCTGCACAAATGAACAAATCACGAAGCTTTGTTTATTCATAACGTCAAAACTAAATAAGTATTTTACAAGTTTTCAAAACTATTCTACTCCGATTTCCATGCTCTTTCATATATATAAAATATGCCAGATGTCTATAGTGCTTTAAAGCTCTATGGACATACAGGTACCTTGAAACAATTTCTGTATTGATTGAACAGTATCAAAATCTGAGCAGATCGGGTTTTGAATTTTGAAAAACAGCTTAAGTTTTTGAAATATGGCTGATGAAAGTTTGATTGGTCTTTTTAATTTCTTTAAAGTATGTGATTTATGACTGGAAGAACAGCTCAAAAACTGTATGCTGTTCTTTACAATTTCTTTCCTACTGTACATCCCAATCACTGAAAATGATGGGAAATTCTATTTCTGCTAGAATGGGGGTATGCCAAAGACTTTTGGTCAGAAGTTGCTGCACCACTTCAAAGAATTATAAAAAACATTAAGAAAACAAAAGATTTACAACAGAAAATACAAGGTCTCCCTGTAATGCATCACAAAATTTCCAAAAAAATATGCAAATTGATACCTGAGATAAAAAATGCTCTAAAATGGTCAATGTTTTACTGATTTTGATGAAAGTTGCTACTATGTTGAATTTTGATAGATTTAAAAGCTATTTAATGTTGCACAGGGCTACATATCTGTAACTGCTTTACACTGATTAGTAGAAAATAAATTACTGATAAAAGCATATTTAGTTTTCGAGACTGGGCTGATCAAAGTTTGAGAACTTTCATTTTTCGACAGACCCCAACTGTTGTTGTTAGGGGAATGTTGACCCGTCATTCTGATGAGTAGTGAGTGTGAGTATGGATGATGTAACAGCTAGGTTCCTGCAAACAATACATGCATTGTCAAGAGGTTTCTATACCTCAGTGAATTATCCCCAAACACCAGTCATCTACAAGGGTGTTTGAAGGAGGCACATAGGAGTCACTTCAAAGGTGTAAATAAGCACAATAGTTTTTCACTCCAGATGCAGGAGAAATTTTTTAAGTGCTATAGTTTGAATTAAAAGAAGTATGTTGTAAATATGTATGGGCGGGGTGTGTGTGTGTGTGTAGGGAGGGGGAAGTCCAATTTAATGAAAGTTCGTTACCAAAAGTGTGGTGTGGGGCATAAAATCAAGCTAAAATATAAACAATTACCATAAAAAACATAAACATGTAAAAAAGTAGGGGAGGGGGCTGTGCTTCATTCATTCCCATCTGTGAACTCTTGTTGGATGGGGAGTGGAAGCCAAGGGTATAGTACCTGGGCTTTCATAACTTTTGTTTGACATGAAAGGTTACAGTTTTTTTTGTGGGAAACATTAATAATCTTGTTTTATATCTCATGCCCCATCCCCTTCTTCCCTGGCTCACTCCTTGGATTGCCAAGGCTAAAAATTCAAGAAAACGTGGCTGACACAAATGTGAAGGGGATCTGCACATGATTTTTGACTTATATATATATCCAATGAAATATGCAAATTCAAAGGGTTTCTTATAGTCAAAAGGGTAAGGAAAGGGGTGGGGGTTTATAGAAGGGAGAACTTTCTGTGACATAGCATAATGATAGGTTATCCAATATTTATACAGGGGAGTATGGGGGGGGGGGGGCGGGGGGTGGTCCAAAGAACAATGAGCAGTTATGATAACAACATCTAGTATATTTAATGGTTTTGGACCTTAAGCTGTATATTTCAGTCAGGGATGTAATAAGACATAAGTCTTTGTAAATTTTAGTGCTTTGAAGAAAAGAAAGCATTGAATGCAATAAAGATACATACTTGAAGCACTCCTGTGTGGTGAAGGGCAGATTTCCCGCGTGGTCTTTCAATGCTTCGTAGATCTTAAATTAGATCTTAAATTGGTTATCAAAGGCCGTGGACATTGACTTGGAAACCCAGGTCCCATTTTCGTGATAGTGTACACAGTACAGGCGGTGTACACAGTACATACACAGTACATGGTGTACACAGTACATGGTGTACACAGTATATGGTTCGACAAGGGCTAATATTGACTGAAATGGGTAGAGCACAGCTCCCATTCCGGGGTGATCCTACAAGGGTTATATAATACTGGAATAGTCCAAAACAGAAAAGAGAAAACCAGTTTTTTGATTTAAAAGTCTCATTTCTGCTAAATCATTATTTTTTCATTTATGTAACAGATTGGCGCCCAAGTATAGGCATATGAAAGAGAATTATCTTTTTTTCATCTAAATCTATACTTAGCAGAATATGAAGGGTTTGAAAGCAAATACATATGGAAAGAAAGAAGAGGGTTTGAAAGCAAATACATATGGAAAGAAAGAAGAGGGTTTGAAAGCAAATACATATGGAAAGAAAGAAGAGAAAGGGACATAAGGTTACATAATGTTTCCAGAGACTGCTTGAAAGAAGAAGATAAGCATTGGGTATAATAAGGCTTGTCTTTATTTTCTTGAAGGTCTACCGGTTTCTGTTTTTGCATTGTATGTTTCACACAGTGGATGAAAGACCTTTATGGTAGGCATGCTGATCCACTTAATGTAATTATTAATGCAGAACCATCTGACTTAATTACAGGCGTGTAACCAGGGGGACGATGGGGGTGGTTGCGCCCCCTCCTCAAAAACAAAGGAAAAAAAGACCGAATATTTCAAATGAGTACTCACTGCAGTGTAGTGGTGATCGAATACAATATTAGATGTCTTTAGACCCTCTAGTCCACCAAAATGCATAGTTTGGACCCTGGACCCCACTAGTTGCCCTTAGGCAGGCCCCTAGACACTACGCCGAATTTGCAAAGCGTATACAGCTGGCAGATCCACTCCTCCCAAAATAAAAACCTGGCTATGCCCTTGTTTACATACAAAAATTATACAGATCTAGAAATAAGCTACATTTTGTGATAAAAGTACAGCTATATTGGGTACAGAATTTGGTGAGGTCTTCAGCATGTGGATCATTTGGGGGATAAATTAGCTTATGCACTTTGCAGTAGGTAGAAATAGGTTCAAGAAGTGTCCCCATATTATAAAGGGCAAAAAGGGCAGTTCTATTTATAATTATTTAAGCCACTGGCTATGTATATTTTTACTACTAAAATACCTTTATAAAAATACTTTCACTCTTTAATGTATTTATAAATACTTGCAGAAGTATACTTTTATTCTTTTAGTATTTTTTTGTACTTCATTGCAATCAAATTTTGTATATTTCTTTATAAAAAAAATTTCTGCCTTTTTGACCCGAACCTCCAATAATTGTTCTCGGACCTTTGTGTGCCTACAGTGAAGTGTTTATCATAAAACTTCAAACCTCTGTCTTGAGGGGAATTTCAAAAAGAAATACCTTTTCAACACCTGAAGTGTGCAGTTGTCAATTAGATCTTCTAACTTCAAGTACTCTGGTTTGCAACTTTATGTGCAGAATTGAAAAACGGAAAAAATGCTTTAAAAGATTTTAACGTTCATTTTTGGCCTGTAAAAGAGACATCAAGCAGTGTGTACCCTGTTATTATCTTCAGAAAAACCTCTAGTGATGTTGCTTTCTCATTTTTATTTTTTAATATTTTTTTGTCTTCCCTTTCAAATCTTTCAATCTGAATAAGTGTGCCATTAATTCTTCCTGCAGATTACCAAGGGAGTGTGAATGGTTGGATGTACTTTGCAAAAGGTATTCGTTTTTAGGCACTTGCTTGTTTCTATATCTTAAGTTAGTTACAGACCAATTTGATATAAGGCTGTGTAAAGTGTGAGAAAATGGGGCATGATTTGGGGCAGTTTATTTGAAAGTATTAGGAATGGAGAAGTTTGTGCATTGGTGGTACAGAGATATATGCTGGTTGAGGAAATATCTTGCAGCAGTCAAATACTTAAGTTGTGTAGCCACCTTGACTACAGTACAAGGAGAAGAAATTTATAATTTGTAATTTTGATGTGTAATTAAACTAAGGACATTGTGACCTGGTTTTATAGGGGAAGGGTTACTGCATGATGGGGTGCACATGGGAGAAGCTCCCCCTCCCTCCGGGAAGGGGGGGGGGGGAGGAGAGGTGTAGGATTAAGAAATTTTGACGGTTTTGCATCCCCCCGTGCAAAATAAAGTCTAGCTACGCCACTATGCATCCTTGCATATAGAGACCTGTAGCCGTGTGCAAGTACAAGGTAAGTACCAGTACGAATCTCAGAGCCATGAGTATGAGTACTGGACATTTTATTTCCTGAGTACTGGAAGAACTGGAGTACAAGTACAGCTTTCATATTATAAATGATTTATCACCATTAAGTTTTATTGTAAACCATGATTAGTTCAAAGAGGACTAGAGATTAATCATTTTCTTCTCGTTTTTAGGCTTTATTTTCCTCTGTATGATTCTGATATCTGACTGAAATCAAGTTTACATTTTACGAGTGCAGTCATAATGTACATCGCTAATGAAAATTGAAACTGGAGAAATCTCATTCTTTTTGATATGATAGTAATATTCTACCGCAAGTTGCCAATTGTGATTAAATTTTTTGTCAGTATATACCTCCAACGATCCCATATCATCTTCATCATAACAATAACACCGCAAAATTATTACAGTCAATGTAAAATCCAGATTAAAGTGTTTTGTACCTCAAAAATGTTATATTTCATGCCATAAACTGTAAATTTAAATTTTAAATATAAATTTTTGTTTCTGTTTCCGTAAGTGCTTTCCTTTATCATACTGTAAACATAAGCCGACATGAAATTGAGAATATCTTCTCATTCAGCGGCGGGTGGCTGAGAAATGATAACTTCTTTATAATTTGTGACATGTGGTATTCATTTATGACTGCTCTGCGCTTTTGATTTTCATCAACGTAATGGGAGTTTTTATTTAAGAGAGCTAAAAAATTGCACTGTATCTATTTTGGGCAGCTATTATGATTAATCGAAGAATCTGTTAATTAGATAAATAGATACCTGGTAAGATATTCTTGATCTATTTAATGTGTGGATATAAATAAAGGCAAAATATTTTTATCTAGGAGAAATATAATATAAGTGGCATATTCAGTAGGATTACTGGCCAGGGAGAGGAGGGGAGGGGGGGGCGGTGTGGGTGCAGTAGGCCAGTAGGAGTGCAGTGGCTAGGGCATTGGTCTCGTACTCGAAAGGTACTGGGATTGAATCTCAGCCAGGGCGCTGTGCCGTGTCCTTGAGCAAGACACTTGATCCTATTTGCTCCAGTTCACTCAGCTTTGAAATAGAGTACAAGTTTTGGCTGGGGAGTTAACCTACGGTAGACTGGTGTCCTATCCAGGGGAAGTCAAGTACCCTCGTCCGCTTAGCACCATGGAAACTGGGTATCAGCACTGGCTATATAAGCCCTCAAAGCTTGATGGGATTTAATTGCAGGGGTGGGGACAGTGTACCCTGTTGCACATTCTAGTAAGAAAGTTATCATGAGAACGTTTTTTGTCTGTATCAAACTAAAAATTATCAATTTTGGACTAAAAATCTTGAGACAGATTGACAACTAACGTTTTGTACCGATCTGGACTGAAGTTTCAGTGACCATGACTGCCTCGGGCTGACTTTTTAGGAAATACATTGGGAATTTTTTGGTGTGTTTGATTCTCTCGTTTAGTATGAAGTTTGTCATGTTCATGAGTCAATCTATGAAAAATTTCTTTACCTTCCTCTTGGTTTTGTCATTATCAGTCATAAGAAGTTAGATATATGTTGTTAAGCCATCGGATTAATAACATTCTGATCCAAAAGAGAATTTCCTGAACTGAGGTTATTTATCATATCCAGTGTGTAAACCAGGGATTAGGTGACCATTAGACTATGCAATTCAAGTTTAATTCGTCCTTCAGAAAATGTAGTCAAAATGTATAGAATAAAAACTAGGAGTGGGTTGACATATTTCTTTGTGGTCATGAAAATCTCCAATGAGGTCATATCAGGTATAGAAGCTTCTATGATTTTTGGTAGGTAATGATTTATTTCCAATTATGCAGAAAAATAGTTAAATGTAACAGATTACAGAAGGCCTCCATGATTTTTAAAAGTAAATTTTTATTCGCAATTATACAGAAAAGCAGTTAAATTTGACAGATTAACACTTGGATCCTCATGCGGTTAAAATGTGACTGCAATTTTTCTGAACTTTTTTTTCTTCCTAAAAATGAATTTTTACTACTTTCCTTTTGGTTTTCTATCACTACAAGTTGGGTTTATGTGAATGCTAAGAAAATAAACTATTCAATAAAAATGTCAAAATAAAAGAAAATATTGGCACAAATATGCCAATTTGCAAATTTTAGGCAAAAGTATTGTTCATATTTGCACTTTTTTATAAAACGAAAAATTCAAAATTCCCTTGACTTGCAAAAAAGTCGGCCTCACTTTTTGGACCATGAGCTCCTATGATATCAACAGTTTGGAATTGTTTCTTCAACTCATTTCTATTTATGTTTTCCAATTCTCATATTGAACAGTTTGGTTCGTACCACCGATAGGGGGACTCTAATATGTCCCCCGATCGGGAGTCTAAAGCATGCGCACTGAGCTTACAGTGATATATGGAAGCTGCCATTTTTATTGTGAAGTTTCAGTCATAGACACTTATCAGTCGTTTCATTAAAGGTTTGCAACAAAGCTTGCTTTGTTCATGTTCAATTTTGCAAAAGTAAAACAACTTCGTTACCATCACGCAGTTATTGCTAAATAATGTTCACTAATCTCCAAATTATTTCTCATAATTTCAGAAAACCTTGTTAAAGCGCGACTGCCTAACAGTAACACATAAAACGAATTCATTACTTGTCTTCAAATTTCTCGAAAACCGCACAGTGAATTTTAAAAGCGCACGGTGAAAAGGTAATTCATATGAACAGCTTCTATTTTTAAAATGGATTTCTATTGTCAAAATGGACTGGAATAAAGCCTTCACATTGCCATTATACTCCTTTTTTGGTTGTTAAAAAAACCTCTGTACCAGAATAGCCAACTAAATATTTGTTTCCTATTCTGGTACATAGTTTATTAAGTACCAAAAAGGAGTATAATGGCAATGGGAAGGCTTTACTCCAGTCCATTTTGACAATTGATATCCATTTTGAAAATAGAAGCTGTTTATGCCATTATTTCAAATCGGGAGGAAAAATTTGAACCAAGTTTGCAGTGGTTGAGTTCCCCCGCGCTTGAAATGTGTCTGATTCCGATGTTATTCCTATACAAACTTTGAATTTGGATAGACGCATTGTGGGATACTTCTGTAAAGGATCCCCTATTCGGGAGAACAGATAGGGAGGAGGAAGAAGAGGGGGAGGAGGGGAGGGGGTACAAACCGGACTGTTGAATCAGGAAACTTGCTTTTAAACTTAATCTCATCTTGTCCAAATACATTAATATTTTATACCCACTATTTCCCAATTTAATCAGTTGAAAAGTTGAAAAAGGAAATTATCAGTGCTAAATGGTTTTTTGCTCACCAAGAAAACCATCAACTTGTTGACTTTGTTCAGGAGATTAAGAGCTTATCCTATGTGGGGGGTAATAACCTCAATTAAGATCTGACTGACCTAAAAGGTAGCTTGACGTAATCAAACTTTTTCAGGAACAAAGAGGTCAATTTTTTTAAACAACTATGAAATAGCTACTTTATAAGCCTTAGGATATGATGTAGGTAAAGAAAGTTTGTTTGTGGGGGAGAGAAAATCAGTGTATGTATGTCTAAAGAGAGACTTAACCCCCCCTCCACCCACCCACTCCTCCACAAAACAAACACTGTAGCGAGTTCAAAAATGTTGTCAAAGCCACAAATATAATTAATTGAAATATCAAATGAATCAGAAAATAGAGATGTTGGCAGTTTTTATTGGTATCGATAGAGTTACAGTTGCTTTTGCACCAAGAAATTTTCTTGTTTGCACCATAAATCTTCAATTTTTGATAGGCTGTCCTGATATGGGTGAATCAAATTGTGAACAAAAGTATCGGAATGTATTGTGATAAGTTATAATTATTTATTTCTGAAAATTTCTTGGGTATTCATTATTCAGATTTCAGTTTTTCCATAAAATTTAAGATCTAAGGAGAAGCATAAAAGAATCAGATTACTGCAAATATTCTGTAAAAATCTCATTCATTTAAAATCTTTCTGAAATTAAGTTTCACAGATTTTTGTTATGATATGCAGTTTATACATGCAAATGGCATATCAGGATATATTGTTCAGGGTATTTTTGGTATTGCGGAAAAAGTAATATCACGATATCGCGATAATTGACTTATTATGACAGTCTTAATTTTGGACCAAAAATCTTTGATTTTTAATAAAAAATGTTCAATGTTTGGCCAAAAATCTTCCTTCAACTGTAAACCAAAAACCTTCCATTTTGGACCAATAGGAAGGTGAATGTCATAATAAAAAAGTGTTTTTAGGGGCATAAGCCCACCAAAAACTAAAAGCTAGACATGCCCTGGGGAAAAGGTGAAAGCTAGTTTACACTTTTAAGCACATTTCAGGGAAAGCACAGGTACATGTAAGTCACCTTTGACTTGTTTTCAGTGTGGACCCAATGAAAGGAGAGGGATAGTTGAAGAGGGAATAGAGGGGGGAGGGTGCTACCATAGGAATTTCTCCTGCATACAACTTGAGGTAACACGGAGAAGTGAGTAAAGTAAGAAGCAAACAGCCTTGGAGAATGTGAAGAATGAAATGCAAATGTAGGAGTTGGTTGGGGAAGATGGGAGTTTGTCTGGGAGTGCGGGCTTGGTCGGGGAGTGTGGGCTTGGTCGGTGAGTGCGGGTTTGCTCGGGGAGTGCGGGTTGGGTTGGGGAGAAAAATGAACATATTAAGGGGAGCCAGTCATGTGACCAGATCAAAATAGGTATATTGGAATGCATGATACTAACTATTTAGTATAAGCAAAAATGAGAAATTGATGAAAGAAACATTTCTTTTCATTATGTGATCACACCGAAAGATTCTTGCCATAACTTTCCAAAGAGTTGTTTGCAAACATTGCATGGCCTCCTTGGAGTGTTATTTTGAACTGCAGTTCCACATTTCCAAATTGCGTTATAAAGAATTTATAGATTAAAATCTACTCCTGCATTCACACAAAATGAGAATTTGATCTTTTATTGACCTAACCAAACTACTTGTAGATCAATATTTCAGGAATTTAAATCATGATGAGGTTTTTTTATTTGATAAAGAACCGAGCAAGCTAGGTGTTTAAACTCATAATAAAATTTGTGAGTCTTCAAAAATCTTCCTTGAAGTTGAAGCTTCAGGCGGTTATAAGACATTCATATCTAAGCCATTTTCTGTCATTAAAGTCGTTATCTGGTCATGGAAGTAGATTCTCTTATGCTTCCATGATCTGGTTATGATACCCTGTAAGTATTATGTATACAAAAGGAGAATATCACAAGTCTGAATCAATTAAAAAAGAAGGGTGTAGGGTGGGGAACAATGTTAAAATTTCATCATGATTTAATGCTTGGAACTTTTGTGATAATGTGGTATGCGTGAAACATATTTTTTTTACCTTACAGATATTTAAAAATTGATCCCCATGATTATGTTATTCACGACCGCCCAGTGCTCACTCCTATATCTGCATCATCGGAAGTGAGTTGCTGGCGAATCGACTCTTAGGAACATATACAGGTTTTGAATTACCAAAGACTCCAGGGTCAATATTTTCTCAGATAGCGGCTGAAAGAAATTTTATTTGGAGGGACAAAACATGAGGGAAAAATCTGAACATCTTAAGAATAATACATATAATTCAACACAACAATGAATAGCAATCTTTGAGGGTGTCGGAGTGAAGACTGGGGTGGGGCACTTATATTTTTAGTAAATCTTGCAATCCTAATTTCACATTTTCCTTTATCGGATTTCAATCATTATCATGGTTTCTTTCTTTCTTGGTGTGTGTTGGGGGCAGGGGAAGGGGGAGGAGTTTAAGAATAGGTGCATTTCCAACTTTCAAACAGTTGTAGGTTTCAAGGAGCATTATACTTTTGTACTTATGTATGTAGGGGCAGCGGAGCGTTTAAAATATTGGGGGAAGGGAGGCTAATGAGGTCAGGTGACATTGATGTTCACCTCAAAAAAATTTTTTTTTTTTTTGGGGGGAGGTGGGGAAATGAAGCTCCCCAGTCCTCTGCTGCATATGTATGTTTTCTGCATGATTACCAACTTCATGCTCTGATAGTTGTAGTCAACTGTTATTCTGTGCAACCTTATCACCATTTTATCATTGTGAATCTGCGGAATTATTTGAAGAGCAAAAGTTTCTTCAAGCTTCAAACAAATGTCCTTCCATCACTCTGAATAATTACAGTATTTCATGCAAGACTTGACATGTATGTAGAATATATTCCATTATTATTTTTTGGTAGTAATTGTTTTCATGCCCGTATGCAGCGGGGGTTCATCCAAGGAACGAACCTCCTTTTTCTGGAAAGTGCCCTTGTGAAATAAAAACCAATAATAAGCAACTGTAATTTCAAAGTTTGTTAAAGTACCCGGATGGGTCTGACCAGGGGCATAGGAAGGGATTTTTTTGGGGGGAAATTTCCTTTATTTTCGAGAAGCTTTCTTTAAATTTCATCAATTTCCAGGAAATTTTCGTAACTTGTCGGGAAATTTCCTTCCTTTATGGGAATATTTTCCTCATTTTTTGGGAAATATTGCCAAATAAAATTTCCTTATGTTAATATTTTCCCAATTTTACCTCCCAAACCTAGGGAACAAGCATGTAACCGGGCATGTGAAATCCTCTGAGAGGAGATAACTTTCCCCTGCCCCTCCCTCACTTCCTATGCCCTCGGGTACGTGTCTGACCATTTGACGAGCCCATATACCATCAAGCTCTGAAAAGCACAACCAAATAAATGTAAAGCATCACATTTCCATCTTCTTTCATTTTTTTTAGTTGCAGGAATGAAATGCCCTTTAAAACTAAAAACGAACCCCCCATTAAAATTCCTGGCTACTGGCCTGGTTTCTGATATTGACTTGTGCACTTTTCACTTTTATCAGGGTGATCTTTAAGCTCTAGATCAGAAATATCCAGATAGATGAAGTTGAACATGTATTGTACGTTTTTGAATATGGGATATGCAAATATATTAATTGACTTGGGTTTGGTTTGGTTAGAGATTTAACATCCCGACAAACTTCCTTAGTTGGAATATCAATGTCAAGACGTTATGGCCTTAAGACGCTCATGGCCTGAAGATGCCCATGGCCTGAAGACGCCCATGTCCTGAAGACGCCCATGGCCTGAAGACGCCCATGGCCTGAAGACGCCCATGGCCTGAAGACGCCCATGGCCTGAAGACGCCCATGGCCTGAAGACGCCCATGGCCTGAAGATGCCCATGGCCTCAAGACGCCCATGGCCTGAAGACGCCCATGGCCTCAAGACGCCCATGGCCTCAAGACGCCCATGGCCTCAAGACGCCCATGGCCTTAAGACGCCCATGGCCTGAAGATGCCCATGGCCTCAAGCCCATGGCCTGAAGATGCCCATGGCCTGAAGACGCCCACGGCCTGAAGACGCCCATGGCCTGAAGATGCTTACGGTCTGAAGACGCCCACGGCCTGAAGACGCCCACGGCCTAAAGACGCCCACGGCCTGAAGACGCCCACGGCCTGAAGGCGCTTACATGCCCATGCCCTCAAGACGCCCATGGCCTCAAGACACCCGTGGCCTCAAGACGCTCGTGGCCTCAATACGCCTGTGTCCTCAAGACGCCCGTGTCCTCAAGACGCCCGTGGCCTCAAGACGCCAGTGGTCTCAAGACGCCCGTGGCCTCAAGCACCCATGGCCTCAAGACGCCCGTGGCCTCAAAATGCCCGTGGCCTCAAGACGCCCGTGGCCTCAAGACGCCTCAAGACGCCCGTGGCCTCAAGACGCCCGTGGCCTCAAGACGCCCGTGGCCTCAAGACGCCCGTGGCCTCAAGACGCCCGTGGCCTCAAGAGGCCCATGGCCTCAAGACGCCCATGGCCTCAAGCACCCATGGCCTCAAGAAGCCCATGGCCTTTTTGTAAACCAGTTGTTGAGCATTGGTTGGAGACTGCCGGGGGACTTGAAGGTATAAGGTCAGGTAAATTAAAGAGGAGAACAGGTAGCAAAATTGACAGCCCCCTCCCCTTTTTTGTAATATTATTTTTAGCTCCACCATTACACAGTGTAATAAGTGAAGCTTATCAAATTGTACGTGAACTTCTATATGTGCCTGTGCAATGGTTTGCTTAAAAATGCATCTCCTCCTAGGTTTTAACAGTTTTGCTCTTGAATTTCTGGCGCAAATGAGATTTTTGTATGCGTCATATAGTTTGTATTTTGATAAGAGATATTCTTTGTATCTTTTAATTAAAGTTCCCAAAAGGTTTTACTAAAGTATCAGATTTCATACGTAATGGTGCTAAAAATAGCTAGCTGTAGACATAATGTTCTCCGCTTACCATACATGGCTAGATCCTCATGGTACCGTACATGGCTAGATCCTCATGCATTCAGTGCATGTGTTTCCTATTAGCACTATGGTATTTACTACTTTTATTAAACATACAGTATCTAAAAGCTGGTATAATATTATTAATTTGTGTAGTAGTACCTTTTATGTACTGTAAGACCAAAATTATGTGATTTGATGAAAATTTGAATGAATTACAGGATGGTAACAAATGCAATATCGGAGACTTGAAGCCGTGTGAAATTTATGGGATGTGACTTTGTGTTATGTGCATGCGAAAAGCAATCGCTGGTACTTGCAGTTGAATCTAATATTTGGCCAGAAATGAAGACAATATCTCAAGCTTTCTAATGATACCTGAACTTTAAGTTTTCGATGATATTTTCACAGAAAAAAGTTGAAAACCATTTTTATATTCATTTTTAAGCATGCTAATCAAAATGCAGTTGCGAAAACTCAAACTTTCTTGTTTGAAAGAGAATTTTTTGAATCTTTAAGATAGTTATAATTCTTCACGATGCCCCATTTACACGGCAAGGGACTCGTTTTTGAATTGTACCTATGATTATTTCTATTTTAAGTTGTAAACAACTTAGAACTAAAGCTGGCATTCCCATATTTCGTGGGCAATTTGTATTGATTTGCCTTTTCTAATCATACGTAATGCATAACCTATGTTATGGTAAGCTCAATTAAATGAATTATCAGCTGGTTTTAGAGTAATTCTAAGCCGATGTCGGCCAGGATTTCAGTATGCATGATGCAGTACGTATTAATGTAGTGTAGTGTATACAAATGAATGCACTGTGTAGTCAGATAGTACTGCACCAGCAGTACTGTAGCAGCCATTTTCAACTGCAATCTGTAGTGTAGGCCTACTTAAGTAACTATTTATGCTAAGTTATTGTGTATGGACCATCTTGAATTCAAATTCTTAAATATTGCTAAAAGGAAATTTACTTTTACTTAGCCTAGATCAAGATTTTTTTTGTAATAAAAAAAAAAGCACAATCTTTTATGCAGTTTTAAGCTTCCCCAAGGTCCAGAGCCTGTTTTTTTTGTAATGGTGAGGAAAGGAGGGGGAGGGGGAGTGGGGGTGGGGAGATATTATTTTTTGATCAACTGAACATGCTGTACGTACCATCATGAATTTTCTTGATATGGGCTACAATCACCCAAAATTGGGATTATTGTTCCCTAAGGCCATTACAAAACACATAGAAAGATTGAAAATGTTAGAATTTTAACATAATGAAAATTGCCCAAGAAATGAGTAGACTTCAAGAAAATTTTGAAATTACATTTGAAAAGATCAGATAAGAATACAAATAAAATTGCTTTTAAAATAAAACCAGTCAATTGGTTTTTGCACTGCTATGAGTTGAGCTATAACATCATTGATGTCTAATTTTACCTTCAATACTATTTTTAAAATAGAAATTAATGAAACTATATAAAATATACTTTCTATCTAAGATATTCCATTGTCTTTAAAATTAATTTTTTATTCAACTTTACATCTTTAGAATTGTGACTCAGTGTGCAGACCATTCTCCTGAATGCATGTATATAGTAACCTGTAAATGATTGTATATAGTAACCTGTAAATGATTGTATTTTGTACCTGTAAATGATTGTATATAGTAACCTGTAAATGATTGTATATTGTACCTGTAACTTTATTTTACGATCCCTCCCTGTTAAGCATTCTAACTACAAAATGTTAGTATTTTCTAAATAGTTCCTTCAATATTTATGAGAGTAATAAAACATTGTATATATTTTTATATAGTTTGTTCTACAGGTGGTAAGGGTGGGGTGGGGGTGCAATTGTCATAATTAAAGTGTCGAAACTTTCGGACCCCCCCTCCTTCCCTTGAAAAAAATTCCTTAATGTCTATAATGCCTTTAAATATGACATAAACAGACTTCTTGACGTCACACTCAAGACAGAATTAGCGATGGAAAGATTGGTTTCCAGTCGAGTTGTCAGGAAGGATTTATCAGAATTAATAAGCAGTTATCTCCTGGGTGAAACCGGGTAATTATGTGTGAGTCAGATCGTTGATGAGTTGGGAAAACTTCGAATCTGGATTCGGTTAAAGAAATTAATTGGTAGGATAGTTCAGAAAGTTCACTGGTATTGACTTTTGATAATATGTAATAGATAGGAGTAGGAAATTTATTTTGTTTTGGGATAGGGAAGTAGAAATGTAAAATGTAACATAACTGCATGCCACTGGTCTGAGCATGCATAATTGCCTGAATTTTGCTTCAAAGTGTGGTCATAAATAAGTACACCATTTTGTGGGCAATTTTGAGGAAATTTCCCTCATTTTTGGTAAATTTGTGTGAATTTTCGGGAAATAATTTTCCATTTTTTGTCAACATTAGGCTTATTTTAATAATTTCCCAACTTTATCTCCCAACTGGGAAGAAAACATGCACCTGAGGAAGGTAATATCCTTTTAGGGGAAGCTTTCCCTCCTATCCACACCACCACCTTCCCCTCTGCTTTACTATCCCTGAATGAGCCAAGAGGCAACTAAAAACCCAAAACTTCATTACAAAGTTGTGTTGAAATAGAAGCAGCATGGATCCAAAAAAAGGCAATATAATAATGTAAAAAGAGAGGCCACTTTCGATTCAGAAAAAATGAAAGTTTGGAAAGATCTGGTAGAAACATGCTGTAGTTAGATGGTCAACCCCTCCTTAAAGGTTACCCAAAAGGTAAAAAGGTCCTAATTTTATATAAAGGTTCATAATTTTTTCAACAGTCCAGAAAATTTTCTAAAGGTTCAGAAATTTTGCTAAAAGGTCCACAAATTTTGCTAAAAGTTTTAGAAACTTCGCTTAAAGAACCTAAAATTGAGGCAATTAATGTTTTTTTTGTTTTTGGCTCCTCAATAAAATTTAGCTTCTGAACAATTTAAAGACCAAATCGACTCCCAGTATCCAAAAGGCTGGCTACCCAGCTTCCTGCAGAAAATCATGATTAGGAAAATGTTATGTATTTTAATTCCCCCCAGAAAAATGTCTATGTACACCACTGACCTCTATAGCTTAAGCAGAAGCTTAGCAGTTTTGAGTGTTCCTTCTCTAAACCTCTTTTGTAGGTTATGGAAGAAACCTGTCTTAAATTGTTGTTTTGTAAAAAAGTGCTTCATTAACTTTGGGAATTAGTATAATCTACACCAGGAAGTTGAAATCCCAGATCACAGAGGTATGACGGTTTAGCTTGTCACTATGGTCATTCTTTGTTAAAGGGAAAAAGATGTTTCTTTCCTTAAGAAGGAAAATGAGATGGTGATCTCCTCCTTAATTCTACCTCTCAGTCAGATGTGTCTAAGCAAGAAGGTACCACTTTAGAGTTACCTCCTTGGTCTATAGGTACCTCAAAACAAGCAATGCTCTCCTGTGGTACAATCTCTGAACATAAGAATGCATTAGTTTGATATTCAAACTTGAAAATAATATAACTGGGACCGTTTAGATTGCACGATATTGCACGATGGGAACGTGTGAGGACAAGATGTCATGCAACGTTACTTATTAGTAGAGGTATACACTGTCTGTATCTATTAAATATTATGAAAGAAGCTATAAAATAATCGTTACTGACAAAATTGGTTCAAAATTAACCATTTTAAAATTTCAGGTATTATTATTTAAATGTGTGTTGTATGACTGGTCATCCTTAATTGGTATTTTCATATGTCGGTAAATGTTTCTAAGCGTCATATAAAAACTTACATTTTCAATCAATTTTAGTGGCATCTCCTATTTCATTTGTTTTGGTTATATCGGCCCCATTGCACTGGAAAAGCGGCTATCATTCTTGTTTTGTCATTGTATTGATGTTTTATTTGTAAAGCGCCACTGAAGATTGCCAGATCGAAGTGTGCGCTATATAAAGTTCCTTTTTACTTTCATTGGCAATTAATTAAAATTTGAGACTTCTTTTCACCGTCTGCATGGTATCGCTCCAATATTACATGAAGTTTATTGTGCTGATCTTGAGCTGCTGATGTAGAATTAACATCTCTGAATTACGAAATAAGCCACACCCACCATTACAGAAATGCGGTACCTAGGTGGGGCAAACAAACCTCAAATCTGCAATAATGCATTACCAATGCATTGACATTTAGATACTCACAGTTTTACTTGTGTGTCCCCTGGCTGTTGTCAGGTTTGTTTTTTCGTGTGGCCTTTGGCTCCTCTTGTCAGTGCTCGTTCCTCGTTCATTTTTGTGCTTGTATAATTATTGTTTTGACTTTGTAGCACGGCCTGCAGCTGTGGAACCCAGTCGATAAATTATGACAGTTTAGTAATAGTTAGATATTCATGAGGTCTGCCGCAAGCTTTGATCCATTTATGGCACTTCTCTAGATCTTTAGAGTTTTAAGCAAAAGGATCAACAAAAATCAGTTTGCTAACTGCCCTTTCAGAAATTTTAGCTTAAGACAAGCTAACAATTTTTAGCTTGTGCAAGTGTGCTGCAAGCATGCTGCAAGCTTGCAAGCTAGTATTTGGAACAAAAGCTAGCTTGCTAGCTTGCAGCATGCTTGCGCAAGCTACAAATGTTAGCTAGCCGCATGCGTCCTGCAAGCTTGCAGCATGCTTGCTTGCTGCAAGCTTGCAGCATGCTTGCGCAAGCTACAAATGTTAGCTAGTCGCATGCGTGCTGCAAGCTTGCTGCAAGCTAATATTTCTGTAAAGGTGTTCTAGGTAGCAGCAATCAGATTTACAATTGACAACTTTTGGTCACATCTTGCCGTCACTGTTTTGTACAGTATATGCATTGACAACATGAGCGCATGCTGCTAGCTAGCTGTACTGTACCAGTACCGCATAGGATGTTTGCCCCATTTAGTTACACAGATTTTGTTGCTAGGCATGCAGTGATTGGTTGAAAAAGCTGTCAGTCATCTTAACTTCAGTAACATATTGGATTTTTTCAAGATATTCTATGGTCCCACAAAGTAAAATATTTTTACTGGCGCTAATAGTATTTTGATTGCAGACAGGCCTGTAGCCAGCATGGGGTACTTGGGGAGGGGGATGCCCTCTTGCGAAGGTATGTATCCTTGCAAAGGTATGTGCCCCCTGCAAAAAAATCAAACACAAAAATATAACACACGGGTGTATGAAAAATCTGCCCAAGTGCCTCCTCATTGAGTACTTGTGCTCCCCCCCCCCTCCCGCCTTCAAAAAAAAAAAAATCATCTGGCTTCAGGCCTGATTGCAGATGTTAAGAAAAACCAGATATCAATGCATTGCATTTGATCTGTCCAGGCAACTTGGACAGATTTCTTTAACTTGGAAGGTAGTTCTCCTCAATGAAAAGTCCCTCTGCATCATGTGCTGAATAACTTCCATTAAGCCACCTCTACAATTGTCCTACCTTTTGAATTAAGTCAATTTCACTTTTAACGATTACAAAAATTCCCCTTACTTTCACCTAATCCTCAACATTAGATTAAAGGTGAAATTTGTGGGAAGAATTTTCCAGTTGAATGATTGCTCAGAAATAATTGGATTTAATAAGCAGTAATCCAGAGGCGGAATTCAATTATTCTGTTTATCAGACCATTCAAGATCGTCATCATCACCAGTGATTAGTCCAAAGAATAATAATTGAGGTTTGCGATTTGATTACTGTGAAGTCTAGCCTTTCAGGTCGGTTGATGTCTTGTGTGTTATAGCACATAAGAATAAGTTGATAATCTAGAGTATTGCTGTTTATTTACATGTGCTGTTTGCCCTAGAAACATTCATGCATAATTCTAGAATTTGAATCACATACCATCAATTAAACATATTTGATTATTTCATCACAGTGATTTATTTATGAATTGATTCTGAAAATATTTGTATACGGACTGATCAGTAAATATAGGAAAGTAAATTTTGAATATCACACTGAATTTTTAAAGAGGTTGAAATGATGCCAGTATCAATTAAAAACTGTGCCTGTTCATGAGGGGGAGGAATAGACCCTGTTTTCATATGTTAACCATATGTGTGGAACCGGGAACCTGGGTACACATGTCATCTCCCCCCCTTCCTCCCAAATTGACAAAAGTGCCTCTTTTGAAAATGAAAAGTGCCCCTCAAAGGTGCAAGAAGTGGTAGAATGTGTGCTTATTAAAAAAAACCCGAAGATATTATAAAAGTGCCCCTTTTCAAATGAAATGCCTCTTATTTACTGACCCAATAGTAGGAAACAGGTTTTTGTCAGTCCCATGTACAGGGGAATATGTTCCAATTAAAAAAGTACCTTTTTTAGAAATGAAGTGCCCCTTTTACTTTACTTTATTATTTACAGACAGGGGCGGACATTATGCATATGACTTAGGAAGTGCCCCCTAAGAGGTCATGCCCCCTAAGAGATCATGCCTCCCACTTTTTAAAATTGATTTTTTTTTGTAGCAGATGTCAGCCTCATCTTTCAAAGATATTACCTGTATTTTTATATCCCAAATTCACAGGATTGATCCATCGTTACAGGCGATTCCTCCATATGCAAATATCATTGAGATTAACATACATATTATATGCGGCTATAAGTTTACCAAATATGGGATTTTAACAGACTTTAAAGATAAATTTGAAATTTAAAAACTTGAGTGACAGATTTGGACTGACGCTTCCTTAATTATTTCAACTTATTACGGAAAAAGCACTTCTGGGTTCGTGTTCTTCGCTACGAAACTTATATGATAATGGTCAAATTCAGAGGTCAGATTTCCGACTGTCAATCTCAGGCTTGACATGAAAAATATCTTTCCTTTTGAGGAATTGTCCGTCAATCATTCCTAGTTAATGCACACATCACCTCCAGCATATAATACAGAACTATTTTTATCACCAGTTTGCAGACAAATTTCTCCCACTAAGACACCCAACACGGATGAGTGATTTCAATCACAAAAGTGCAGTGATTACTCAGCACTGGCTTTCTTTAATCTTATACACACCAATAACTTTGAGCTACTTGGCTGTGGTGTACATAGGAATGGCATTTAAACAAGCATTGTTTGGAGTGGAAACACAGTACACTGAACAGGAAGCCGGGTTGGTAATTGTCAAACCTGAGTTTTCAGGATTAATTCAGGTGTCAGGTGCGGGTAGGCTTAATGAGAAACTTTTCGGCATGTGACATCTATGATGAAATTTGCATTTTGTATTCTATAATCATTGGATCATTGCAAAATATAAACTTTAATTCTAAATTTGTAAAGAAACTCAACCAAGATTTTGTTAAATCTGTAACCTATAATGAACAATCTTTAAATGTATCAGATCTGTCATAAACATGAATTTTATTCTTTTAATTTCACTCACAATTTTCTCTCTCTTATTTTGAATAATTAACACATCAGTGATAAAAAAATCCAGGCCCCATGTAACTGATAAAAAATGGTTCAATTCCTTGGTTCGTCCTTATTTGGAATATTGTGTTCAATTCTGGAATCCATATTTGATTAGGGATATTAATTTTTGGAAGGTTTTCAAAGGAGTGCAACAAAGCTGATTTTGGGATTACGTTCTTTAAGTCACACCGAACGCCTCAGGTTACTTAATCTGTCAACTTTAGAGGAGAGGAGGTTAAGAGGTGATATGATACAGGTATTCAAGGTTTGGATAATGTGGACTTCTGCAAATTTTTTCAGCTTTCCAAGCAAGCATTTACACCAGAGGACATAATTTTAATATTTACAAAGAGCATACACGCTTGGACATATGTAAATATTTCTTTAGCCAGCGAGTTGTTAATAATTGGGATGTTCTACCTGAATATGTTGTGGTAGCAAAATCTCTCTTACAGTTTAAAATGAAATACGACTCTTACAGTGCCAACAAGGATCTTAAAGGGTATAATATGGGCCAAAAGCCTTCCGTATCCTTGGCCGCAGAAGCCCAGAAATGAGTGGATGTGGTTGTCCTGGTAAAATCCTGGTAAATCCTGGTAAATCCTGGTAAACTGAATTCTTCCTTAACCTCTTTCCACTTGGGAGCTATTGCTTCTCTTGAAACCCTCATTTTGTAAAGTAGTAATTTGTACGGTATGACAATCGAAGATGGCAATATGATATCGAGACTGGAGGCCTAGATACATTTAGGCAAATATCAGGAACATTTGTAGGGTGAAAAACAGAAGCTAGCTGCCAATCTAATAATAAACGACATGGATGTCTTTGGGTTGTGCTATAAGATCAGTGTTTTGTGATGTTGAAATCGAGGTTGACTAGCTTGTCAGAAATACAATAGTTATAAACGCTGTTGCAAGATTAGTTCAGTGGTAAAGCATGTTCATCTTATATGAAAGAGGACATGAAATGAAACAAAATGGTGAAGAAAGTGTTCAAAAATCTTATTCCATTAAGGAGATATTTAAGTTAAAAGTTCGGTATAATTTCTGTAGAAACGACTGTAATTGGACTAGTTGTGATGTCACAGCTTCAGATTCCTCAAAGTCTTTTATGTATTTTAAAGAAAGTTTATTTAATGTTTTCACTACTTAAATTATTTTTCTTCAAACTTTCTTCAGGTGGTATATTATAAATACCCTTCCTAGCTTCAGTTTTATTCCATTTTTGACATATCTCATGGTTTTAAGCCACAAAATCGTAGGACAAAATATGATAGAATAATGGAATAAGATTTTTGAATGCTTTCTTCACCATTTTATTTCTTTTGAAGTCCTCTTTCATTTAAGATAGACATGCTTGACTACTGAACTAATCCTTTATTCAGTGGACTGCATACAAAAGTTGGTACGCAGTGGAAATGACTTGGTACGCAGTGAACTGATTTAAAGGGCACTGGGTACCAAGGTCTTTGTCTTGCATAAATTAATTTTAACCCCTTTTTATACTTGAAATATTAGAGGGCGCAGAGACAATTCAATAAACTCACTGTTGTTACTGCGATCTTGTTTATATTTTTTAATGACGATAAATTTTGTGTAGCAGACGGCATTGTTTCCCATTGTCAACCAAACACAATAGCTACACACCTATACATGGCAGGACAATTACTTTTTTGCATTTTGGCGAGAGGGTCCCACTGCCTAAGAGACTACTTGGTGCCCAGTGAATTTTTTTTAAAAGAGGCAAGGCGCTGTTGCACACCAAATATGCGACGCGGTGCGAGCAACTTTTTTTTCTTCAAAAATCTGACAGGAAAATGTAAAAAGCTGTTTTGACTTTTTACTTGATACATGCCTTTACAATTGAAGCTTTCCGTTGATACTGGAAAATTTGCTATAAATGTTTTTTTTTGTTGAGATTTGTCTAAAATTGGCTGAAAAAATATGTGGCCAACACAGGCATTTTGTGCTGAACATTTGAGGGGCTTTTTTTAGTATGTGAATAGTGTTTTACTTTGTGTTAAATTGTAAAGAACTTCGCTTTAGTGGGGCACAAATTTCTTTCGTGGCACAAGCTTTGTTTTAGTTGGAAAAAATTTCATTCATCATCTTAAAGGACGCCATATACGATGTCTCATCTACGAAATCGAGAGGTCAAAATGTTTCTTTTCCTTTGTTTGATTGAATTTTGTTTGCAAAAATGCTTGTCGTGCCGCGTTGGTGTGTAACAGCCTTAAGAGACGTTTCAGGAATTTTTCTTGTTCTGCACATTGGCATTCAACATGTTTGCCTGCTTGCTGTAAAGAAGCAATGATGTTGCCCTCGGCATCACAATTAACCAGTTACAGACATGTGATTGGCCCAGTTAAGCATAAATAATTGAGGCGTTTTGTGCTGTAGGTGGACTGAGTTTCTTTAAGACCATAATAATAGGGCCATAATTCTTATATACAAAGTTGGAGGCAGGGCTCAATTTTAAGTATTCTTAACTCCAGTATAAAATTCGGGGACCTTATCCCATCGTAAATTATATTCGTATGTGCAATAAGTAAAAGTAATGGTTTTTGAATTGTTTGACAATTTTTGGGAAATTTCGTTCAACTTTTGGCAATTTTTGGGAATTTTTTTATTTCTAGGCAATTTTTTTCTTAGATTTTGAGGATATTTTGTCAATTTTTAAGAAATGTGACCAGAATTTTAAATAATTTTACCAGCTTTTCCTTCAATTTTACCTTCATTTCTAGTAAATTTTGTTCTCTATCTTATTGAAATTTTGTTCATTTTTGGCAATTTTCTTCAATTTCCATGAAATTTTTTCATTTCTAAGTGATTTTGAAAAACTTATATCATTCTTTGGGAAATATGTTGACATTTTTTACCAAAATTTCAAATAATTTTACCAAATATTCCTTCAATTTGACCAATTGTTTCATTTATATGTTTATAATTTCCCAATTTACCTGAACCGGGAAGGTGAAATCCTTTCAGGCCATAACTATTTTTTTTTAGCAAAGCAAAAAAGTGGGGGAGGGGTGTTGATGGTAGAGACCCTGCTTCAGAAAGAATCTTCAACAATAACAATATTTTTTATGACAAGTTTTATCATAAAATTTACCTTTCACTATCACTCACAGATGTCGTAGGTTCCGTCTGTCCACATAGATTTGAAAAGAAACAAACTTTAATCCCATACCTCACAGGTATTTTCTTTGTAATCAACTTGTCACATCATATCTCTATTTCGTGTCTTGAACAAAGGAAGCCAATACCCCTTGTGGCCTCTTCGGGCTATTTTGGACACGTGCTCATCAAAATATATTGAAACAATTTTCAATGTTTTGACAATATCTCTTGTGTACTGTATCGTTTGTCATGAAAGCGGGCTGCTTGTTTGAACTTATCGAACACTCATACATGCATGACATCAACAGCCAACCGTGGGTGGATTAATAAAGAATCTGATCATGAAAATGGAACAAAATCTCATCAAAAGTGGTCTAATATTGACAATTTACATATCTTTTTTAATTTTAAAGGAATTTTTTCATAGATTTTCATTTTTTCATATATGATAGAGAAAATTTGTAGAAACAAAAGTGGTGAAAAAACTATGTTAATATCTTAATCCGTTTAGAAGTTACTACAATTTAAAGAGTATAATTTTTTTCTTAAAAACACCTCGTACAGTATATGTCCTTCAGCTTGGTGATGTCATCAAGGCAATTCCAGCACAGTTATGTATTTTTTATAAATTTAATCACACTTTTTTTTTACATTATCAAAGATCATTTTTGGTTCACTGTAGGGATAGGGTGGAATATATAATTTACAAGAAAACATTTTGTTTTTTTATTGATGTACATCACATTTTCAATGAGAAAGAAATCCACATCATTTTAAAAAAAATACAAAAGAGGTTTTGTTGAAATTGTCTCTATGACATCACAGATGTTGCCAATCACTTACTTTTGTCCAAATTCAGAAATACTTTAAAATTTTGCAACTTTTAAATGAATTAAGATATCAACATAGTGTTTTCACCACTGTTTCTAAAATTTTTGTTTATTATGTATGAAAAAATGAAAATCCATGGGAATTTTCTTTAAGGCTTAATTTTCCAATGTACATTTGTGACGTCCGATTATTTTGAACTTCGGCCTTCAAAAAAAAAAAATTGAAAATAAATATTCTCCAATTGACTTGTACTTATGTTCGAATGTACTTAATAGTTGAAAATAGTAAAACAACAGAGGCGTAGAAACAGGAATAAACTGCACCTGATAGGATTTAACCTTCCTGATTGCAGGCTTTCTTCCTGGTTGGGAGGTAAAACTGTGAAAGTGTCAAAAGAAGATTAAAAAAAAAAAAAGTAATGTTCAAATTAGTATAATAGAATTGACAATTTTTTGAAATAATTCAAAGGAAATTTTACTAAAATTTCCAGAAAATTGAAGGAGATTTTCCAATTAGCAGTAACATTTGATGGAAACTTAATTTACCTGTAAAATTTACTTTATCACTCTTGTAACCGGATTTTTTTTCTATTTACGGGCTTGATTTATGACACCCCGGATAGTCAGTGACAGTATACTGAGTGCACAACGGTACTTTTAATTGTAGAAACCCGCATAAATTCTTCAAAGACATTTGCCATCCTCAAGTTTTAGTGTAGGGCCATCCTGTAATCCTGCACAGCATCTGATAAACTTTACTTTCAAATTTGGCAAAATGTGGTTCTCATAAAAGTTATTATTATTATTTTGTTATCAACTCAAAATTGCTTTCCTGAATACATCCAAATATATTTAACTTTGCAAAAGATCTTGTTAGCATATCAACAAGCCCTAATATCACCATTCCAGCATTTCTACCTGAATTCTTTACATTTACATTTTCTAAGAAATTTCAAGAATTTCCCATTTTTTTGAACAATTTGATCTGTTGCTTGTATTATACCAGTTTCAAATAAAGGTTATTGTGGAAAGGCTTGTAGGTTTTGGAGAGTGGAAAGAGGATTACAATGAATGAATGATTTTAAGCCTGTAATTCAATGAAGCTAAAGCTTGATGGGATCATAGTAACCAAAGGGTAAGATTAAGGTTGATTTAGTTATGGTCGTGTGAGCTAATATGCAACTATCTTCAGAAAAACAGCTTCTGTCATTCATGATTTCAACAACTATATTTTCTTAACTTTACCCTCTTCTTTACTCTCTCTTTATTCTAGCACCTGATTTTTTTTCCTCCGGGCACATTTGACTGTTGCCATGCCATTAAATCTCAAATAAACAGAACAGTATAAATAGAATATTCTTTAATTGACATGATATGATAATTGACATGGAAATTATATGTCGTCTTTTCTAGTTTAAAGAAGCATCAAATTCGCTTTACAACTAACAAACTAGTTCTCCGGCTGCCTATGGGCGCACATGAACTAAGTACTTGAAAGGGAAAATGAATGAACACCGTGTTTCATTCTTCTCTTCTGAAATAGTGTTCAGAGAACCAGGTAGGGTGTGACTGTCCTGCTGTCGGGATCGCCATTTAACGTCCTCATCCGAGGGATGGTGAGCGCCATCTAAACAATGTCCAGTTCTCCTAAAGGCTGGATGAAGAGCAGGTGACACAGACAACATACTTCTGCCCACGATGTCAGGCATATCTGTCTGTAAGGCTGTGGCAGGGGTGACTGTCCTGCTGTTGGGATTGACAGCTTAATGTCCCCTCCAAAGGACGGTGTGCGCCATTCAACCATTGTCACTTTTCTCAACAGCTGAATGAGGAGTAGGAGCTGATTCGATGTTCAGTGTATCTGTCTCTATAGCTGTAGAAAAATTGAGTTAGACATGACCGAAACTTGAACCCGGGACCTCAGCCGTGCACTCTGCCAACTGAGCTACCTATTCTCTTAATGGATAACTAATGTTTTTGATATTTTTTATTAATTCCTTGTTTTGGATATGCTGCTCAGCTCTTTTATTGAAATTATTAAACAATTATTGAAGTTTAAGGGGGAGGGGGTGGGGGAACCCGAAGCAGCTCTCAAAATATTGGAAAGAACAGAACAGTGGGAAATTGTTGGGGATTGTGTAAATATTTTGACCAGTCAGAAACGTTGGAATTATAGGGAATATCCATGTTAACATGATATCTGACCTTGAAAGAAATTGAGCTAATCTTGCCTTCCTGTACATTATAATACATTAATTGCTTATTTCCTACTTGGAAATGTGTCCAGCATCTAAGCAGCACTGTGCTTTAATTGCAGTTGTATAATAGTTTTAAGCAGTTAAGTCAATTTTCAGTTTCATTTTGCTTGTCATTTTCTCTTTTTCAGCAGAATTTCTGCAAATAATCTAAGTTTTATGTGTAAGTCTGTCACTTTCAACTTTAATCATTTTTATTCAAAAGCAAATAAAGCTGTCGCTACTTTATAGCGGAAGTGAATTTATATTGGAGAAAAATTATGCTAATGATGTAGAGAAAATTTTATTTCGGTTTTAGTTCGACTATTTGAAGAATAGTAGAGCTATTCTACTAACGTCGGCGTTGGTGTCGGCGTCCGTTAAAGTTTTCATAACTTAAGTTATGAATGTGTACATTTATGTGACTTGGCATAGGGGTAGAGGACATGGGTACTGATCAAATGAGCATGATTGGAGGTTTGTGTGTACATACTAATTAGCTTATTTGCATACCAATGAAAATATTTGTCAGCTTAAAAGTTTTGGTTTAAGTTGTTGGTTAAAGTTTTCATAACTAATGAATGGTGTACATTCATGTGACTTGGCAACGGGGTAGAGGACATGAATACTGTTCAAATGAGCATTATTTGGGGGTTGTGTGTGCATATTAATTAGCTTATTTGCATAACAATGAAAATATTTGTCAGGTTAAAGTTTTGGTTACAGCTTTTGGTTGAAGTCTTTATAACTTAAGTTATGAATGGTGTACATTCATGCAACTTGGCATAGGGATACTGTTTAAATGAGCATGATTAGGGGTTGTGTGTGCATACTAATTAGCTTATTTGCATAACAATGAAAGTATTTGTATCTATGATATCTCTAAAATTAAAGTGGATGTGAGGGATTTTATTTGCACAAATGATCATATGTGAAGAGCATTGTCTACACTTAATGCTGAGGTGAAGTGTTCATATTAATTATGTTATTTGCATAACAATAGACTTTCATACAAAATGTTTAACATTCAGTGCATAACATTAAGTTATGAATGATATACATTCATGTAACTTGGCACAGGGGTAGAGGACATAGGTACTGTTCAAATAAGCATGATTGGGGGTTGTGTGTGCATACTAATTATCTTATTTGCATAACAATGGAAATATTTGTATCTATGTTACCTCTTAAATTAAGGTCAGTTAGGATTTTGTTGACACAAATAATCATATATGTGAAGATCATTGTCTACACTTAATGGTGAGGTGTAATGTGCATTTCAATTTGTAATGTGCATATTAATCAGGTTATTTACATAACAATATACTTTTGCATAAAATATTTAACCTTATATAATAGCTTGGTCCTTGTTACAGGGGGAGAGGACATCGGTACTGTTCAAATAAGCATGATTTGGGGTTGTGTGTGCATACTAATTAACTAATTTACATAATGCAAATATTTGTATATATATCTCTTAAATTAAAGTAGGAGTTGGGATTTTGTTTCATACAAACAATCATATATGTGAAGACCATTGTCTACACTCAATGGTGAGGTGCAGTGTGCATATTAAGTAGGTTATCTGCATAACAATAGACTTGCATACAAAATATTTAACCTGAGATAATATCTTGCTATTTGGTTCAGTGGTAGTGGTTTGGTTCCACTTAACTGCATACGACGAATATGTCCGGCACCCCTTAATTGTACACTACTGCGTAAGACGGACATATCTGTTTCATAATTTATGCACTGAACTACATCACAAAGAACACGGGAAATCCCCCCAAAATTGTTCACTGCACAGCTGACATGCTAGTTGCCTATTACCTTTACGCTAATGCGTAGGACAGACATATACGTCTTCATACTTCACGCATTGATCTAGTTACAAAATGACGCAAGATCTGTGGAATCACAGAAAGATTGTTGGCTGTATTACGCTTTGTTTACAATCACTTACAAGTTTCTGTTACTTGTGTATGGGCCATGTAGCTGTTATTTCTTGTCGTAGATGTCATGTGTGTGCTTCAAGAGGAAAGCTAAGAGTGCAGGATCTGTTAGAAACCACTTTGTGCTTCACGTTGCTTTGAAATTTATCACACAAAAGCTTGACTCTTCTACAAATGTGGAATAAGTTTGGATGGAAACTTTGTTAAAGCTGAGCAAAAGCTATACAAATAGGTTACAACAAATTTCATTTACTTGTATTTATATAGAAGAAAACCAAGAAAAAGATTATTATGACACTTTTTTGTAGTAAATAGTTACAGTTTATCATTTTTCCAGTGTAATGTGAAATTTGGCAAAAAAAAAGAGGCATTTTTGCAAAAATTAGTTAAGCAATGGGGGTAAAAATTACAATATTTTTAATTCTGCAGTTAAGTGGTTAAAGAGTGAACCTCATCTTGCTCACGGCATGCTTGAAGAACGCTTGTGACAAGCTTTCTGCAAACTAGTAAGCTTATGTTAGTTTGCACAAGCTAGCGCAAGCTAAAAATGTTAGCTTGTTACAAACATGCTGCAAGCTCATATTTCTGTAAGGGATAATGACGCAGGGTTCGAAATTGATGTATGATGATTCCTCCAATAGTAAAATCTCAAATGGAATACCAAGTCATTCTTTTTCAGTATTCTGCAGGGATAGTGCACAAAAATCTGATGCAAATGTCTTCTGTCGCGACTGCCAGATTGTTGTGACAGTATACGCCAATTTTTGGGTGTTTCACGGCCACATTTTCTCAATCTGCACAATCGTTGTGACAGTGTGCAGGTATACAGCCACTTTTTGGGTGCTTCACGGCCACATTTTCTTTATCTGCACAATCGTTGTGACAGTGTACAGGTATACAGCCCTTTTTTGGGTGCTTCACGGCCACATTTTCTTTATCTGCACAATCGTTGTGACAGTGTACAGGTATACAGCCACTTTTTGGGTGCTTCACGGCCACATTTTCTTAATCTGCACAATCGTTGTGACAGTGTACAGGTATACAGCCACTTTTGGGGTGCTTTACGGCCAGATTTTGTGATCTGCACAATGTTTATTGGCCCAGTAACATTACATAAAAAATAATCATTATGCGTTACGTCAGGATTTTCATTACCTGGACATGATTGCGTGAGTCGTGCAATCAGGTCTCACAATCCCGCACAAAATTATAAACAATGCAGGATGGTTGCGCACAGCTACTGGAGCTGCTGTCTATAAGATAAGTGTTCAAATCCGTGCTAAGCATTCAGTGATAACATTAGGCCTCAAGTTAATGATATGAATTTTAGCTATTAGACATGAAATATTTATGCAATTTACAGAAATAAAATTAATTTAAGAAAAGTTTTACCTTTAAGTACAAAAAGTAAAAGGTTATTTTTATTGGTAAAATAATTCTTATAACTTGCGAAGTTATGAACTTAAATATATACAAAGAAATGTGACCGAGGCCTAGATGTAGGTGGTGAAATTTGTAACCATTCAGAATTGTTGTCCCTTGGACCCCTCCAACCTGACACCCCTGATTTTCTCAAAATCAGGGGTAATCCACACCTTCCAACCCGAGAGCCTCTCCACAGTTCACTTGCTAGCAACCAGCTACTGTTACACTATACACAACACTGGGTAATCCGCACCTTCCAACCTGAGAGCCTCTCCACAGGTCACTTGCTAGCAACCAGCTACTGTTACACTATGCACAACACTGGGTAATCCACACCTTCCAACCCGAGAGCCTCTCCACAGTTCACTTGCTAGCAACCAGCTACTGTTAGACTATACACAACAATGGGTAATCCGCACCTTCCAACCTAAGAGTCTCTCCACAGTTCACTTGCTAGCAACCAGCTACTGTTACACTATACAGGGGTAATCCGCACCTTCCAACCTGAGAGCCTCTCCACAGTTCACTTGCTAGCAACCAGCTACTGTTACACTATACACAACACAGGGTAATCTGCACCTTCCAACCCGAGAGCCTCTCCACAGTTCACTTGCTAGCAACCAGCTACTGTTACACTATACACAACACTGGGTAATCCGCACCTTCCAACCTGAGAGTCTCTCCACAGTTCACTTGCTAGCAACCAGCTACACAACACAGGGGTAATCCGCACCTTCCAACCTGAGAGTCTCTCCACAGTTCACTTGCTAGCAACCAGCTACTGTTACACTATACACAACACAGGGGTAATCTGCACCTTCCAACCCGAGAGTCTCTCCACAGCTCACTTGCTAGCAACCAGCTACTGTTACACTATACACAACACAGGGTTAATCCGAACCTTCCAACCGGAGAGCCTCTCCACAGATCTTTGGCTAGCAACCAGCTACTGTTACACTATACACAACATAGGCGTAATCCGTACCTTCCAACCCGAGAGCCTCTCCACAGTTCACTTGCTAGCAACCAGCTACTGTTACACTATACACAACACTGGGTAATCCGCACCTTCCAACCCGAGAGTCTCTCCACAGTTCACTTGCTAGCAACCAGCTACTGTTACACTATACACAACACAGGGGTAATCTGCACCTTCCAACCTGAGAGTCTCTCCACAGTTCACTTGCTAGCAACCAGCTACTGTTACACTATACACAACACAGGGTAATCCACACCTCCCAACCTGAGAGTCTCTCCACAGTTCACTTGCTAGCAACCAGCTATTGTTACACTATACACAACACTGGGTAATCCACACCTTTCAACCCGAGAGCCTCTCCACTGTTCACTTGCTAGCAACAAGCTACTGTTACATTATACACAACACTGGGTAATCCACACCTTCCAACCCGAGAGCCTCTCCACAGTTCACTTGCTAGCAACCAGCTACTGTTACACTATACACAACAATGGGTAATCCATACCCTCCAACCCGAGAGCCTCTCCACAGTTCACTTGCTAGCAACAAGCTACTGTTACATTATACACAACATAGGGGTGATCTGCACCTTCCAACCTGAGAGTCTCTCCACAGTTCACTTGCTAGCAACCAGCTACTGTTACACTATACACAACACTGGGTAATCCACACCTTCCAACCTGAGAGTCTCTCCACAGTTCACTTGCTAGCAACCAGCTACTGTTACACTATACACAATACATGGGTAATCTGCACCTTCCAACCCGAGAGTCTCTCCACAGCTCACTTGCTAGCAACCAGCTACTTTTACACTATACACAACACAGGGTTAATCCGAACCTTCCAACCGGAGAGCCTCTCCACAGTTTACTTGCTAGCAACCAGCTACTGTTACACTATACACAACACAGGGGTAATCCGCACCTTCCAACCTGAGAGTCTCTCCACAGCTCACTTGCTAGCAATTAGCTACTGCTACACTATACACAACAATGGGTAATCCACACCTTCCAACCTGAGAGTCTCTCCACAGTTCTCTTGCTAGCAGCCAGCTACTGTTACACCATATTCATTTGGGGCTGAAGTCTCAAGTCTGCTTTGCAGTTAAGTGAAATCAGAATAGTCTTTGGCTGACCTTAAAAATAAATATGCATTATATGCCTGGAGGACTTTGTGCAATGCCCATGAATGATTCATGGACCAATCCTCCTAAAGAGAGTTATTTCATCAAACTAGTCTCCAACTACAGTCGTTTTCAGTAACTATGATATCCAGTACTGCATACAATCAATATATTAGTGATGACAAGAAATGTATAAAGCGACTGAATTTGGTGGGTTTTTTTAAGGAATGCTTGCAGAGTCCAGGAGGTTATGTTTGTTGACAATTTTTTTTTGTAAACTTTAGTATCCTCTGCCTACATCTCCAAAAAGAAAATGCATGAGAGAAATTTCTTACAAAATTTCTGAAATTCCCTACCAAAATTCTGAAATTCCCTACCAAAACTGATTTCCCTACCAAGAAATTTTTGAAAGGAATTTTCTCCCAGATATTCAAAGCTAGTGCAAACCCTGCCTTGCCTGTTAAAATCAGCATGACCCAGCATGTGAAAAAAAAAAACCTACTACAAAAAAAGTATATTATGCTACACATGTAGTGTTATAGGCATATGGTTAAATGAATCAGGACTGATACTTTTTGTAACTTTTTTCTCCTCAAAATTTTGATTATTTGTGTGAATGTGTAGACCAATCAGAAACATTGAAATGTATTGTAGTGTATATCATCTCCATATGTAATTAACACGACAACTGGTTGATCTTCAAGGGAAACCTTTTTTGTATATATCGCACAGTTTTCACCAGCTAGTGTATGGGTATGTGAACCAGATGCAAGCACATTTGTTAATATGTGCAGTTAAGCAGATCTACTGCAAAACTGTGATGATCGTTTGAATACATAGACAGACAGTCATTAAAGGTTGTTGTTTGAAATTTTGAAGGAAAAAACAAAAAAAATCCGGAAAAACAAAGGATTAAGTCTTTGCTGAGTAATATCGAGATTTGACTTAATTACGGAATTGTAATAATTCAAGCATGATCCAACAACTTACAGATTATGATGGAAAATATAAAAATGGCAAGAAAGTTTAGCCACACACAATCCTTTCTTGATATCGTAAAGATTGTTGTACTTGCATATGTTGTGGCACAGAAAATTGAAAGACACGAAAAGAAATGGAAAAGACACAAATTTTAAAGTTCAACACTATATTTCTTAAATAACTGTGCCATATGGGCTAGCTTACTGGGTATTGGAGCCAGTAATACTTAAAAATTACAATATTTGGTAAAATTATAAACAAAGACAAATTTCAGCAGATCTTTAAGTACCAAAATGAGTTTTCCAGTAAACAATAACTTTCTGAATGAACAAAGAGGGTGGTGGAACAATGATGTGATTTTAGGTAATCAGTGCTTGGAGAGAGTAAACCTTGTCATCTAACAGGATGTTGAGACAAAGAAAACCATTTATATACCAATCTATTTTTGAACCTGGGTTGCTACCAGGAAGCTGAATAAACAAAATGGTAAACCTGTATCCACGCTGGATGGAAATGGCAAGATTTAGAAATAGGGGAGCAAAAAAAGAAAGAAAAGTATTTTCCATCTCCCCACACGTAATAGGAGACTGAATTTGCCTGCTTTTATAACACAATTTTAATAAAGTGCTGCCTCTTTTTACACTTGTCTGAATTAGTTAATGCATTAAAGTGCATCTTTCTTTTCCCTATAGCTACTGCGGCACCATCGTTTAGATTTTTATTTTATTGCAAAGTGATTGATGATGAAATGTTTAAGAATTCTCAATTCAGTTGGTGAGATCATTTAAGCGAAGACTTGATAATCTTCGCCGTTGAACAAATCGTTTCTTCTGTAGAGGTTTTTTCTTCTCAAGTTGTAATTGCGTGCAATTTGGATGCAATTTGGATTGCTACTTGTGATCAATTTAAATAGCACTTGTTGCTCTCACAAGATTTGTCACGTTAAAGGGATAAACTTGCTGAAAATCTCTTTGCTTGGAGATATTCTCAATGTATACTGTTCATACTTCTTCAGAAGATTGTCTCAACTTAATTGAGAAATTAAGGTTCATTGTTTTAATTGTCACTTAAAGAAATCAGACTTTTAATTATAGCGACGTATGCTTTGCTTAATTGTGTCGTGAACTAATTGGATGTGTTTTGGCATTAAATTTGTGAAGTTCAAGTGAAATTAGCAGCTTGCATTACCAGTAAAAGAAATGGATCTATTTATCTAAGAAATAAGAAATGATAAGATATAAGCAACTAAGATAATAAGAATTAAAGAAATTTATCATCTTGTAATCTTGTACTGAAATCAAAGCTTGGCAGAAGCTCATAAATATGCCTGTGGTTTCATTAGTTCTATTATCTTTCAATGATTTTTTGTTATCACCACATTGCACTTATCTTGATCACGAATTGTTGAAAAGCTTACTTGCACACTGGAAGAGAGGGGGCACTTCTATACTTAAGTGGTAGGTATGTGCTGCCCAGAATTGAAAAACTGCAGTATGAGAGATTTTTTTGGTAACTGCAGTATGACAGTTTATGATTTTGATATCTGCAGTATGAAGATTAAGTGATTTTTGATATTTGATACCTGCAGTATGAAAATAGGTGATTTTTGTATTAAAATATGCCATTTGGATTTTTGATACCTGCACTATGAAAATTTAAAAAAAGGCAATTGCTTGGGCGGTACATGTATATATACCTCACATATGGAAGTGCCTTCCAGGACTTGCCCCAGCCACTGGCGGCTGTAAGAGATTTTAATTGCAGGTGCAAAACATGATTGGGGTGAAAAAAGTGAACATATTTTAATTATACATATAATTCAATACAAAAAAGCAAGGATTAGCATTCTTTTTTTGAAGGGGAGGGGGGACAGGGCAGTGAGGGGGTGTTCACCCCATTTCCCCCATCCCTAAGTGAGCTGCCCATGGCCCGTGATTAATGATCCCAGACAGGTAGAACAAAAACTTTAATTAAATTTCCTAAAATCCAGTGATTACAAAAAGTTTTTGCTAGCTTGTGCAAGTTTGCTGCAAGCTAATATTTTGGTTAAGGTTGTGTTATTTTGACATCAATCCTTGCAACTTATTTGTCATCGTTAGGTCAATTTGACATATAGTGCTCAACGTGTCAAGCAATTTTCTTGGGAGAAGACTGTTAAAAGTGCTAATTAACCAAACTTTTCCTCACTAAAATTTTAGCTTGCAGCATGCTTGCAACAACCTAACATTTTTAGCTTGCGCAAGCATGCTGCAAGCGTGCTGCAAGCGTGCTGCAAGCTAGTGTTTGGAACATATACTAACTTGCACAAACTAACATTAGCTTGCGCAAGCTAGCATAAAATATCTAATAGCTTGCACACGCTTACCAAACGTTTTTGCTAGCTTGTGCAAGTTTGCTGCAAGCTAATATATTGTTAAGGGTTGTGTTAATTTGATATCAATCCTTGCAACTAATTTGATTAATTCATCATTAGGTCAATTTGACATATGACCTTTATCCTAAAAATTTGAATACAAATTATTAGGGAACAAAACTTTACAGTATCAGTATTTGATCAAACTGAGAACCAATGCTACAACTTTTTATCAAACGATTTGCCACAAAAATGGGCGCCACATTTTACATTCTGTCTTCGAAGAAAAAAAAAAAGATGTTTAATGCACTTGGCAATCGTTAATTCTCCTGATTTCCCAGTGCGCTGGCTATTGATCTTGGAAGTGGGAATTAAAATCAATACCTTAGAATGACTTGTACATTTTTATTGAAATCTAACAACTTATTGATGGGAGTGTCAGCCGTTGGTACAAAAGAGGTAATTGCTCTGAAGCCATTTACAAATTGCAGACAAGTTGATTAATTTGAAAGAAAACAAGCACCAATGGCATTGGTTACATAACTCTGATTGGATGATATTGCTGAAGATTCTGTGCCATGAAACATGATATGTTTAAAGGTGAGACATTTTATAGAAAGTTTTGAGAGGTTTAAGAAGTGCACCAGGGATGGCGATACAAATCCAAGATTGATAGATTTAGGTGATAATCAGATTTTGTAAACGTTTCAGTTATTATTTGATGTAGATTTAAGACTCGACTGGGGATTTACAGAAATTTGCATCACTTTAAAAGATCAATTTGATGATAATTTATTTCTATTAATTGTGATCGAGAATCAGAAGGGAAGTCAGCGGGAGGAAAACCTATAAAGTTGTATTCTACGAAAGAGAGACTTGAATTTCAGCTTGACATTCTCAAGAAGTGATTGATTGAAGAAGTTTTATAGTTGTCTCTTCTTTTATATATCCAGCAGTTGTCAATTTCAATAAAATTCAGGAATATCTACAAATCATAAAATAGAAAAATTTAAGAAGCTGTGTTACTGTTAAAAATTTTGTCATCTAGGGGACATGGTTCCCTGATAGGTGGGATTAGGGGGTGCAAGGTAGACAGACATTCCCCTGCCCGCCATTTTTTCTCTCCATATTTGTATATTTTGATTGGTGATTTTTAGCTCCACCCGCTCCACCCATTACACAGGGGTGTAATGAGTGTAGCTTGTCAAATCGTATGTGAGCTCCTATTATGTTCTTGTACAAAGTTTTGTGTTTGTACAAAGTTTTGTGTTAAAATGCATCTCCTCCAAGGTTTGAACAGTTTTGCTCTTGAGATTCTGGCTCAAGCAAGATTTTGTATGCTTCATCAAACTTGTATTTTAATAAGAGATATTCCATGTAGTTTTTGAGTTAAAGCTCCGAAGGTAAAATTTTTGTCAATAAAAGTGTCAGATTTCAATACGTAATAGTGCTAAAAATAGCTCTTTTATCTGCAGTCAGTTGGTGTAGAGGGCCTCCATTCAAGTGCAGGTCTATAGTTACATGTACAGAAATGTATGTGTCTTGTTAATCATATCGCAGTATTTTCCAATCAGACTTCGGACATTCTCTATGAATGTGCAAATTCTTGGAATCTTATTTAAGCCACGCTGTATTGTATCGGATTGGAGTACAAGTTCTTAATAAGGCATCATGACATAACCTAGAAAAACATGTGAAGTTGTTGTTTGATCATTTTCGCTTGTCGTACAGTAAGTCTCAAGTGTAACATTAGTCTAATTGTGCTACATTGCAGCGCAGGGGCTATAACGTTATACCAAAGAGTTGTGTAGATGCTCTTTGGTCAAACTTAAATGAACTATCTATCACGGGGTGAGAATTTTAAGCTTAAATGCACTAAGGCGGGATCTATGGAAAAACTTTTGTCGGTTAGTGAACGCACGTTGCATAATTGGGTAAGTGGGGAGTTGTTACTAATGTGCCGTATGGGCAGCATGCCAGAACTAAAAGTTTGTTTCCAAACTTGTTTACAGTGTTCGTGGACACATGGAAGAATCATCGCTGGGTAGTATTCACCCAGAGGGGGGGGGGGGTAGTATTCACCTGGAGGTGGGGAGGGGGCACTTCATACTAAAAGTGGTAGGGGTGTGCAGCCCACCAACCGAAAATCATACCCACAGTATGACAAATTTTGTGGTAACTGCAGTATGAAATTATAGAATTTTGATACCTGCAGTATAAAAGAAGTCAATTTTGAGGCTGCAGTATCAGTATTTAACAAAAGTATTGTAAAAATGAATCAGCAGTACAAAATTAACAGAGTAAAAGCTCATTTTTTGGGACCTGCACTACGAAAATGATGAAAAAAAACTGATTTAATTTTACTTAAAAAATTTTGATACGATTTTGTTGTTGTTGTTATTTATAGTAAAAAAAGACACCTGCACTATGAAAATGATACAAAAAAAGGCACCTGCTTGGGCAGCACATATACATATATCTCACATGGAAGTTCACACCCCCCTCCCCCCTCCTGACCCCGAAGTATTCAATGGGGCATCCCAGGGCTGCTGCTAGTAAGTTGTGATGGTTATCCATTGAACTGTTTGTTCTACTATCCATTTAGGAAATGATGCTCCTTGTAAAGGAATGTTATTTAAATTTTATGTATGTTTTTTAAAGTTTGCATAAATTCTTGAAACTGTCTAACCAACCTTCTTCTCATGCCAATCTTTACCCACTAAGTTATTGCCTTCACATTTCACCCAGGGTCCATATGCATAACACTAAACATTTCCACGGTAACCTGGAATCAGATGCATGTAACGCAGCTAGCTTGTGCTCATGAAGTCGCTAGGCCCAGGCTAGCACTCATTATACACACACAAGAAATTTCTGCCCACATTCATTCATAATTGAATCACAGTACATATCTCCCAACCACTGACCACCCTGAATGCCCGTCGGGCTAGTCCAAAAATCAGATAGAATGATTTAGAATTATGACAGAAATAGACAAGACAGCATACCTACAAGTTCTAGTTGACTTTAAATGTTGATATTTACTCTATAATGTTTACAATATTTCCGATTTAAATCTTATTCGGTCCATGTACCATGTTTTCATTACATTTGTTTATGGATCATGCATACACGTATGCATTTCTGTATTCATAATCATGCACTGTTAGTGTTAGATGTAACAAGAATGTATACACTCACTGCATTTGCAAAAAGGTTGCCAGATCAGAGACTAGGGCTCAGGGCATGCGCATTCACTGATTATGTGTTCTGGATTGTGATTTATCAATGGATTTTCCTGATTTAAATATAATTGCCCAACTTCTTTGCATGTATGTGGAGGGCTTTGATACCTAATTTATTTGTGGGGATGGGAGTTGGTAATTTGCATTGCACTATTAATTACAGTAAATGTTCAATACGGGGCTTTAATTGTGTTTTTCTCAATTGTGCCAGCAATTAAATAACAGTGAGCTTGCAGCATGCTTGCGACAAGCTAACAATTTTTAGCTTGTGCAAGGCATGCTGTAAGCTTGCAGCAAGCATGCTGCAAGATAGTATTTTGAACAAATTAGCTCGCGCAAGCTAGCAAGAACTATTTGGAAGCTTGCGCAAGCTAGCAAAATTGTTTGCAAGCTTGCGCAAGCTAACAAATATTTTATGCTGGCTTGCACTAGCTAACAAATATTTTATGCTTGCCTGCGCAGGCTAATGTTAGCTTCCGCAAGTTAGCAAGCTAGTATTTGTTCCAAATACAAGCTTGCAGCAAGCTTGCTGCAAGCTTGCGGAAGCTAAAAGTTGTTAGCTTGTTGCAAGCGTGCTGCAAGCTAAAATTTCTGTAAGGGTGTTGATGTTGTTGAACTGCCAGTAGGTGTCATGACAATGCAATGGAAACGTAACAATAAAATCATAAGATTAAATAATGCTGTAAAAAGTCGGGCTAGTACAAAATTAAATCCGGCTAGTGAAAATAGAGCAGTGGATGCCCGACGGGCTAGTCAAATCAAAATGCTAATTGCAGACCTATATTTTATGGAGGATTTGGCCTACTTTACTTTGTTGAAGTGCTTGGATCATTATCAGGATTATTGAAAATAAAGTTTTGTTTTAAATTATTTTGCAGGATTGCTTATGGTATGTTCCTTATGAAACAAAGTAGGGTTTGGAATTCCTAAGAGTAGTAAGACACAACAAAGAAAGTGCAGTCTCTTGGTACATATTATGCTTCGTCTTTCCAAAAACCAATATAGCAAAGACAACCTCGGGCCTATATTTCAAAAAGTTTACATCACTAGAACATCTCCGTGGTCCACATCAGGCCATCACAGCATCACCAGAACTCGGGGAGAATAATAGTTTTCATGGCATTTATGAAAGAAACTGTTTCCTTGACCAAAGTATTAGAGGGTGCCCAGGTTTATGGAAGCTATTCTAAGGAAGGTCCGATATCCCTGACCACAACCTCTTAACCAGAGTAATAATATTCTGCAGAGCAAATCTCTGAGAAATCTGTGCTAGACCCAAACTTAAACAGATACTGCAACTTTGAAGTATAAACCTAAACAACTGAATATAATGCTAATACAAAGTGGTCTCAAATTCCAGTAAAACCCAGTATCAAGCAATGCACTTTGCCCTATCTATAAACGTATGAATACATCATCACTGAAAAGTGAGTGAAGCGACATAAACAATCATTTCACTGTTCATAGAAAGGACAGGTAGTGCACAAAGTGCATTGACCTGTTTACAAAAAATTCACTTTGTCACATTTACATATTTTCTTCAATGAAATCTCTCGAAGTCATGTCATCATGTCTTATGAAAATGATTGAACCCCAGTGGTGTGCGTTCCCTTCCCATTAGTACCATTTATTTTTCATGAATTTTTGTCTTACATTTATCAGTTAGGATATAAATTTACCACTATCGTTTTCACTCGTTGGGTGGAAGCTCTTTTGGTCGGACTGATGCCAGCCGTGTTAGTATGGCTGCCATCAGTGATGGCTGGCTGTCCGAGGGTACAACAAAAATCTATACCCTGCTGTACTGTTTTAAGCCTTGTGTTAAAACAGAAAATCTTAGTTTTAGGGTCTTTGTGAAATCGAAACCATTTTACCCTATTTTCACCAACAATGTTTATTCATGATGTTTAAAGCTCATCCATGTCTGTAAAAACTGTTTTTACAGATTTTTTACTTTAGTATTTACTAGTGTTTACTGGGCTACTTTTCACTCCGTAAAATTGTCTGACGAGCTCTCCAAAGTATGGTCAAAGTTCAAAACACTGCATTTTAGTTTATTATGTTTTAGATTATTTGAGGAATTTTTTTCAGTATCGGCCAAATAAAATTAAAAGAGCACTAGACTGAAAAGTGAGGGTGTATATTTAGGGGTGTATATTCCCTAAAAATAAAATGCTTATTTAGCACGCAACGGTATAGCACTTTTCTGTTTAATATGTGCATTAAAGTGGCCTCTGCCCTCACGTCCTCTGTGGGCTGTTGGGGCAAGAAGTTTATCCATCTGTTGTAGATGATATATCTGTAAAATTTGCAAAAAGGAGCGCCCTCACTCTGTGGTCTAGTGATCCTTTAACTTAACATTTATGAAAATTAATGTGTAAATGTTAGAAATTCTTTTATGTTTACAAAATGTATTTTCTAACCATAGTTGCTGTGGAATTGACCTTTGGCCTTGCCAATGTCATTAATGGAGCAAGACATGATGCATTGAATGTCACATAGCTTTTGTTAGAAGCATAATTTTTTCAGGCATCTGGCAGTCATTCACAACTAACCTCGTTTGGCACATATGACCTGACTGTTAAGGTGACAAACAAACTGAATACAACTCTTACAGGAAAGTTGAAACTCTTGAATTTTTAACATGATGAATAATTGCCCCAAAAATGAAATAGACTTCAAATAAAACTCATAAAAATTTTTAACGAAAAATAAAATCAATAATTTGCCCCAAACAGTCAAAATAAATAAATAGATTTTCCTCTTTATTTTCTTTATTCTAAAAATCTTAATAAAACTTATAGCAAAAACATAAAAATATCAGTAAGTTTGTGGTTATGATTTGCTGGAACAAATTTTTAAGGAAATAAAATGAAAAGAAATCTTCTTCCATTGTTATGGGTTGAGCTGTAACATCATTGATGTCTAGTTTTGTATCCTACTCTGAGTTATGATTCGTCCCCCTACTTCCGTGATCAAATTTTATTATTTTGCTCCCCTCCCCCTCACATACACACTTTTGACAGGCACATCCTGTCCATGGGCCCCATAAAACATCATGTTTCCTAATTGAATACAGTACATGAATACAGTACATCAGAAGTTAATAACCAGCACCTTTTCCCTAACAAATAACATATTAGACAGAGAGACTTCATGATATAGTTTTTCTTTCTTTTTCTTTCTTTATTTTTTTCATATTTTTTTACTCTGTTTTAAAATGCTTCTGTCCATTTTTTGAGTTGAACAGGCTTTTATATTTTTTTGGTTCTGCAGTCTTTGAATTTTGGAAATATGTCACTCCTCATAAGTCAGGGGGTGGGGGGGGGGGCCAATAATTTTGGAGAACATATGTTAATACATCTGAGCTAATTAGCCCCTCCAATATTGTTATCACATGTCACCTGACCTCATTATCCCCCTCCCCAATGTTTTGAACGCTCCGCCGTCCTATAAGTTTAATACATTTCTAAACAATATAGCTAATTTTGCCTCTACATGTCTGTAGATCTGGCAGAAGAGTTCATAAAGTATCACATAAGAGTCCCTAAGAAACTAATGCACTTTGCAATACAGGGAAAACTCCTTGGTTCTTATCGAATCCCTCTTGCTTCATATTTGGCACCTTAAGGCCAGATTTTATTTGATTTTCTTCTTTGAAAATAGATTTTCTTGATATTTGCAATCATCACTTAAGATCTAACAAAAGGCATCTGTATCTAAAAACAATTTACTTATAATTGAATCCATGTCCCTTGTGAGAGTTAGAATCAGTTTTATCATTTCTTTACTTTATGTCACTCGTTGCTTTGTCTGATTAGTTTTAGAAATCTTGCAAACATGTATCAGACCGGAAATATAAGTCACTTCTTACTGCACTTTTTTAACCTTTCAGAGCAGGGAGTTTGTCATCTAAATGACAACCTCCTGTTCAAAGTGTTAACTTTTTTTAAAGTATATATGGGACAGTTGAAGATTTTTTTTCTTTTAAGTACCATTAAAATTGCATTAATTTAATTCTACGCCAGTCTGGTTCTTATTTCAGATCTGAAGATTACTTTTAGTCTCCCGATCAGGAGAACCTTCATGTGACACAATTCTATTTAGGTTTTGTGTACATTTGCATTAGAATCAGGGTCACCAAGAGCCTTTGCAGGCCCAGGGAGATTGAGCCTTTGCAGGCCCAGGGGGATTGAGCTGTTGCAGGCCCAGGGGATTGAGCTGTTGCAGGCCCAGGGGATTGAGCTGTTGCAGGCCCAGGGGGATAAAGCTTTGCAGGCTCTGGGAGAATTAAACCTTTTAGGCCCAAAGAAATTGAGCCTTTGTAGGCCCAGGGGTTGAACCTTTGCAGGCCTAGGGGGATTGATGCTTTGCAGGCCCAGTGGGATTGAGCCTTTGCAGGCCCAGGGGGATTGAGCCTTTACAGGCCCAGAAGGATTGAGCCTTTATAGGCCCAGGGAGATTGAGCCTTTGCAGGCCAAGGGGATTGAGCCTTTGCAGGCCCAGGGGGATTAAGCTTTTGGAGGCCCAGGGGGATTGAGCCTTTACAGGCCCAGGGGGATTGAACTTTTACAGGCTCAGGGGAATTGAACCTTTGCAAGCCCAGGAGGATTGAGCCTTTGCAGGCCTAGGGGGATTGAGCATTTGCAGGCCCAGAGGGATTGAGCCTTTGCAGGCCCAGAGGGATTTAGCCTTTACAGGCCCATGGGTATTTGTGCCCCTTGATAAGCCTTAGTTACAAGATTATATGCAGATGTTCCTAAGCACTGATGGATCCAGAATTTTTTCAAAAGAGGATCTCAACCCATACAAAAAAAGCAAGACAACAGGGCAGTGGTGTTGCTAAGGTGAGGGGGTTGCTGTGCCCCTCCCTGAATAAAACAAAAGGCAAATTTCCTCTGTACCTTAATTATCTGAGCTGATTTTAATTTTAGAGAATTTAACATTTTGAAATGTTCTTTCTTCAGATTTTAAGCCATTTTGGTGCCTTTGGGTGCACATCTTTTGTTCCGCGCCCCCATTTTTCTTCTCTTGACTGCTGTGTCCCCAACCAAAATCTCTAGCAACACTATTGCAATAGGGCACCCTGGCTTCTTCAGATGCTAGGTCTGGGAGAAATTCCCCATACCCCTCCCCCTCTGCTTCATATGATACTCCCCTACCCCTCCATTAATTGTTAGATGGTTGCTAAATTTCCTTTAATTGTAATCCAATTAGAAAATATCACTCCAAGAAAATGTAAAACTACTGTATTTGACGTAATAAGTGTCCATGCTCTATTAAGTGCCATGCACCCAACATTTCTTGACTGATAACATAATTCATTCGATTAATTTGAAGACCTAAAATACTCTTGTTACATTCTTTGCTAATTTTGCGTGTGATGCTCATGATATTTTTGTGTTGGTTATTGTGGGGCTAGTACTGTATATAACAGGTTCACATTTATGTGCAGGGCAGTTCCAATAGCACACTATACGCAGCCTCGAGCATGGGCACTTATTAGGAAGAAACTTTGGGCCTAAAAAGTGGTGCAATTTTATTTTCGTAAGTGCCCACATATGTTGAATATGGTAATTGAAAAGGGCAGTATTCCTGTAAGTATTTTTAAAGATCATGAATCCAAGTTAATCCGATACGTACTAGTGATGCCACTTTCACAGCGATTATTGATTGGCCTATCAGTATTTGTGTCAAAATTTTGACCAATCAGAAAGGTTGAATTGTATTGTCTATTTACCCCTATGTTAACAGGATAATGGCCGGTCTTTAATAATCATTTGCATTCTTTCTTTTTCTCCTTGGTGACCGCTTGGATGTTGTGAATTCTTCTCCTCACCACTACGTCTTTGCTTGGCATTTCTCACCAATGAATATAGGTAAGCGTTCGCTATCTTATTTCTTGTTTTTTTTTACAAATTTCTATTTCTTCTCTAATTATAACTATATAGGGATGTAGTACTAGAATGTAACAAGTGATCCCTTGATAGCCTTCCAAGTGACACAAAATTAAAATCATGAAGAATTTACAAATATCTAAAATATTTTCTTTTAAATTTTCAAAACTTTTTAAAGGAGGTTGGGGAGCGGCCTGATGTTAACATGACTGCCATGAATCCCCTTCATTACACATTGGGGGGGGGATTCTGGCCTACCTGATTTTATCAAATTATTAACAAGGGGGATGACACCCCCCTGCCTGATTAAAATCCCCTTCCACTACATCCCTGGTATATATATCCTTACAGAAATATTAGTTTCATCAAGCTTGCAGCACGCTTTGGACAAGTTAACATTTAAAAGTTTGCACAAGTGTGCTGCAAGCTTGCACAAGATGCTGCAAGTTTGGAGCAAGCATGCTGCAAGCTAGTATTTGAAAATGTAAAACTTGAAAGGGCAGCATTTCTTTAAATATTTAAAAAAACCTGAATCCAAGTTAATCTGATATGTACTTGTAAGGTCACTTCCACAATGGTAATTGATTGGTTTGTAGGTGTTTGTGTAAATATTTCAACCAAATCAGAAATGTTGGTTTTTTATCTCCATGTTATCCATGTTAACACAATATCCAGCCTTTTGTCATAGTGCTATGAATGTGACTGAATTCTTCCTTGGATATATGTCAGACCTCCGTGGTGTAGTGGTTAGTGCTTTGTCCTCTCACCCGCACATCCCGGGTTCATATCCCGGTGGGTCTGCAACCAGTGAGTTCACAACTGGTTATGAAAGAATGGCCGTCTTGATATAATGTACAGCACTAGATGCTTTCGGGACATTAAACCTTGCTATGCTATGCTATGCTATGCTATGCTATGCTATGCTATGCTATATTCAAAGAGAGATAAAATCTGACATAATTCTTATTTCATATGATAGAATTGAAAATAACAAATCTTCTGACCAAGTTTGCCTCCTGAAGCAATTATTAAAAACTTTAATGCTGCTACTAAATGGTACCATGGAAGCTGCCATTTTGCTTTCAAAACATGTAGATTAAAATGTCATCAGCACAGCTGGATGTTGGCATTTCTTTATAATCTACCTCAAGATTTCTAGCTGACAATTTTTTTTTTTTTTTGTAAGGTCGAGGACATTTTTGTGTTTACATGAAATTATCAAAACATGCTGTTAAAACTTTGTGTCACATCATTTTGGAATAAAAACTTCAATCACATTTATAAAGAAATACATTATAATCCTTATGTCCCTATTGGAGAAATTATGTCATCATGCACAATATTTCATTACAGAATTAAACAAAATGACCGCCTGCTTGTGTTGACTTCAAACATGAATAACTTGAGATTGGAATATGATTTTGACATGTTGTGTTTGGCAGTTGGTTAAGATTTGTATTCTGTATGTATGAAATAATGATTGTATCAGATTTTATGTCTCCTTTAATCTTGAAGCCCATTTTCTCCTCAAAATATTTTCAAGAAAAAACAATTCCCACTTATTTTCTATCATCATGCAAAAATTTGAAAACAACCTGTAAATTGGCAACATGGATGACATAGGCTGTGTTCCCACCTATATGGGGAGGGGGGATTTCCCCTTTGCATAATTTTTTTTGGGATTTTGAAAAGGGGGGGGGGATTGGCTAAAATCTTCCAACATACAAAGTTTTCTTTGACATCAAAATTGCTCAATATCTTCACTCTTAATGTTTCTTGCTGAAATCTGAATAGTAACCATTAGGGTAAAAACAAATTGATAGTTAATACATGCATCATGCACAAGAGAAAGAAAAGTTAAATAAATATGTAAAACCAAAGGCAAGTACTACTTGTGTGTCTTTCTATCTAGATTGATAAAAATAAATTTACATTTGAAAAATAACACCAATTTGGAAAGAAAAACCCCAAATAACACTTGAGGCTTGCTCCCTCGTTGCTTTCTCTTTGTTGTGTCTTTTTATTGTTCATCAATTAAAAAAAAGCTTGAAACTGATAGAGTTGGTATTTAGTCAAGTACAACTTTGCTGCAGTACATTGTGTTATAAGTCACATCATTCCCATCATCATTGTATGGTATACACCACATGCACTACACACTATGCAATCTAGATATCTCGCAGACATGGTCGCGTTAATATTACGTCTGTATTTCATCACGTATCATCGCATATTAAATAATACCAACAACAGCATGTTCATTGGACAATCGGAGTAAGAGGGCTGTATTGGGTCTGTTTTTTTTCTTTCTTTTTGCCCACTGACATCAAATTTTTCCAGTGTAGGATGTAGAAACACGTTTTTAATTTAATTTTTATTTTTACAACATTTTAGCACTTTTTATAATTAAATTTATGCCTCAACGGTCATGGCCTAAGCTGTAGCAATACAACTGTGGTGTCTGAAGTAGTTAAATTTTGTAGTGTATTTTAGTTTTGGGTCATTCAGTTCTTTGCAGGAATTTTCCCCCATACAATTCTTTTTTTTTGGGGAATTTAATTATTTTTTGCGGGAATCCCAAAACAGCGCATCTTAATGTGAACGCTGAGGTGATCTGGTTGAGGAATTATGTGAACTGCAAGTCAAATTGTGAATCATTGAAAACGAGCAAAATGTAAGCGAGTTTAAAATCGTGTGAAATGATAAAAGTATAACAGGATATTGCATAAGTAAGGTAATTGCAGGTCACTGATCTGTGCTCACTCAGGTTTGGTTTGAGAATCTTATTGGTGGATCTGCATGGTTGCCTGCTCCGGATCATGATCCTCATGGCTATGATCGAGCGACTGCGAACAGATCCGAATGCAGTGTGGAGTCCGATTGGGAGCTCATACTTCAGTGAGAACATGGTAATTAAAGTGGGGGCAGGTTGTCATATATTAACTACCCTCAATGAGATGACATTTACTCAACTTTTGAAGAGATTTCCATTGGGATGAGTGTGGTTGTACTAAGCCTTGCATTTTATTGATATAAATATTTGTAATATTATCCTTCATTACTTTTATAATCAAATTTAGCCTAGGTGGGTTATACAATACCGTTTGAGGTTGAAAACAATTAACTTGGATAAAATTGGGAAGTTCACTTATGACACATGATTCGGTTGACATATTTCAGTGTTTGATTCCAAATTCTTGAAAGATGTTTAGTCCCATCGATGCTTCAGGTTACAAATATAAAGGATCGGTGAAAAATTATCCGAGGGAAACTTTCAAAATTATTAAGTGGTAAAAAGATGCTTATAAATCAAAAAGAAATTTAAGATCTGTATGGGAGGAAGTACTTAATCATCCAGTTAAACCTAGAAAATTGCCAAATTTCTATCAACATTTGTTAAAAATCAACCACTTTACAGCTTTTTGAATTTGCAAATTCTGTGTGATGGGTACATCTGCATTCCTCAATGTTTTCATAAGAAATTCTTTTGATTTTAATCATGTACCACACTTGAGAGAGAGAAGCCAGGGTGTAACCAGCGTGACAGGGGTCAGATAAACAAGGTAACTTTATTTTCATTTTCCATAAAGTAGGACACACCATTACCCCCTCCCATTTCCCCGTATATCACCGAGGATAGCCATATCTTTTGGATCTTAGCCACACCCCCCAATCAACATTAAGTTGTAGAAGACATTCTGATCATTTTCAGTGACTTAACTGCAGAAAAGAAACATTACAGAAATCTCAAAACTTTGATCAACCATAACAATTTTGAAACATATATTTTTTCAGGGTGTGTTGCATACTACTTTAATTTCATTTTGATACCCCCACCCTGATCCCACATAGAATACACTGGGGAAGGGGTGTCTTGACCCTTTAATCATTTGTGTGCTCATCAGGTATATTGGCCCTACATTTTCTAGGGTCAAGACCACTTTGCCTAAATAAATTTTTTGGTCAAATACATCCAATAAATGCACAAAATCCTAATTTCCAAAATCCTAAGTTTTTAGGGGAATTGTCCCCATTTCCCTATTTGTGTGTTTATGTATAATTGCGCCTTACAAAACACCTCACAGAAGGTAGCATTTATGCACTTGAACCCATGTACAAAATATATTGTCATAAGAAATTCTACATATTGTAAATGTTTCTTTTTGTATCGATTTTTCACTCTTACTTTCTATTAAATTGGGGCGTCATAACTCGGGTTATAGACATAATTAGCAGCAGTAAAACAATGTATTGGTATAAGTTCAAAAGCCATATACAGCAATGAAGTCAATTTTTTTTAGTTTTCCAACCCATCGTGCCTGCAAAAAATAATCAAACAGTTCTCCCCTACATCTCGATCTCGTAATTAAAAGACATCGGAAGAAGCTCTTGAAAGACCCTTCAACACACGGGCAATAAAGTAATCGGATCCGATCCCTTCCATACTTCACTGAATCTGACTGAATACAAATTAAATGTCCTTCCTACTTCAGCTGGCAGCAATTAAGAACCGCGCGAGGGGAAATGGTTATATTTGCGCTAAACTAACAATCCTTTTGACATGTGTACACACTGTCACACACTTGTCTCAGATGTTCCGAAATGAAGAAAAGTGAACAATTCCTGCTAAATTGTTGGTGTTAGTTGATTTCGCGGCGATATTTGGATAAAGTTGTGATGTGAATACAAATTCATCAATTGAATATGTTGCGTGAGAGCAATTTGATTAATTATTTGCATCTGTAGATATTGCTCGTCCTCTCTGTTGTCAAAAGGATTGACAAATGATTTTCTTCCATCTTTAAGAGATTTATCTATAAACTTGAATCATTCAGCAAGCGAACAATTAGTGAATTAAGTGCTTTAAGAATGATTGAATTTTTATTTCAGTGATATAAATGAATACAAGATGCAACTTTTACCAATAAATTGGAAGATTGATAGAAACCAGCAGTATTTGTGTACAGAGGGAATCTCATCTCAAGAATTGTTTTTGACTCATCATCAATAAGTCTGATAACCATAGGTGGGATTTGGGGGTGGGAGAAGGGCACTTACCCTCACTTTTTTCTGAATTTTTATATTTTGTATGGTGATGTTTTGCATTTTAGCATGATTTTGTGATTTCTCCCCCCCCTATTTTTTAACTTTGCCCCCTCCTCTTTCAGTGGGCGAACTTTACCCATGCTGATAAGTAATATAAAGTAATGTCACTTTCATTTTGGTAATTTTGTATCATAAACATTTTGACCAATCAGAATGTAGTGTATTTGTGTACAAGTATCTGCATTGACATCAAATCTGGCCTTTAAAAAAACTGAAAATTGGACTTTTTGAAATTTGAGAAACAGTAATAAATTTTGTGTAGCCTTCATATTTTAAAAAACACTTATTAAATTCTGAATTAGGGCTGATCAAAGCACAAATGTTCTCTGACGAAAGAAAGTTACTACAGAGTGTGTTGAAGGCATGTTTAAGATCTCAAGGATGGATCGGGAAGAGAAAGGGGATGGGGAGGGGGAAGGCGGGACAGCCCTCTTAAATTTCATTGTTTAAAGAATTTTTTTTGCAGTCTTGGAAATGTTTTTGTGATCAAACTTAACATTTTACGAGTTTTGCTTAAAACCCAATCAATATAACTTAATCAATACAATTCACGTTGATGGTTTGTATTTTCTGAAGTTTTTTTGTTGTCACATCTGTTTCTCAATAAATGAACTATAAACTGTACAAGTTTTAAGTTGCCCCGTCAACGTCAATCTCAACCTCAAAAGCAAAACCGACTTAAATCAGGGAAACTTTCCCCTACTTTCAAACCTTCGTTCAGAGCTAGAAAATCCTGCCAAAAGCTTATTATCTGGCCTGATTTTTATTTCTTTTGTCAAATTCAAAAACACAGAATCTTTGGAGCTTCTGGGGGCTCACCCACTGAACCACTACTGAGGCTAATTCACCCCTGGACTTGACCAGAGGACCTTAAGCAGACCCCTGGACCCAATCCCATCGTTGGCCACAGATATATTGCATCAGGCACATAATGATTATAATCCTTCAAATTCGCCTTCAAATTTGCCTTCAAATTTGTCTGAATCTGCCTTTGCATGATCTGTATGTAATATTGTATGCATGGGTAAACAGTTTTTATTTAATTATTTTTGTTGTGTATGGGGAGGGGGATTGCACAAATCGGACTTTCTTATTTTTGCAAAACTCTGCTGCGCACAACTTTTGTGGCTAATTTTCACTGCTCAATTTTATAGAAAGATTTTAGCCTGAAATTCCACTCTTAGAAAATGGAGAGTTTATCAACTGATGACACGTACCGAACTTTGCATATTTTTTTGATCGATTATGATTAAAGACTGGAAATCCTTTTTCCAATTCCGCACTCAGACCTCTTGTCTCTCCATCTCCAATTACATCAGTAAGACCTGGCAAGACTCCTGGAATCACAAAACCAGTAACAAACTTCACACCATCAAAGCCAAAGTTGGGACCAACACCCCTCTGCACAGTCGCAATCGCAGGGAAGATGCCGTTGTCACGGCATCTGTCTCAGTCACTCCTTTCTCACCCACTCCCATCTCCTTTCCAGCTCCCCTGCCCCACCTGCAACACTTAACCCTCCGTCAAGCATATCCTCTTAACCTGTCCCCTATACCTGAACTCCAGGTCTCTTCTCTCCTCACCCACCTCAATCTCGGATCTATTAAAAAACTATTCTTCCTCTATACCAGCTTGGTTTGTGAATCAAACCAAGCTGGTATGATTCACATTTCACAATGAGATCGCAAGTGAAAACGACCATTCATTCCTCATTAATCATGCATGCCTCTGTTATTTTTCAAGTTCAGTAATCATTCTTGCTATGCTTTACTTTTAATACGCCCCGTTTGTGCATCACAGTGGCATTTTCTATTATACAAAGGTCCCGCCCGATAGCCTTATATGATATCGCCTTCTTCAATGCGCTATAAAACTGTGTGAATTACAAAAGTGTAGTAAGGCAGAAAAGAAAATGCCCGTTAATGAAAAGTAGTGTCCTACTCCCCACCAAATTCATATTTTCTTAATCGAAATGAAAATAAATAAATAAAAGTGTATTACCTGCAATCTCTGTACAGATCAGGATTGAAAATCAAATTGAAATATTGTATTCCGTACTTAAACCAAACCAGACTTTGTTTCAGCAAGGAGCTATGAAAACAATTTATTTTACAACACACCCCAGCAAAAACAATTCTTGGGCACTCTGCAGATAAGATCAACACGGCCTGTCGACACGGCCTTTTTTACAACTTTTTATATGTGACTGCCTTGGGACCTAGACTGACAAAGGGGTAAAATCGGCATTATTTCAGGGGCAAATGGGTATATCAAATCACGTTACACGCAAACAACATTGAAGTTTATCAATACATTTTATTGATCAATGCCTCCGTTATCATTTTTAACATTATTTACAGAAAATACTGTGATACAAACATCGTAGCAGCTAATTGTATCATAAAACAGTGCATACACTGCAGTTATAGTTACTGTAATGCACTATATGTTCAAAGCTTGTTTACATTACGGGTAAAAAACAGTTTTCCAGTTAAAACCGGTTTTGGAAACAGACCAGTTTCATGTCGGGGCAAAACCGTGCAAGCTTAGTTATAACTTCTAAATGAAATAAGATATTAACATAGTTTTTTCACCACTTTTCTCTTATCATATATGAAAAAATTAAAATCCATGGGAATATTCCTTTAATATACATAGTGGACGGGGCTAAATATATATGAATTTGCTTAAAAGAGCTTGTAAATATGGTATTACAAGAACAGTAAACCAGAGTTCTGTATTATATGGTACACAGATAGCCCATGATCTGCAGATTTGGCCTTATGTTTGTGGTGGTGATTTCATGCATATCAATAAGTGGGCGGGGCTTAAAGTAAAATATTTGCAAAAGTGATAAATGAACAACTAACTGTATATCTGTTTTGCATCATATTGGGCATGATAATTTTGTTGGTGGTGCTAAATTTCATTAGGTTATTAGTGGGGTATCTTTGAAATGGGCATGCAGGCATAACTTCAATAAAAGATCAATTATAATAAGGGGGACTTAAATATATCTAAATATTTTAAATAATACTTTTTTATCTCTAGGAGACAGTTTGACCCTATAAAGCTATACTATTGTACTACATGCATTGAAAATATGACAGTTGGAAAGTGCCCCCTGTAGTATATAAAAGAGGGGTTCTGGCGCACTTATTATAACACTTTTATTTCTGTTTGTCACCTTAAAACGAGTTGGGGGTTTTGGTGCACCCATTTTAACACGTTGATTGCCCTGGGGTGGTGATCCTGGTGCACCCCCTATCTTGAAAATTTACGACAGAAAAAGATAATTATTATTCTTTTTCTTTTTCTTTTCTTATTCTTTCGGGTTTTTTTAAATTTATTTTTGAAATACTTCTTATTAAGTTATTTAATACTTATTCCCCTACTTAACTTTCTCAGGGGGTAACTTGGTATCAGGAGGTATAAGTTCCTCTCTCACAAAAGATCTTTGGGGTTCACTCTTCAAGTAATATAACACAGGTTGGTTCCTTGTAACAGCATAATTCTTAATGGAGTATGTCTTGATAGACCGTACAGGATCAGTGGCTTGCCGTCTTGTATTTTTTTCTGCCTCACCCAGGGCGTAAAGATATCTCACTTTTAAATAATCTGGGATTATCCGCTCCATGCTACCCTTAGGTCTATTTGCCGGTGCACTAGGTTGTTGTGGAACTGATTTCAATTTTATAGCATTTTTAGGTTTCATGCCAATGAGACGGGTTACCTCATTATTCAAAGCTGCAACAACTGCCGCTACCCTACCAACCCACTCTGTGGACCATTGTTGTGACTTCTTTGACCTCTCCTGTGCATACTGATGTCCAAAGAACCTTTCTGCTAGTGTTCTATTAAACCTCTCAACAATTGCTTGTGCTCTATGATATCCGACCTCCCCTCTTTGAATAGTCACAATATGTTTTTTTTTAAGTATTAGCACTTGCCATAAATTCTTTTCCTGGATCCACCTTTATTATTTTAGGATATATAGCTAATATAGATCTTTTCAAATGCTTGAGCTACTTGTATTTGTATTTCACTTTTAGGCATATGCACACCAAAGTCACAATGACTTGTTTTCAGTGTGTGCCCGATGAATTTTCCAGGATGGAAAGTGGATAAACACTGGGTTTAATAACACCCTGCTCTTTTCGAGAAGTGTTCGGAGAACCAGGCAGGGGGTGAAAATCTTACCATACAAACCGACGGCTTTACGTCCCCTCCGAAGGATGGTGAGCTGTTTTATCTGTTAGTGGCTCAGCTTCCTTATAACGACTGACGACATCTACAATCGTCAAGGCTTATTTATATATTTTCCTCCCAATCCGTGGATTCAATATCATGAGGTGAAAAGGATAGATCAGCTTCATGCATGTCATTAGGCTTTGCACTATTGCTATTTACACTTGTTGGCTGAGGAATATATTGAGGTGGTGGAAGATATATTTGCCACAATGCTTGCTTACTTAACCATTCCCTAGTTGATTTTTCAGAAACTTTATTTTCTTTTGATAAGTTCTTCACAGCACCCTTCCCCTGCCAATACCCCCTTGTGCTGTAATAGACCCTCATTAATTTGTTTCTTGTACTTGTGTCCATGGTACATGTTATAAATTACATGTATAACTAATTTACATATTCATAAGTAATAACGCCTATTACACCAAGCCTTAATAGTATGAATAAAATCTCTCTCATTTTCTGTTCTACGCTAGGAGTGTAATATTGACTAAGTTTAGGTTTGTTACTAGTTTGTAACTCAGGTGGCATATCCACCCGTGTCCCTGTCAATATATAGTATTCCTGCATTGCCCTATCAATATCCGAGAATGTTTGCCTAGAATGTGCTTCTTTTTGCAGTTGTTCATTCATATAGTCCAGATATTATGTATGCTTCTTAATCCACTCTTCTCTTGCTTGACCCAGTTGCTTAAGAGCTAAATCATGTCTTTTCCTTTCTTCATCGGCTTCTTTCGATTTTAAAGAGAAAAATAAAAACCTTGATCCACTGAATGATAGTCTAGCGCCACCTGCCATCATTGCTATGCAGTTGCCATTGTTGTACATATTATATCACACATATATCCAAGATGAAGGATTGGCCATATTTATAGGAAGTATACCTTGCTGAACCAGCCATGTCTGCATCACCAGTGAAGACCCAACAGTCATTGACAACTTAACACTTGTCTTCCAGGTCTAGTTTTCCAAGATGGGCCGGTTTGATCTTAAATAAATTTCATCACTTGATCCTCTACATTCATCATTATATAAGACGTCAGCTGTTTCTATAAAATGCTTGGCTGTAATGAGTGCAGCGCTAACAAAAGCCAAACAATTACCATATTCATATAAAAAAAAAAAATCACAGAGTACACTTGAAAGTGCAGTTGAAGGAATTGGTCTTGCTCCAAGTATCTCCATGCTCCAAGTATCTCCATGCTCCCAGTAAGTCCTCCTCATTATCAATCTCCCATTCTAGATCAGTCAGTCCATGCTTGAGTGCTCTTGAGTGATCTATACACACACGCACTATGGAAGACCCTAAGGGTTTACCACTTTACCATATCATAGCCAAGTCTTGCTTCAGTATATAACTTTTTAATTTCATTCTCATCCATTTTCTTTATTTCTTTAATGGAGATGTCCTTCCCAAGATATTTCTTAGCACATCCACCAGCTGCTACTGCAGCTAACCTCTCAGTTGCTCCATAGATTTGTGCTTTTTGCAACTCATCGCTTTGTGATGATTCTGATTGTTCATGCAGTATTTGCGTAATTTCATCCATTATATAAGAGAATGACAAACGTTTAATTGCATAAATTATTTGTCTAATATTAAACACGATGTAAGCTATAGCTGTAACGCTAAATACATTTGTGAATATGCATATCACTTCAAGAATCATTAAATTTCCAAAGGGTTGTAAGGAGGAGGTCGGTCGTCTCCGGACAGTAAAGCTTACTTTAAATTCAACAGGTTTTGAATCAGTTTTTTTTTTTTTTTTTTTACTCTCTAGTTGTTTTTCTTACCCCGTATATCTTCTTTCATTTCCAAAACTGCTTCTGTTCCTTATTGATAAGTTGGAATTCCTCTTGTTCAACATTTCCATCATCTAAAGCTTGAGATATAATATCATTAATACTATTTAGTTTTGAATCAGCCAACACTCTTATTGAATCATGCTTTTTACTTTTGTTTTTAATTTTGAGATGAAATACTTTACAACCAAAGTAGCAGCTTCACATCCAATATTGCTACCCTTACAGAAAAACTATAGGTTGCTGCAAGCTTGCAATAAGCTAACAATTTTTAGCTTGCACAAACTTGCTGCAACCTTGCGGCATGCTTGCAGCAAGCTATTATTTGGGACAAATGCAAAGTTGTTAGCTTGCGCAATCTAGCAAAACCTTTCAGCAAGCTTGCAAAAACTTTCTGCAAACTTGCGCAAGCTAACAAATATTTTTTGCTAGCTTGCGCAAGCTAATGTTAGTTTGTACAAGCTAGCATTTTAAGCTTGCAATTGTCCCGAATACTAGCTTACTGCAAGTTTGCGCAAGTTTGTGCAAGTTTGCGCAAGCTAAAATTGTTGCCTTGTCGCAAGCTTGCTGCAAGCTAGTTTTTTTGTATGGGTACTTCCCTAAAAACAAATCCTATAGGTGCTGTTATACCTCCTGCTAGAGCTATTATACCTATATTTCCAGCAGTCTTACCTACTACATCTGCTGCGCCCTCTGTATATGATAGTACATTCATCACTTTATCATATTTTTTGTAAGTTTTTTCTCAATCATCTCTCTGATGCTATATCTCTTTTCTCACATGCATTAACATCTTGCAGCAACTCAGGATAAATTGATGGTGCACTTGGCAAAGACATTGATATATATAAATATATATATATATATATATATATATATATATATATATATATATATATATATATATATATATATATATATATATATATATATATATATATATATATATATATATATATATATATATATATATATATATATATATATATATATATATATATATGTATATATATATATATATATATATATATATATATATATATATATATATATATATATATATATATATATATGTATATACACATATATATATATATATATATATATATATATATATATATATATATATATATATATAATAAGTCTATGTTTAATATACATGATTTATTTCATAAAACACGTTCACTACATCTTGTGTCTCATTTCCTATAAACTTAATCCCAGCTCTGTTTTCAGTTTCTGTATTTTTGATAAAACAGAAATTACCTTCTAAATACATGGGGCCATCATGCCACCTATGGTAATTAATAAGCTATATTTGGCTTATAATCATTTTGTTTTATAAAATAAAAAAAAAAAACCCACGCTGTTTGTTTTTCAATCTCAGAGTGGATAAAGTAACACTTTATTGCTCATGTGAAATTATGAAAGTAAGCTGCCGTACTATGTTATCAATTTCAAACCTTATTAGTGTTACATTAAAACCAGTGACAGGATTAACCCCCAACACCCCCGATTCTGTTGTATCCATATTCATTAATTATATTTTGTCTTGCATCAGTGATCCTTTGGCTTGTTAAATCTTCTATTTCCTCATTTGCAGCAGTAATTCTTTGGCTTATTAGACCTTCTATTTCCTCATACCATTTTTCTGCTTTATTATCTGGGCCGAAGATACTAATGTTATACATACTTACTTCAAACAATCTCTAAATTGAAAATAATAGGCAAGCCACGGTTGTTAATTTTCTTTCCCATCGAATCCTGAATCTTGAAAGTCAATTAATTAATTCAGTATAGTGTGTTCCAAAGTTGTTCTTATCTCTGGATGGATGTTTGTATTACATCCAAAACAATAATCAGCTTGCTGGAAAACACCCAAAAATGTTGAAGGCTTTCCATTGAAGAGATTATCCAGGTGGAGATTTGATCACAATGTAAATAAATAGCTTTAAAGGGTCAAAGATCAATTTTGCATGAACATTTATCTCCCCTCATGCTACTTATAATGGATCTGCAACATCCTCAGATAACCTGATCTGCTTACAGTCAGAGATTTTAACATTTTTTCATTGTTTTTGGAGAAGGATATGTGCAACCAAGATAATGGGGCGGTTATGATGGCTTTGATTTCATTCAGATTGTACAAACCTGGCTCATAAACAATCTCTGTTTCTTTCTCGTTTCACCCACATTCCGATCCACTTGACATGCTCTCCTTTACTGATATTACAATAACTTATCTATAAGCTCACGCTTTTCAAGCAGATGGTTAATTTTCCATCCCGGTTGTCTATAGTATTATTTCCCAAGTCAATCGGTTCATTGAGATATTTTATCTTATATGTGAGATGCATTACACAATAATTAAAATTATATTTTCAATAGTAGTATGGAATGGTACCACCTGCATTTCAAAGTAATACATCCAAACGTTACAAAATAAAGAGTGTATGCAGTTATGATCCTGGGGCGCTCAGTTTCATATTTGAGGTATATGTATATTTGCGGCCTGAACATGTGTCTTTTTCTGCAGAATTTTCAGAGCAGGTAACAAGTGCAGGTTTTTTTTAAATTATTTTTAAGTTTTTTTTTTTTAAATTTAAATTTTAAAAATTATATATTTTTTAAATTTTAACTGTGGGTATGAAAGAATAACACATTTTCGTAGAGCAGGTACAAAAATTGTTGCTCTCATATTACAGTAAACAAAAAATCTCATACTGCAGGTATGATTTTGAATTCTTGGCCGGCACATACCTACCACTAAAGTATGGAACAGCACTCCCTGGGTTATGATAGAAAGGGGGGGAAACCTTTTTGTTAGCGAGGACGTATATATTTTTCCACAATAATATTTCCATGTCAACTTCAGAGATATATTCCCAAACTATAGATTACCACATGTGGGTAGTGATGAAGATGTAAATAGGTGGCAAATGAATCCAATGCAATTTTATCAAAACCAGATTAATTTTGTAATGTGGTGCGTGTTTAACAACAGGATGTGGGGTAAGTTATAAGCATTTTAATAATAAAAACACACTTTACATGCTTTAGGTTCCACATGTATTACCAAGCTAGGAGGTTACTAAAAGAAATGAGATGCCCTGCTTCATTTCAGAATTATTGGAAGGCCTTTGAAAATAATATAGATCTGTCTGTCTGAGATATATGCAAGCAATTTCAAGTTTCAGATCATTCCATGTGAAAGCAACACAAAGATACACATTGTGAACTGCTAGGAACTGCCTATTACTACTACTCTGGTGGTTAGTATATTCCAGTACCTGGTAATGATTATGATAATTCCAGTCTACACAACCTGTATGATAAGCACAATGATTATATTCCAATGCTACAAAAATGAGTTTTCGCAATCATCCCTTCACTTATACTGTTGCACATGTAACACAAAATAACAATGTGAATAATACATGGAAAGGATTTATTCTCAGTGAAGGCCTCGCTGAAGGTTTTACAGACATTGGGATTGAACGACTCAATGATTCTATCCAAACTTATGTTTATGGCATACTTGGAGCTCAAGCTCTAATTAAAACAAGCATACTCTCACCTGGCACCGGAATGGATGCACTGTGGCAATTCATGAACATTATTGAAAATTGTATTAACTCACCGGTTGATTTACAAAGTAGTATAGATCGCTATCAGGATTCTTTGCAATACGCCCAAAGCAGCCTTAACTTTGGGGAGGGTTGGTACCTTGTCCCATCAGACATGGATTTATGCATAGCACATTATTTTGGGCATAATAACAATATTCTTATTGCAGATGATGGTGTGATATTAGGATCCAATGAGGACATCAATTCTGAACCTCTTATCCCTGTTGCAACAAGTGGTCCAATCCTAGTAATGAGTCTCCTGCCAGTGGATACCCCTGTGCCGGTGGATACCTCGTGCCGGTGGATACCCCTGTGCCGGTGGATACCCCTGTGCCGGTGGATACCCCTGTGCCTGTGGATACCCCCATGCCGATGGATACCCCCATGCCGGTGGTACCCCGTGCGGGTGGATATCCCCGTGCGGGTGGATATCCCCGTGCCAGTGGATATCCCAGTGCCTGTGGATATCCCATGCGTGTGGATACCCCGTGCCAGTGAATACCCCCATACCTACCCTAAAGAAAGGAAATGACACACATGAAAGCGAAAAATTAGTTTTGATACTCGGTGTGTTAGGAATATTAGGTATTAGTTATTTAGCATACAAAATGATGTAACTATTTCAATTCCTTCTGTAGATATATCACAACTAAAATAACAACACCACTGACCAATCATATACGTGTTTGGCAAGCCATCCTACCGCCCCGCTTAATACATTAAACAACCAAAATACAACGGCACCAATAATGCCAGGAACTGCATCTGTAATGCTTTGGCTCCTAGTTTTTTAAGTAAATTTGATCAATGTTTGAGAGTGTCTTTCACACCCACCACCTTTTAGTGTGGGTAGGGAAGGAGTTGGTGGAACAGTTGCACCTCAAGCTGCAGCCACAATGGAATACACAATTGTACATGTCGCTAAAGCTAAAGCAGATAATATGCTCACCACTGTCACTCCTTGCTCCCTGAAAAGAGTTCTTGTTTTCTCTGCTAATGTTGTATCACCTTGGATTTCATTTCAAGTTTCTTTGATTCTAATGATTGACTCCTAAGAGCTTCTGAGTTCTTGCTGACAACTTCCGTGCCTTTCTCTTTACTTATAAATCTGTTATTCTTTCTCTACTCTCTTTGATTTCATCGTTATTTTCTCGCCTCTCTGCTTGAGCTAAATTTTGTTTTTCTGCTAATATTTCTTCGTCTAGTTGACTCAGCTGTCCTAAAATATTGACTAGCTCTGACTTTGGTGGTTCTTTGCGAAGCTAGGTTGAGTCCTAGTAATTCTCTCATGGGTAGGCCCTCGGTTTGTATCTCTTTTTCACTGGTATCTTGAACCAGTTGATCACTGAAGTTGATCAACTGTGTTCGCTGTTTGAGGTAGTTCTTGCAGTGGAATACTCTCTGGTAGTATTTGGTTCAGCTTTTGTTGGGCTTCGGACGAAAGTGGCACTGATCCATAAGATGTCAAATCAAGGCTGTTTCTAATAAAATTACACCATACTTTGTTTTGAGTGTGGACCCAGAGCAAAAAAATTGTTGGGAACAGCACTCGGGAGTTATTTTTTTTACTTCCAGCAAAATAATGTTACCCATTTTTCTTGTAGTCAAATTGATTATATTCTCTAAAAGTAGTCTATATTTTTCTTCTATAATATTATAGAATGCATCCACTTTTGTGTTTCTTAGTTCAATCCGCAACTGTTCACCAGGTTAGATTACCAGCTGCGATATCACCCATAGTCTGTTGGTCTTCACTCTGAGTTTTTAAATACTCTTCGTTCATAAATGAAGCTTTGTCATATTCCGCAGGGCTATCATATTTATCATAATCTGCCGAGTCATCATCATGTTCATCGATTCGTCGAGCTCATAGCCACCTTCATCCATCTTTATGTTTACAAGTAAACACATGGTTTCAATTGATATATATATATATATATATATATATATATATATATGTATGTATGTATGTATGTATGTATGTATGTATGTATGTATGTATGTATGTATATATATATATATATATATATATATATATATATATGCCTACGCAATTACTGACATAAACTCAATCCTTATCGCAAAATTAAAACCCCGTTGGGTATCAAAGGAATCAGACAATCAGTCGTTATAACTAACAACCACAGTACGATTTATGAGACTCAAATATTGATGGTGCGATTTCCCAATTTGTGTGTGGACAATGACATTGTACCAGGTACAGTAAAATTAGCATTCAAAATCACCTTAAACTCTAATGATGATAATAACCGAACTATTGTTTATAACTTGGGACGAGCTATTGTTAAGAAAGTGTCTGTCAAGCTCCAGGGGATGACATATTTACCCATGATGATGCAGATGTGTGGAGTGTTATAATGATCTATGGCTTACATAAGAAAAACTTTAAAATTTGGTGTATCAGGGAAATGAATCAGGTAATGTGAGTAAAATAAGAATAAATGCTGGGGATAAGAGTGATGGAGCAAATGAAGGTAAAGATTAAGCTGTAAAGATGAGGCTTACGGTAAATCGATTTTACATTCCCCTGGGCTTTGAATTGTTACAGACCACATGCCCTTTTATCAAGCTGGGCTGCCAGAACCAATGACGTATGAACTAACATTTAATAATTGTTCTCGCGTTATTAAAAGCTCTAATGTTGCATCCACATATACCATTGATGGAATTTCAGTAGAATATGATATGGTTACTAACCTAGAACTTGCGAGAACTATTCAAATTTAATACAAAGGAAAACTCCCTATATTATATGATAGAATACTAAGACATCATCAAATTACATTAAACAAAAGCGATACTGTTTGGAACATCAACTAATATACATCAGCGAAAAGCATTAAAGGAATAATAATGTTATGTGAAGATCCAAGTGAGGATGGTGGTGGTGCTTCTTTCAAAAGAGATCTATTACAAATCCAAAAATTACTATAAGAACAGTCACCGTCGAGGGTATCCCCAATCAACTGTGTGCTCATGACATGTACAGATACCAGCATTGGGATGAAATTGAAAAGCAATTTGCAGATTCTAAAATGGAGTACGGTCTAGGGGTAGTAAAAACCTTAAATCTTTGTGCAGTCAATATTGAAGATTACCTAACAATGAAATATGGCTTATAATTAGATTTGAGGAGTAATAATGACATTAAAAATCATGGAAGTGGTAGAAGAATAGAAAATGAATCTGAAGGAATTACTATTCAAATCAAGAAAGATTCTGAAACTGCTGGAGCACTCAATTGTTACATATATGTTATCATGAATGCTCAGCTTAATATAGAAGACAGACTATTTAAATCTGCATAAATACTAGATTATACAACAATGTTACCAAAGTATCCACATTCAGCAATGTTAGTCGTTCAAACGGCTTGCGGTAAGACAGAATTTATTTTAGATTTGCTAAGCATTCCCCAGGAGAATGTTGGGTATCTGAATTATTTTGAACATATTGTGAATATCTGCCCTGCACTAAAGTGGAATCGAGCGCCAAAGCAGAAGGTTAATATGGGAGGATGAAGAAATTCACCTGTGTAATTTATTTGGATATTTCTTTGGATGAAGCAATTAAAAATTATTATCAACTATTTGCAGGAAAAGAGACCTTGTTTATATATAATTGATGGTTGTTCGGCAAACAAGAGTTAAATTTCAGGTCAAATAAAGGTGAAAAATGCATGATAAGTGAGTTAGCCTTCAGTGGTTGACATGCAAAGCAGAGTTGCTGGATTTTATCTCAAAAGTATAATAGCGTATTAAAAGATTTTAAGGAACAGCTTAAGTGCTTGTGTTTATTTTACTGTAAAGATAGAGAAACTTTTGAGAACTGCTTAAAAAAGAATGATGTTATTTTAGATGAATCAGCCAGAAGAAGTATAAATCAGCCAGAAGAAGTATAAATCAAATGTTGCAGCAGTATAATAGCGTATTGAAAGATTTTAAGGAACAGCTTGAGTGCTTTTTTTTTTTACTGTAAAGATAGAGTAACCTTTGAGAACTGCTTAAAAAAAAATGATGTTATTTCAGATGAATCAACCAGAAGAAGTATAAATCGGATGTAGCAGCAGAGAAAACACATGAAGCAATATCTTTCCTTAGGAGAAAATGTCCGTCAATCATTCACGGGTAATGCACATTATTACCTTAGGGTATTATGATACAGCTATTTTTTATCACCAGTTTGAAAATGAAGTTCTCCCACTAAGACACTTAACAAGGATGAGTTATTTCAATCACAAAAGTACCTTAATTATTCAGCTCTGGCTTTCTGTAATCTTATACACACAAATAAACTTGGACTACTTGGCTGTGGCGTGCATGGGATTGGCAGATAAACAATCATTGTTTGGAGTGGAAACTATACACTGAACAGGAAGATGGGTTGGTAATCGTTATATCTGAGTTTCCAGGATTAACTCTGGTGCTGGGTGCGGGTAGGCTTAAAGAGAAGCTTTTCAGCATCCATGCAAAGCAATTTCTAAAGACAGACCAACCAACTATTTATACTTTATTATGAATCACAACTTATCAAGTTACTTACAGATGACTTATAACAATTTATCAAGTTACTTACAGATGTCTTACAACAATTTATCAAGTTAATTACAGATGACTTGCAACAACTTATCAAGTTACAGATAACTTACAACAACTTATCAAGTTACTTACAGATGACTTACAACAACTTATCAAGTTACTTACAGATAACTTACAACAACTTATCAAGTTACTTACAGATGACTTACAACAACTTATCAAGTTACTTGCAGATGACTTACAACAACTTATCAAGTTACTTACAGATCACTTACAACAACTTATCAAGTTACTTACAGATGACTTACAACAACTTATCAAGTTACTTACAGATCACTTACAACAACTTATCAAGTTACTAACAGATGACTTACAATGACTTATCAAGCTACTTACAGATGACTTACAACAACTTATCAAGTTACTTACAGATGATTTGCAACAACTTATCAAGCTACTTACAGATGACTTACAACAAGTTATCAAGTTACTTACAGATGACCTACAACAACTTATCAAGTTACTTACAGATGACTTACAACAACTTATCAAGTTACTTACAGATGTCTTACAACAATTTATCAAGTTAATTACAGATGACTTGCAACAACTTATCAAGTTACAGATAACTTACAACAACTTATCAAGTTACTTACAGATGACTTACAACAACTTATCAAGTTACTTACAGATAACTTACAACAACTTATCAAGTTACTTACAGATGACTTACAACAACTTATCAAGTTACTTACAGATGACTTACAACAACTTATCAAGTTACTTACAGATGACTTACAACAACTTATCAAGTTACCAACAGATGACTAACAATGACTTATCAAGCTACTTACAGATGACTTACAACAACTTATCAAGTTACTTACAGATGACCTACAACAACTTATCAAGTTACTTACAGATGACTTACAGCAATTTATCAAGTTACTTACAGATGACTTACAACAACTTATCAAGCTACTTACAGATGACTTACAACTTATCAAGTTACTTACAGATGACTTACAACAACTTATCAAGTTACTTACAGATCACTTACAACAACTTATCAAGTTACTAACAGATGACTTACAATGACTTATCAAGCTACTTACAGATGACTTACAACAACTTATCAAGTTATAGATGACCTACAACAACTTATCAAGTTACTTACAGATGACTTACAACAATTTATCAAGTTACTTACAGATGACTTACAACAACTTATCAAGTTACTTACAGATGACTTACAACAACTTATCAAGTTACTTACAGATGACTTACAACAACTTATCAAGTTACTTACAGATGATTTGCAACAACTTATCAAGCTACTTACAGATGACTTACAACAAGTTATCAAGTTACTTACAGATGACCTACAACAACTTATCAAGTTACTTACAGATGGCCTACAACAACTTATCAAGTTACTTACAGATGATTTACAACAACTTATCAAGTTACTTACAGATGATTTGCAACAACTTATCAAGCTACTTACAGATGACTTGCAACAAGTTATCAAGTTACTTACAGATGACCTACAACAACTTATCAAGTTACTTACAGATGGCTTACAACAACTTATCAAGTTACTTACAGATGATTTACAACAACTTATCAAGCTACTTACAGATGACTTACATCAAGTTACTTACAGATGACCTACAACAACTTATCAAGTTACTTACAGATGACTTACAACAACTTATCAAGTTACTTACAGATGACTTACAACAACTTATCAAGTTACTTACAGATGACTTACCACAACTTATCAAGCTACTTACAGATGACTTACCACAACTTATCAAGTTACTTACAGATGACTTACAACAACTTATCAAGTTACTTACAGATGACTTACAACAACTTATCAAGTTACTTACAGATGACTTACAACAACTTATCAAGTTACTTACAGATGACTTACCACAACTTATCAAGTTACTTACAGATGACTTACCACAACTTATCAAGTTACTTACAGATGACTTACAACAACTTATCAAGTTACTTACAGATGACTTACAACAACCTATCAAGTTACTTACAAGCTTTTCACACGCCAAGCTCCTCACAACACCAAGCTCCCATCAAGTGCGAACAAAATGAAATAATACAACACACAATTAGAGAGATGTTTGATATATTTATAACTATACATAGTGTCATTACATTAATTTTAATGTACTGGAACAATACTCATGTAGAAATTGTGTTCGCGTTTTTGGCATTCGTGAAACTTTAGATGAAAACACAGATACCCTCATCAAACAACTGGCTCATGACAAGCTGGGTGTAGAACTTCAAAATATGGATATTGATCGAAGTCACAGGATCGGTAAGCCAAACTCCAAAGGATGACGTGCCATCATTGTGAAATTCACCAATTACTCGGCCAGGTTGCATATGCTGAAAGCAAGATGAGACTTAAGTCAATGGGCATTGGTCTGCAAGAAGATCTGACTGCCAGAAACCGCATGTAGTATTTCATTGGTCCAAAAGACTCCCCTGGTATACGATTGAACCATTATGGACATGTGAATAGTTATATTACATGTTGTAGTTATATTACTTTTCCTGAAATTGCCGAAGCAGATTCAAAAAAGGTTGAGGGTCTGTTCATGTGAAACAGACTGCAATTGTCACCAGTTTTGATGAAATTTAGGAGAGAAATTTTATAAAGACCCTAGCTCTTCCTTTTCATACATCAAAATTTTAGCATATACACCAAAATGCAATATCAGTGAGAGTATTCTTTATCAAAATGTAAAGGCGATGCTTTTCCAAAAGGAAGCACTCTTTTTCCATCCTAAAACTGCCCTATAAATTGGGCTGTACAAAAGATTCAATAAATTGGACTATGGTATTAATCTGTACATAAGAATATTCCTAAAACATTTAGGTGTGTTTCATCCTACAAAGAAGAGACGATGAGGTATAGCAGTTTGATCCATGCCCCTGAACAGGAGATCTCCCAATTGGGAGATTTTTGTCATTAAAACCCACAATGCATCTTTCCAAATTCAAATCTCTTATATTAGAAATACATAACGGTAACATAGGTTTAAGGCAAAGGTAGGAAGAAATACATGCAAAACGTTCTAATACTATTGGTGCAACAGAACGATAAAATTATTTTCTCCATTTTAACCAGCGCAAATTAGACTTTACCAGTGTATGCCGAAGCCAATATGCAAATATTGCATTTATCAAACGACTGTTTTGCAGAATTGCAAACATTTTCTTTTGTTTTTTGAGAAAATATGACACAATAGATATTTTTTTTTGATGCAGTGAAAAGTTTTGAATATTCATATTCTACATGCAAGTGAAAGTTTCATGATGGTCATCGACAATGCACACGTTATGGATATTTGAAGGAAATCTTTATACCTTCACTGTTAGTGTTATTAACGGCCATGGATTATAAATAACAAGGTCTTATTTATAGTGTGCTTTGAGAGACTTAATTTATAGGATAGCTCCTGGACTAAGTTTTTTTATTTGTAATTAACCTGAGAATATGGGTAAGTGCTCATCCATAAACTGTACAAGATATAGTCAAATGACTTGAATTTTTTCTTATATCCCATGTATTTACTAGGAATTGAAAATGAAAGTTTCTACAAAGTTTACAAGTTCAGGTCTTAATAGGTCTATAAAAACATTAATTCAGATTTTTTGCTGATGCGTTAAAAAACAAAATTCAAACATTTTATGAATGAAAATTACCCTGGGAAGGAGCAGACCATTAATTAGTGCCTTTAAAAAGCTTATACAAAATGTAGAGGAATTGATTACTTACAGTGATTGATTTGTCCAATTATTTTATATATTTTTTTATATTTTATTTATTTGTTTATTTATTTTTGTCAATATGCAGTTACAAACATTATCTGTTAACTTCCAACTAACAACTTTTTAATTTAAAAACTGCAAATTTAATTCTAATGTTATGGACGTAATCAAAAATTATTTATTTTTTAAATAAAAGTAATTGTGACATGTGAATAGGTGCAAACTTCTTTGATTTCTATCTAAATTGATAAAGGGACCACCCCATACTATTCAGACATAATATCTATATGGACCCTCCTACTTGGGTATCATAAGGTTTAGCAGTTAAACCCTCCTACCTTTTGGATGCTAGCTATACCACTGGGTCACCAACCATTTCTGCCTATTTTCTCATACAGTGTGGAAAAATACAAAAAAAAGTCACTCGCCAAACTTGGCAAGGCTGAATTAAGTGTGGCAATTGAGTACCACCTTAGGCAATATTATAATATTTCTACTTGCCACAATTATATTTTGCTTGCCTATGGCTAGTATTGTTTTTTTCAAGCCTGTTCTCATTATTGCTTTGAACAGAATTCCACTTTGTATTAAAGAAAAAATATCAACAAAAATTTCACTAGTTTGTTTCTTCAATTGTTCATAGCTATATCCTGTGAAATGGAGGGCCTGTGACCTGAGCGAACACACCTTTAATAATCCATTAAAATATATGTGTAAATGTTTGCAAAAAAATTATTAATGATAACTATATAATGCCCCTTGGAAATTTGACTTAATTTTTACTGAACAATTTCCAGGTCAGCAATGTTTTGGACCTTTGAGGGGGGGAGGGTGGGGGACGGGGAGGGAGAGATTGGGGAGGGAGGGAGGGGGTGAAACGGCAAGTGACATTCTATATGTGCGCAAACCAAGGACAAACAGCCCAGTAAAGACAAAGAAATACACAATACTGCTGAGGCTACACCTTCCTATTTCATGCTGGTGCTCCTCTAATGAAACTAGATTGCTTGCAGGAAGGAAAGAAATGGGGGAGTAATGGTTTTGTAGCTTATGTGTTCTGCCGTGGCACTGTGATATTGTTGCCGATGGAAGGTGAAATATAAGGGCATCTAGCTGTGCCCAATAGGGGGTAAACATTTTCACATGATGGCCATGCAAGGGGGAAAGTATTGGAAGACGCATTTTTGTGGATGGACATTCCCCCCATCACCACCATTGCATATAGATTGTAGTATATGTGTCAGAAATTTCAACAATTCTGTCATTTCACCGTAAGAAATCCAACCTGTAGGAAATTGGAGATAAAGATGCAACCTTTAATGATCGAGGTATGAATGCAGGATTGGATTGAGTCAGCATGCATGAGCACAGAAGTGATTGTTGTAGCCAGAATTAAATGCCCTTTATCCATGAAATTAAAAGAACTAATGTTTATTTGCTGTGATGAGGAGGAGGGGGGGGGGAAATTTAGGAACATTCCCTCCTATCTCCCTTAACAACTGAGAAAGGAAGATTTAAAGTTCTCTAGTAGTAGTATTTATTAATGGTTGACTGCTTGTACTTTTGTCACAATTTGCAATAATGATTTGTTGCCTCAAGGTACCTCTCCTTCCATAAGTTGCAGCAATGCTGACATGAGGCAAATATTCACTTTTTTATCACGAAAATCACAATTTGATGAAATATTTTAGATGGAAAGAGCTCCTAAAAGCTTTTCAGAGAAACTTGATGTAAGATCTTCAATATATGACATAATGATGAACATGCAAGTTTGACTGCAGTCATTTGGCTTTCATTTTAATGTTATCAAATTAATCAACTTGTAGTCAAGAGTATTCCCCAGGGCAGCATGCGTATTTGTGCAAATGTTGCTCTTTCTTGCAAGTACTAAAAAAAATGTGAAAAAGCAACAGTTTTTGGTATCTATTTTAAGTTCAGTGTTAGTGCAGTCTTACTATTGATTATCTGTAGACAAGGAGCAGTAACAAAGATATATAACAAAGATAGCTATTTTTAATCTGTTGTGGGATTAAGTATTGCTAATGCTTATTTGTACGGATAGATTTAGACGGGTGATACTAAAACGAATGCCACTCGAATGCTTATTGAAACACACAGAAAAACGAATGCCCATTGAAACAAACAGAAAAACGAATGCCCATTGAAACACACAGAAAAACGAATGCCCATTGAAACACACACAGAAAAACGAATGCCCATTGATACACAAACAGAAAAACGAATGCCCATTGAAAGACAAACAGAAAAACGAATGCCCATTGAAACACACACAGAAAAACGAATGCCCATTGAAAGACAAACAGAAAAACGAATGCCCATTGAAAGACACACAGAAAAACGAATGCCCATTGAAACACAAACAGAAAAACGAATGCCCATTGAAACACACACAGAAAAACGAATGCCCATTGAAAGACAAACAGAAAAACGAATGCCCATTGAAACACGCAGAAAAACGAATGCCCATTGAAACACAAACAGAAAAACGAATGCCCATTGAAAGACAAACAGAAAAACGAATGCCCATTGAAACACACAGAAAAACGAATGCCCATTGAAACACACACAGAAAAACGAATGCCCATTGAAACACACACAGAAAAACGAATGCCCATTGAAACACAAACAGAAAAACGAATGCCCATTGAAACACACACAGAAAAACGAATGCCCATTGAAACACACAGAAAAACGAATGCCCATTGAAACACACACAGAAAAACGAATGCCCATTGAAACACACAGAAAAACGAATGCCCATTGAAACACACACAGAAAAACGAATGCCCATTGAAACACACAAACAGAAAAAAACGAATGCCCATTGATTACACAAACAGAAAAACGAATGCCCATTGAAAGACAAACAGAAAAACGAATGCCCATTGAAACACACACAGAAAAACGAATGCCCATTGAAAGACAAACAGAAAACGAATGCCCATTGAAAGACACACAGAAAAACGAATGCCCATTGAAACACAAACAGAAAAACGAATGCCCATTGAAACACACACAGAAAAACGAATGCCCATTGAAAGACAAACAGAAAAACGAATGCCCATTGAAACACGCAGAAAAACGAATGCCCATTGAAACACACACAGAAAAACGAATGCCCATTGAAAGACAAACAGAAAAACGAATGCCCATTGAAACACACAGAAAAACGAATGCCCATTGAAACACACACAGAAAAACGAATGCCCATTGAAACACACACAGAAAAACGAATGCCCATTGAAACACAAACAGAAAAACGAATGCCCATTGAAACACAAACAGAAAAACGAATGCCCATTGAAACACAAACAGAAAAACGAATGCCCATTGAAAACACACAGAAAAACGAATGCCCATTGAAAACACACAGAAAAACGAATGCCCATTGAAACACACACAGAAAAACGAATGCCCATTGAAACACACACAGAAAAACGAATGCCCATTGAAACACACAGAAAAACGAATGCCCATTGAAAGACAAACAGAAAAACGAATGCCCATTGAAACACAAACAGAAAAAGGAATGTCTATTAAAACACAAACAGAAAAACGAATGCCCATTGAAAGACAAACAGAAAAACGAATGCCCATTGAAACACAAACAGAAAAACGAATGCCCATTGAAACACAAACAGAAAAACGAATGCCCATTGAAACACACACAGAAAAACGAATGCCCATTGAAACACACACAGAAAAACGAATGCCCATTGAAACACACACAGAAAAACGAATGCCCATTGAAACACAAACAGAAAAACGAATGCCCATTGAAACACAAACAGAAAAACGAATGCCCATTGAAACACAAACAGAAAAACGAATGCCCATTGAAACACAAACAGAAAAACGAATGCCCATTGAAACACACAGAAAAACGAATGCCCATTGAAACACACACAGAAAAACGAATGCCCATTGAAACACACAGAAAAACGAATGCCCATTGAAACACAAACAGAAAAACGAATGCCCATTGAAACACAAACAGAAAACGAATGCCCATTGAACACACACAGAAAAACGAATGCCCATTGAAACACAAACAGAAAAACGAATGCCCATTGAAACACAAACAGAAAAACGAATGCCCATTGAAACACAAACAGAAAAACGAATGCCCATTGATACACACACAGAAAAACGAATGCCCATTGAAACACAAACAGAAAAACGAATGCCCATTGAAACACAAACAGAAAAACGAATGCCCATTGAAACACAAACAGAAAAACGAATGCCCATTGAAACATACACAGAAAAACGAATGCCCATTGAAACACAAACAGAAAAACGAATGCCCATTGAAACATACACAGAAAAACGAATGCCCATTGAAACACAAACAGAAAAACGAATGCCCATTGAAACACAAACAGAAAAACGAATGTCTATTAAAACACAAACAGAAAAACGAATGCCCATTGAAAGACAAACAGAAAAACGAATGCCCACTGAAACACAAACAGAAAAACGAATGCCCATTGAAACACAAACAGAAAAACGAATGTCTATTTAAAACACAAACAGAAAAACGAATGCCCATTGAAAGACAAACAGAAAAACGAATGCCCACTGAAACACAAACAGAAAAACGAATGCCCATTGAAACACAAACAGAAAAACGAATGCCCATTGAAACACAAACAGAAAAACGAATGCCCATTGAAACACAAACAGAAAAACGAATGCCCATTGAAACACACACAGAAAAACGAATGCCCATTGAAACACACAGAAAAACGAATGCCCATTGAAACACACACAGAAAAACGAATGCCCATTGAAACACACACAGAAAAACGAATGCCCATTGAAACACACAGAAAAACGAATGCCCATTGAAAGACAAACAGAAAAACGAATGCCCATTGAAACACAAACAGAAAAAGGAATGTCTATTAAAACACAAACAGAAAAACGAATGCCCATTGAAAGACAAACAGAAAAACGAATGCCCATTGAAACACAAACAGAAAAACGAATGCCCATTGAAACACAAACAGAAAAACGAATGCCCATTGAAACACACACAGAAAAACGAATGCCCATTGAAACACAACCAGAAAAACGAATGCCCATTGAAACACACACAGAAAAACGAATGCCCATTGAAACACAAACAGAAAAACGAATGCCCATTGAAACACAAACAGAAAAACGAATGTCTATTAAAACACAAACAGAAAAACGAATGCCCATTGAAACACAAACAGAAAAACGAATGCCCATTGAAACACACAGAAAAACGAATGCCCATTGAAACACACACAGAAAAACGAATGCCCATTGAAACACACAGAAAAACGAATGCCCATTGAAACACAAACAGAAAAACGAATGCCCATTGAAACACAAACAGAAAAACGAATGCCCATTGATACACACACAGAAAAACGAATGCCCATTGAAACACAAACAGAAAAACGAATGCCCATTGAAACACAAACAGAAAAACGAATGCCCATTGAAACACAAACAGAAAAACGAATGCCCATTGATACACACACAGAAAAACGAATGCCCATTGAAACACAAACAGAAAAACGAATGCCCATTGAAACACAAACAGAAAAACGAATGCCCATTGAAACACAAACAGAAAACGAATGCCCATTGAAACATACACTGAAAAACGAATGCCCATTGAAACACAAACAGAAAAACGAATGCTCATTGAAAAACATACAAACAGAATGTCTATTAAAAAAACAGAATGCCCATTGAAACACAAACAGAAACAAAACAGAAAAAATGCCCATTGAAACACAAACAGAAAAACGAATGTCTATTTAAAACACAAACAGAAAAACGAATGCCCATTGAAAGACAAACAGAAAAACGAATGCCCACTGAAACACAAACAGAAAAACGAATGCCCATTGAAACACAAACAGAAAAACGAATGCCCATTGAAACACACAGAGAAAAACGAATGCCCATTGAGTAACTCTACTGCGAATGTCCATTGAGTAACGGCAACAGTAATTCCCATGCAACGAATGCCCGTTGAGATACACACTATAACAGATAGCTATGAAAGCGTTTAAGTCAGCCTTAACATGACAAAGAAATAACTCTGGTAAGGGTAGGGTAGGGCTAACCCTAACTCTAGCCCTAACAAATCGACATTACTATGGAACTACCATACAGCATAAGTGCCATATCAAAAAATATTTACAGTACAGCGGTAGGTATTGGCATTCATATTTTCAATGGGCATTCAGTTTTTAGTTTGTGAGTCAATTGCTATTCATTTTAGTATTACTCGATTTAGACAAATCACGGAATCCTTCATTTTGCTTGATATTTGGACTACGGTGGCTGCACAGACATAAGAAGGAGTTTTTTTCTGGGTGCAATTGCACTGAAATATTTTTGGGGCTTGATTGCAACCCGTATATAGCAAATTATCATTCAGTAAAACAACATCTTATTCCCTGATGTTATGGTTGCTGCATGTATCTTTATACTCATGGATGCGAACAAGCAAATGCGAACAAGCAATTCAAATTGCCTATGGGCTGCACAGATGTAGGAAGGAATTTCTTTTGGGTGCTCTGAAAGTTTTAGGGTCCAGTAACCTATAGCAAATTATAAAAAGGCATGTCATGGATGCGAACAAGAAGTTTGTATTGTTTAATTTTTGCACAGTATTCATGCTCATCTGTGCGAATAAGTAAACTGGATTGGTTATTTGCGCAGGAATACGTACAAATAGTCGTGATGATTAAGGCTAAATTGTTCAAAAATGCATTGTAAACCAATATATGAAAATATACTAGCAAAAACGTCTCATCAAAATGAGATGAAAGTTGACCATTTTGCAGTTTTAGATACAAATATGCACTTTTTGACCAATTTGTAATATGTATGAGTTGGCAAAGTTGTTATAAATACTATAATTTGGCCAAATTTGATCCCTTAGGCTAGCAGACTTACAAAATGGAGCCTGCAGGAAGGTATCATCTGAACAACAGAATTTCAAGGAAACTGAAGCAATCTGTTGTTTCCACTTGTCACATAGAATAGTTAGAAAAAAGAGCATTTTACAAAGAAGAAATAGTTCTTTGATGTCATTAAAAGTTACAAGAAACGAGGTTAATGAGCCAAAGTCCGTCGGACATGGAAAACGAATCCCTAAAACTGGGGAACGAATGAGGTTAAACTGTAACTTGATGTCCATTTTGTTTGTGTTTGCGGGATATTTATGAGAGCTTCGTAAGTGGTAGGCTTTTTGTTGTGATTCAGATCTGCAGATAGGAAGAATTATAGGCAGAATTATTACAATTTTTTTTTTTTGAAGATGAAGGAAAGAAATACTATTGAAATTAGGGAAAGTAGTTGAAATTGATTTGGTGAGCATTGTTTGAAAGGTGGCAAGGACAGGTAGAGTCAACAGTACAGGTAAATTGCTTACAAGTCCACAAAAAAATCTTGAAATTTAACAATAAAAAGTGTTTATCACAATAGGTTAGAAATTATTATTATCATTAAGTGTTTTGTTAACATGATAATCATTATTGTTTTAATAGCATCATCATCAATTATGATCATAGTTTTATTAGTTTCATCATCATAATAAGAATAAGCATAGATTCATATAGCACTTGCTATTTAGCCCTCAATGCACTAAAACAAGTTCACAACAACATTGCAATTAAGAAATCTAATTAATTGATTGATTGTTGCAACAGTATCTTATTTGGACTTCCTTCTCAACAAATCTCAAAGCTTCAGCGCATTCAAAACACTGCTGCCAGATTAGTTACTGTCACAAGTAAGAAATCTCACATTAAACCCATCCTCCACCAACTTCATTGGCTTCCTATATGTGAAAGAATAAACTACAAGCTTCTCACCCTCACATACAAAGCCATCCATGGTCTTGCTCCAAATTATATTTCCAACTTAATCACGATACAATTACCAACTCGCTCACTCAGATCTAACAGTGCTATTCTCCTGAAGCCGCTAAAAATTAAAACACCAAGACTTACGGTGAACGTTCTTTTCAATCTGCAGCCCCCAAACTCTGGAACATTCTCCCAATCTACATCAGAAATGCCCCTACTTTAGATATTTTTAAGAGTGTATTGAAAACACACCTTTTCATGAGTTCCCTCATCGGACCTTGTAACTTTATCCTGCTTGTATCTTTTTAAGTATGGTTTATTGTTCTCTAACTGTTTGTATCTAAAGGTTTTCTCATGTTATATTTGTTTATGTAAAGCGCATTGAGACCGTTTGGTATAATGCGCTATATACAAATTTATTATTGTTATTATTATTATGAATAAATTAGATATTAAGAGAAGTTTGAAATAACTAGTAACAGATGGTGCATTGCGAATTAAAACTATTAATCATCATTGTTTGCATTAAGCATCATCGTAATAATATTTTTATCATTGTTTTGTTTTGCTTCATTAGATCATCATAACAATCATTGTTTCATTAAAATCATCATAGCAATCTATTGTTTCATTCAAATCTTCATAACAATCATTGTTTCATTAAAATCATCATAACAATCATTCTTTCATTAACATCATCATAACAATCATTGTTTCATTAAAATCATCATAACAACCATTGTTTCATTAAAATCATCATAACAATCATTGTTTCATTAAAATCATCATAACAATCATTGTTTCATTAAAATCACAACAATCATTGTTTTATTAAAATCATAACAATCATTGTTTCATTAAAATCATCATAACAATCATTGTTTCATTAAAATCATCATAACAATCATTGTTTCATTAAAATCATCATAACAATCATTGTTTCATCAAAATCATCATAACTATCATTGTTTCATTAACATCATCATAACAATCATTGTTTCATTAACATCATCATAACAATCATTGTTTCATTGAGATCATCATAACAATCATTGTTTCATTAACATCATCATAACAATCATTGTTTCATTTACATCATCATAACAATCATTGTTTCATTTACATCATCATAACAATCATTGTTTCATTAACATCATCATAACAATCATTGCTTGATTAAAATCACCATAACAATCATTGTTTCATTAAAATCATCATAATAATCATTGTTTCATTAAAATCATCATAACAATCATTGTTTTACTGAGATCATTATACCAATTTATTGTTTCATTTACATATAACAATCATTGTTTCATTACGATTATCATACTGTCATCAATCATTGTTTTATTCAGATCCTAGCAATCATTATTTTATTACCATCATCATAACAATCAGTTTCATTAAAATCATCATAACAATCATTGTTTCATTAAATCATCATAACAATCATTGTTTCATTAAAATCATCATAACAATTATTGCTTGATTAAAATCATCATAACAATCATTGTTTCATTAACATCATCATAACAATCATTGTTTCATTAAAATCATCATAACAATCATTGTTTCATTAAAATCATCATAACAATCATTGTTTTATTAAAATCATCATAACAATCATTGTTTCATTAACATCATCATAACAATCATTGTTTCATTAATAACATCATCATAACCATCATTGTGCCATTAACATGAGCATAATTTCATTAACATCAATCATTGTTTCATTGACATCATGATAATGTATCACCATTGTATTATTAACATCATCATTTTTTCATTGATGTAATAACAATTATCATTTCTTCATTAACAATGATAATCATTATCATCATACATATCATATTTGAAACATTTGTTGTACTGTTTTCAAGCAATTTTTCACACGTGCAATTAAGATATCACATAAATGCAGAATATTAATCTAAGATTCAAACACAGCCTCAGCCACATAAGTTACAACTTCTTATCTCCAAAAGATAAAGCACAAATAAATTTTTCTCCATCTTTCAATCTTTCACCTCTACATGAAAACTATTCAAAACTTTCCCTGTGGCTAAATCCCAGCGGTTATTTGAGATAAGACATCTTTAACATCACCAAAGTGTAGATATAAAATAATCATTTTTTTTCTAATAAGTTGCATGGATTTGAGGATGAATTTTATATTTGCTTAGCATGAAATATTGATTTATAAAACGGATATATAGCAGTAAGGATTCATGAATTTTGATTGGATATGGAAAGGATTTTTTTTTTCTTTTCATTTGGAAGATTTGAATTTGGGTTAATAATCAATGAGGTGAATGCACGACTTGGTTGAAAATATGATTTCTTGAGGCTGTGCTCTCAGAAATCGAGCATCGCATATGAGGGTTAGCATTTCATAGTATGGAGTGTGTTGTTGTTATGTCAAAAGTGATCAATTATCTCAAAATTTGTGACAGCAAATGGTTTTGATTCATTTATTTCCCCTATTTTTGTGTATTTCCATGGTTAAAGGCAGCCATACTTTTCCGTGAATAATTTACAAACCTGTTGTTCAAGTTTTATTTAAGTTTGTGATGCTCAAAAAGATGTTCTGATGCTCAAAAAGATGTTCTGATGCTCAAAAAGATGTTCTGCCCCTGAAAAGAATCATAAAGGGAAAAAAAAGTGTGACAGATTTAATTTTTTCGCATAGAATTTGACTTTATTAATCACATTTTAGTTTAAATAGCAAGGAATGGAGGGACAAGCCCCTTCCCCCTTCTTTCAATGTTTTTAGCTAAAGCATGTTCATGTAATATGTAAAAAGACGATTGATTTAAAGTAATCATTTTCATCATAATCACCATTGTCATCATCCTTGTTGCTTGTCATCTGTGCGTTTGTCATCATCATTGCTATTGTTGTCAGGATTGTTAGCATAATTTGGATTATCATCACCATTGTCATCATCCTTGTTATCTGTCATCTGTGCCTTCGTCATCATCGTTTCTATTGTTGTCATGATTGTTAGCATAATTTGGATTATCATCACCATTGTCATCATCCTTGTTGTCTGTCATCTGTGCCTTCGCCATCATCATTTCTATTGTTGTCAGGATTGTTAGCATAATTTAGATTATCATCACCATTGTCATCATCCTGGTTATCTGTCATCTGTGCCTTCGTCATCATCGTTTCTATTGTTGTCATGATTGTTAGCATAATTTGGATTATCATCACCATTGTCATCATCCTTGTTGTCTGTCATCTGTGCCTTCGCCATCATCATTTCTATTGTTGTCAGGATTGTTAGCATAATTTGGATTATCATCACCATTGTCATCATCCTTGTTGTCTGTCATCTGTGCCTTCGTCATCATCATTTCTATTGTTGTCAGGATTGTCAGCATAATTTGGATTATCACCATTGTCATCATCCTTGTTGTCTGTCATCTGTGCCTTCGTCATCATCATTTCTATTGTTGTCAGGATCGTTAGCATAATTTGGATTATCATCACCATTGTCATCAACCTTGTTGTCTGTCATCTGTGCCTTTGTCATCATCATTGCTATTGTTGTCAGGATTGTTAGCATAATTTGGATTATCATCACCATTGTCACCATCATTAACATCAACATTTCACGGCCAAGATCATTATAGCTCATATGCGTCCCACACAAAAACTTGAATACACCATTAATTATCTCACAGGAATTTTTGTTATTGGGTAAAAATATTTGGAATCATAAAAAAATCTTTAAAGGAATATTCCCATAAAATTTTATTTTGATGTATCTGAAAAAGAAAAATTAAAGAAATAAAATGGTAAAAAAAAACCATGTTGATATTGCATTCCTAGAAGAAGTTATTGAACTTTAAAGATTTTTCTTACCCGTTAAAAAATGACTTTTGTACTGAGTCTAAGTCATTATTATGATGTCATCACATCACTTCCTGTACTAATCTTTATGTATTTCTTTGAAAATCAATTGCCATTCATAATTCAAATATAAGTTACGAGAACAGATTGTAAAACAACATTGTAAATTGTATTCTACACTATTCTTAATCATTTTTGAAGAAAAAATGTTCCCAATCATTTAGACAATAGAAAAATAGTTTTTAAAGAAATACCTAAAGAATAGTACAGGAAGTCATCATCATTGTCCTAATTGTCGTCACCTGTGTCTTCATCATCATCATCAACATCATTTTGATTATTATCGTCATCGTTTTTTGTTGTCATCAACGTCAACGTTTCACAAGCCAACGCCGCATTACCTTAGAAACATTATATCTCACAGGGTTTGTGTTTGTTATTGAATAACAATTTTGAAACTTAAAAAAAAAAAAAGTGTCTTCCTGTAATAAGGCAACTTTATTAACTCCAACTATTCAGTCAGTTAATTCATTTTTAAACTTTTCTTACTTAATTCATCTTCAGTAGATCGTGCACAGTGGCGTCAGTAGACCCTTTTGATTGGGGGGTGGGGGGAAATTACAAATTTACCGACGAAAGAGTTTGAAGCTACCGACAAAAATATATTCTACATTCAGGAAAAACGTCAAATATTCAAAACGTCATCTGTTCAAAATCGCAGAACGAGTGCAATAAAATTTAATTTTTCAATCTGTTTGGTAAAGCTTTCATCGTCTTTGATGGAAGTTTTATCGACGCGGACCTTGATTTACCGGCAGGTCTCAATTTTACCTGCAGCTTTACTAAAAGTGGGGGGTGTAATACATCCACACCCCCATCCCCCTCTCCATCCCCTTCCCATCCCAACCCCCTCCCCCAGTATTTACGCCCCTGATCATGCACTCTTTATATTGAAGGTACCACACACAGAAACTATATCCCGAATTCCATTATCTTAATTTTTCTTTCCACCTGGTCTAAAGTGATAAAGTGGGATTAAAGCAAAATATGGATAATTACTTTAATTGGATAGGACAGTGCCTGCAGGGGATTTTGTCCATTTGGTGAAGCAGCATGGTAGAGGTACCAAGGTGTGAGAAATGTCAATGCATTGAAGCATGGAGAGATGTTCACTTTGGGTTAATGCTAAGATGTGAAGTTTTTGGTTATAGTTTAATTTCGAGAATCTGAGAGATTGATAAGGTTGATGTGAGTCAGTCAGTTGAAAGATAAGGATGTAGATCCGAAGTGACGAATTGATGAAATAAAGATTAATACAGTGATAATCCCATCAATGTTAAATACCTTTCATCATCTTTGTATTGTCGCTTTCTTTAAAAATGTTTTCATCATTATCATTGCATCATCGATCATGGGCCATGCATATTTGGCCAACTAAATTAGTGTGGGCAAAGTTGCAAAATAGACTTTGCCTTTGGAAAGGGAAGGTGGGGGAAAGGTGGGGAGGGGGGAGAAGGGTGTGATTATAAAATCACACTAAGATACAAAAAAAATCACCATAACAAATGATTTAATTTTTAAAGTGGGAGAAAATATTTGTCTTGCACCCCCAAATCCCACCTATGATCATGATCATTATGATTGCATCATCATCACCTTTTTGTTATCATTGCATTTTCTTTGTTTTTGTCATATTACTGTTCTTGAGTGGATTAACCTACCGAGTGAGGGGGATAAGTCAAAAGTGAGGGGGGATGGGACAAAACCACAAAATCATGCTAAGATGCACAAAATTACCATAGGAAAAAATACAAATTTGGAAAAAAGTGGAAGGCAAGTGACCCCTTTGCATGCCCCCCTCAATTTCTGCCTATGTTACTGTTTATCATCTCTGTGTCTGTCAAGCATGCTCGCTTTCATGATTGCCATTGTTATTATCTTCATCACCATCGATCATTATCTATACAATTGTTATCATCATCATTATCATTCGTTATCTGCACCGTTATCTGCCTAACCACTGTTATCATTATTTGCTTCATTGACATAGATAATATAGGCTATAGTTTAATAATGCATATGGAAGCTAGGTAAGCATATATCCTAAATTGTAAAATGGTCTGAGTTTAATATCTTATTTCCTGTGAATTAGATCTCATATGTGCCAGCCAATTTACTGAAAAAATGCACAATGAACTAAACTGCTTATTTTTGTTTAGTTTCGTATCCATTCGTTATGTATCAAAGAAATTACTACATCGTAATTCACAGTACTTGGCTACTTAAAACTTTAAGTCTAGAATCACTCTATTTTCTCTGGGGAAAATCCACTTTTCACCTTTGAGGGAATCTAAAGTATCTATGCCGCTCATCTATCTCCGGCGTCATCTGTCTCCGGCATCATCTGTCTTTGGCATCATCTATCTCCGGCATTATCTATCTCTAGCATCATCTATCTCCGGCATCATCTATCTATCTCTGGCATCATCTATCTCCGGCATCATTTATATCCGGCATCATCTATCTCCGGCATCATCTATCTCCAGCATCATCTATCTCCGGCATCATCTATTTCCGGCATCATCTATCTCGGTTGCCATGAAATTTAAGCTTTTGTTGTAACTCTCTATTTTTTTTCTTCAAATAAACCAATTTGGGGTTCGGGTGAGAGTATGGTTCAGTATTGTTTCAAGCACATGTTTGAAAACATTGCTTCCCGTGCCTAAGCAACCTAGAAATGTTGATATACAGAACAAACAAACATGTGACGGCTGGGTGGTTATTGTTGGGGTGGAGAGTGGGGAGGGGGCTGTTTGAAGGGACATCCAGAGGAGAAGGCCATGGTTGATCCCCTTAAATTGATAGGTCTAGGTTTCATACAGTGTGCAAAGTTAACTGTTTTATTTTGTTTTCTTAGAAGCTGTGTATAAGTTGGTTACAAAAAGCATTTCTGATCCTTAACAATAAATTTGATATTGGCCTCCTTTTAGGTACACAGAATCTGGTTTTGTGCTTGTGGGGGATTGCCCCATCTTCCTATCAGCGAGAGGGAAGCATGCCCCATTTTGAAAGTTTTTTAGTATGACTCGGCTGGGAAACCAATCCACGACTTATTGGCTGAAAGCAGATTCTGTACTAATTGACCCTATACCTTTGCCTCTTCCTCCTCCCCCTTCCTGGAACAAAAATAGTAGTAATAATTTTGGACACTGCAACTATATGCCACAGATGAAAGTTTAATTATGTTGCTCTGTCTATAATCAAAAACCAAAGCGATTCAATATAAAGCGCGAAAGTGTAGTAAACTCAAGACAAATCCTAAGATCCCACATTTCTGCAACCTATCTTCCATACATCAGTAGGCCCAACTAATATTTTAACTCCATGTTTTAAAATTGAAAATGTTGTCACTTAATTGTAGGAAGGATCAATTGGTGCATGATATAAACACCAGCATACTTATGATTAATGCATTTATTGAGTGACTCACAACAAAAGACAACTTAGCAGTTGTCTTGTCTTTTACGAATTGTGCGCTAATCACTCAACGGTGTATCTAATATTGATGGTTAGCTTTTAAGTACGTTGCATGTAGATCGTAAAAGATGTATTACATCGTTTGGATTATTCCCCGAAGAGCTGAATTGTGTTTTTGCCCAATTTTATTTTGTGCCCGATAAAACTTATTTGACGTACATTACAAAAAAGTTACTTGAGCAGAAATGATCGTGTCACATACACAGTTGCTATTTATTGTCAAGTTTGTTATATCTCACTTTTCTGTGCTGATATTCAGGGCAAAGACATGGCATGGAGATTGTCTAATTGAGGTCGCATATAAAATGGATACCACCGACCGCTTTATAAAATAGATAATTTAAGAATCGGTCTTTGGAAATGTGAGGGCATCTTTTTTGCTACTTGATGGCAATTTTAAATAACATAGAATACATGATGTACAGGTGATGTGGGACTTTAGGGTTCAGAAATGGCATAACAGTTGATTTGAACATATTGTCCTCATAGAAAAAAAACTAGCTGGCTGCAACCTTGCTGCAAGCTAGTATTTGTAACAAATTCAAGCTTACTTCAGCAAACTAAATTTGGCAAGCTAACATTAAATATTTGTTAGCTTGCGCCAGGGGCATAAATCCATTTAATAATGGGGAGAGGGGGATTATTTATAAGATTTGTCCATTTAGGTGCCACTGTACGTGTCACTGTGTCACTTTTCGACATGGGGTCCAGGGCCTGCTTAATAAGCACTTGGAATTTCTAAGCTTGTTGAAACACTGGAATGGTTTTGACCATTTGATGAACGATATCCTACTCTCTGGTAAAAATCCTGATGTAGAATGTTGTGTTCCCATTTTCATTTTTCCGAGGTGCATGAAGGAAGTGCCCTTTTAAACAAAAAATCTAACCCCCTCTCAAAGTTCTGGCTACGTGCCTGCATATAAAAAATTCTTATGTCCATCTCACTTGTTGAGTCAAGTTGCAAGTGATGGGGTGGGAATGGTGGGTTGGGAGTGAGGTGGGAGTGTTGGGCATATGGGAATGTTTGTTTCATACTCATGCGATAAATCTCCTTAACTGTGCAAAACGCTCTGAAAAATCGCACATATTTTGCACTTCAAACGTTATTAGTACAGAGTCTCTTAATATTTTGTTCCATTTCAAACGGTATAGAGAACTTTAATTCATTATCTATCGTTTGAGACCATTTTCATTCAATTACTTCAAAAAATGGTACCGTACTTTGTAAACTATTAAATGTGTTTTTTCTTGTTTTTCAATGAGAGCGCAAGCAAAATCACAAGGTTAGCGCTGCTTTGACCTTTGTAACTTATGAATGAAAGCATTTGGAAGGTTATTTCACACGGCCTGACAATTAACATTTATAATCCAAATTGATTGGTGCAAATTAAGGGCCCGTACTTTTCAACAAATAGAAAGCAATAAGAGAAAACATTTTCGCGTCCGCTTATGTATTCCTTTATTTTAATTCTGATGTAATCTTAGCACGTGCAAGCTGCATGGACTGTACTATTGTGTGCAGAGAGTTTCCTGTTCTTTGTGTATTGTAAACATGCTGGGAAGATACGAATAAGCATTTTTCAATGTCGGATTTTGGCTGATTTTCTTCCATTTAAAACAGTTTTCTTGTATATTTTGTTACACTGAGATATATTTCTTATTATATGACTGTATTCATCAAAAAATAAAAAAATTACTTTGCTGAAATATTATCAACAACAATCAGGAACGAAGAAGTGCAAGAGTGAGGCATAACAACAACGTTAGGTTGCATGATTATGATGCCAAAATTAGGAACTATGCTATTTATTACACTTTTTGTATGAATTAATATATGTTCATTATATCCTTGAATATACTTTTAAGACTGTTCTTGAAACCAACTCGCATAATAATGGTACAGTCCATTTTTATTCATAGTTTTCCGTAACACGTACATCACAGCTAGTTCCACAATTTTTTTGCTTACATGCGTTTTAAGGTAAAACATTCCCGTATGGTTCCTGTTTCAAGCCTGCTTTCTATGCTTCTAAATACACCTTTCAAAATGTAATTTATCACTTATTTTAAAATTCCTTCGGCCCAAACATGGGTGGGGGGGGGAGGGGGGGTGGGGGATGATTGTATAGATCATCCTCTCCTCGTCAAAAAGTGTAGAGATAAATCCCCCCTGGATTTACGCCCATGGCTTGTGCAAATAGCTTGCAGAAAGCTAATATTAGTGTGTTAGATGGCAACAACCTTGCGCAAGCTAATATTTGGCTCACCACACTTGCTGCAAGCTTTTCTGTAAAGGTGATATCAAAAAGTTATCAGTAGCATATCATGAATATGAAAAGTGTATTTAAATATTCTAGAGACCCCAGAATAATACCCCCTGACATTTTGACTGTGTACCAAACTTTAAAGTAAGTTTGTCACATGAATGAATGACAAAGTACTTGGGCAGTAATTAAATCATAGCCTATATGTCACATATTCAGAAATCTTGAATTAAAAAAAGAAAAAAAAAACATCTAATTATTATCATTTTTTTATACTGATTTTGATAAAATACGTGTTATTTTGAAGGTTTAATTTCAATACAATTGAATGCAATTCAGGTAATTTTCACTCGATCTGCATATCCGTAGACCTTTAACAATTAGTACATGACTCCCAAGTCATTTTTACGGTGATTCTTTACATCACCCGCTTGAAACTTTTACGAAGGATGTGTCATTTTCCAAATGTGATTAATTTTTCCATGCAATGACGTACTTCATTGCTGGAGCGTGTCGATTATCTCCCTCTTTGAATAACGGAGGCTCGAAACTGCTTTTTAATTTGTTAGTGAGACTAACACTTTCTGCCGATCAACTCGATTGCCAGACGACTCTTTTCACAGAGCCATTAATTATTCATAATCTCTTCCCATAAATTTCTTGGATTAAAAAAAATGGTTTTGTATCAAAGTAAAAAAAAGTATGGTAGGAAAAGTCATGTTTGGAAACACTTTAATTGCACTTAGAATGCAATCAAAATTGTGAATTAGTAGACAAGATAAAGGAAGTAATATCAGTTAAAGCTCTTTTTTTGGGGATTTTTTTTTTGTCTTTGTTATGCTGCAGACTCCAATTTGATTTCTTTGTGGAGCAAGAGGCATACAGGCTATGTTTTTCAACATTGTCTTACCATCCTTTTTAGGCATCAGAAATTGGATTGTTAGTTGTGCATTTAGAATTCATATACAATTAAAGCAGGATTTGTCCACTGAATGACGAGAGGGGGGGTCATAAAATCACCCTAAAATACAAAAGATTACCATGCAATAGATATTTATATGGAAAAAGGGGGAAATGCCCAGGGGCATGTTTAGTTAGCTTTTCGTTTTGAAGGGGATTAAGCCTCTAAAAATAGATATTCAGGGCTCCTGACACAGGTTTGCAAATAAGCCAGGAATACGGTTTTTATTTCCTGCTTGCATGCATGCTTTCAGTTAGGAGGAGAAAATGTGAAAAATGCAGTTGGATGAAGGATAATGCATACAAATGTTGGAAATTTTGTTAGATTTTGGCAACACTTCTTGAAAAAGTCTTATATTGACAATGATTTCCCGAAAATGAAAAAAACTCTTCTGGAACTTGAAGAAAATTTCCTGAAAATTGAAGAATATTTCACGAGAATGATGGAAATTTCCCGGAAAGTGAAGGAGATTTCCGGAAAAAGACGAAGCTTTCCGGAAAAAGACGAAGATTTCCTGACAATTTATGAACATTTCGAGGAATTTAAAGAAACTTTCTTGAAAATAAAGAAAATTTCCTAAAAATTCAAGAAGATTTCCCAATTAGGAGCAACATTTTAGGAAACTTAAATCTCTTAATTATTTAGTGCAATTTTCCTCTTATCTAACCAGGAACTTTTTTGGCAGAGGTTTTGCCCCCTGAGAGATGGCCCTTCCTTCACCCTGAAAAATAAAAACATTTGTTCCTAGTTTATATCATAGGCCTTAGAGCCTAATTAAACTTCACAGTGAGTGGCGCAATAAAGCTCCTGTTTTCAGCGTAAAGCTTTTATCACTGTAGTTCAAGCTTATATTGAAAATTTTAAGCCGGCATATACTGACCCAGAGCAGGGGAGGGGGAACTTTTTTGAATATTTATATGCTCGTAAAATATTGCAACAAAAACTGTCTCAGGTTATCTTCCCTTTATCCTCACCTGTGTAGGCATATGTCCAAGATTTCTTTGGGAAAGGGTGACCCTCCCAGTGACGAGGCAAAGGGGAATTTTACGAAATCACCTATCTCCACCCCCCAGAAATTGTTGTAATGTCACAAATTTTGTCTGATATATTTACCCACCAGACAAATCTACCCCTCTCTTTTCCCCTAGCATCAAAATCCTGGCGCCGCTTCTGCAAGGGTCGTCGACAAGTATAAGAATGCTGTATAGGCCTACAAATAGCTAATGCAAAGTCATAAAATTAAATTTGCTTACCGAAACAGGATGAGCAAAAGCATAAAAAATGAGACATACGGAACAAGTAGAGTTATGTTACACCCCCTCCCCAACCCCCAACCCCACCCCTCCCCCTCCTCCCCTTTCCGATCCTCTTACTCACCACATTGCATTCCCGGATAATTCTCATCTATCATCTGTGTTCCATAACTTTATGGAGGGAAATTCCTCCCTCCTCCCCAAAACTGACATTTACGAATCGCTTTATAAACATCTTTCTTTCGGATATTATCCCCCTTGTTAAGTGACTTCACAGGAAGCATTTTAACTCAACATTTGCTTAAATTTTGTGTTATGAAAATATCAACCATTATAGAGAGGTGCAATTTTCCATGATAATATGCATACACTTGGACATGAATGAAATGTCCCAGGCAACGCAACTCTCTAAATGCCACTAATCCAGGCACCCTGAAAATTGGGGAAGAGGTCTAAAATATTCATACGCTTTTTGAAAATAAAGAATTGTGCAGCCCAGCTAATCTTCAACTTTTTTCATGACCGTTGTCTTTGTTTTAACATACTTCCCGTTTGAATAAACAACGATGATAAAAAGATATTTACCCGTTGTTGAGAATATTGATACCGAATTCTTGGTTTTGTAGGAAATTGTGGGCAATCTAACAGATTTATTTATTACAGAACAATGTTATTTAGCCGCATCACAAAACGTGGGAACACCACGTGGTAATCAATTGAGAGCAGTGACCTAAATTCCGTAATATAAGACGTGCTCCCTGCGTGAAACAAAAACAGTATTCATCCATCAAGTGATATTCCTTGGCCGCTAACATGTTGAGTTTAGCGTTCACGTGTTTGATTAGGAAAATATCACAACTGAAAACTCTTAAAATTATCATCGCTTTGATTGTTTGTCATCTAGAACCACTAAATTATTGTTATTGTTAAAAGCAATATATAAGAACCCCAGTCACTTGCGGGGAGAAAAAAAAGAGTTTTTTGTGTGATAAGTATTACTACCCAGACATACTACATTATAATAAACAACACTATTCAGTCGAATTACGTCGGGGAAAACTTCATTCTGACCCTGATTTTTGTAAGCATATATTAGATAGTGAATACCAAACCACGCTTTCAAGTTCCCATGCACTTCTTTAGATTATATCAGCTGATCAAAATTGTTTGGTCAATCACAGCAGGGCGTCATTCTCTGATCACAGAGATAAAATATATATATATATACATATAAATATATATATGTATATATATACATATATATATATATATATATATATATATATATATATATATATATATATATATATATATATATATATATATATATATATATATACATATACATATACATATATATATATATATATATATATATATATATATATATATATATATATATATATATATATATATATATATATATATATATATATATATATATATATATATATATATATATATATATATATATATATATATATATATATATATATATTATATCTTTTTATGTGAGTAGACATGATGACGCTAGTCAGATATGGGTAATTGCAAACAGGTTTAAAACAGATTGCGTTTGCAAATTTTGTCCGAATTTGTAAAATTGGTCTTGGAAAATGGACGGAATCTGAAGCTTTTATTTGACTCAAATGATTGTATGTATCGTAGTCCTTCTGGGGCGAAAATCTTTTGAATGCTGATTTTGTTTATTTTCAAACTGTAATAACATAGTTGTTTCTAGGTTGGGAAATTTTGTTAAACTTTAATGTACCATATGGATTTATAAGATGAAAATCTATATAAATTTCGGCCAAATCTATAGTCCTTAATATTTGGATTTCAAATTCATAAAATCGTATATTGCTTCATGGGGCTTCGTCCTGGACCCCAGGGCCATAATTTCCATTCAGAATATAGAAAGGAGGTAGGGAGGGGAAGGGGGAGGAAATTGCCTCTTATCCAAAAATTGTAAAGGGGAGGGGAACAAGATGCCAAATTTTCCCCAAAATGTACCGATTTTTTAAACTATTACTGAAAAGTGTGTGTGTGGAGGGGGAAGGGGGTACATGTCTCCCATCCTCCAGGAATTATGGTTCCACCATCCAGGATGGAATTTTGAAGACTTTATTTTGCTTGTACACAATTCATTTTTGCCTAAATCTAAGCTAATTTGTGGTCGAATACCTATTGTCAGTTTCGGCAAAATCAATGTTTTACATCCAGTCAGTTGTACGTACACCCCTTGCATAAAGGCCATGGTGATTCTTCATTGAGACAACACCTTTGGGGGTGAAAACAAATTATAAGACGTTGCATTCTTACTATTCCCTGACAAAGTCCCCCCTCCCCACCCCCCAAATACTTGATTGAGAATTTCCAGAAGTCAAAGGTTTCGCCCCTTCCCTTATTTTCTAAACCAGACCTGCACCTCTAGAAAGTTTTCTTAAAGTGATATGCAGAAGAAACTAATCTTTTCAAAACATATATAGCATGGCATTTGTAGGTAGAATATAAGCCGCAAAACAAAGGGAGCTTCACGATCTCAATGTCTGAGTGAATGAAATCTTATAAATTTGGTTCCAGCAAAACAAATCAAATTTCAATATAACAAGCCTGTTAGAATAATTATGAAGAAAATGAAAACAAAACAAGCAGATTTTTGCTTAAGAATTTAAAAGAAATTAAATAAATCAAGGAACAGAACTGAAAACAATTCAACAAACCATAAAATATGAAAAATTCACACATCTGAAATTTAACAAAGTCTAAGAAAACAAGGCAATTCCTTCAATCATTGATTTTGTTAAAGTTAATGATTGATGGAAATAAAATAAGAAGAAACAAACTTTTACCGGGAGTCGGCTGAAGCAGGACTGAAGTCAAAAAAGACAATCTACTTTCCCCCTGATTCCACAGCAGCCCACCCGTCATATGCTGGAGCCCTGGATTTACATGTAGGAACTCGGATATTCTACCTTCAAATTTCAACGTAACTTGCAGCCTTGCAGGTGTTAATTTTAATTATGACTTTAACAATTAAAGAAGTATATGTTAAATGAATGTAAAGATATAATCATTGTAAATACTGAAATTAATGCTTATCATTGGAAAGAGTGAAGAGCATATTTTGCATAAAGAAAAATACTTTATAAAGACTGATGAATCCTATAATTTGAAGGGTAATTTCCGAGGTAATTTCAGGATTGCCTTACTTCTAATAAAGTTTTGTTTTTTGGGGTCTTACAACCCAAAGTTGCATTTGTATGGCCGAACCAAGCACAAAATTATAACTTTTACATCTTAATTTTTTTTTAGAGCCTCAAGATGCATTTCTCTCTCTCACACAATATCTACAACTAATTTACCCACAATCTGAATAAGTGTTTAAGTGATGGTGGGGAGGGGGGGGGGAAGGGGTGCTCCCCACTCATGGTGTAAATTGCAAATCCCGCCTCCCGATTTATATTGATACTACAAAAAAAAAAATTTTTTTAATATGGACGGACTGCATAGGTGGGATTTGGATGAAAAGGGAAATGCCTCCAACTTATTTTCTCATTATTTACATCTTTCGCATTGTGGTATATGTTTTGTATCTTTGTGCAATTTTTATAATCTCCCCCTCCTTCCCTACACACACATACACACACATACATACACACTTTCAGTGGGTGAAGTTCAGTGGTGGCGCCTTGATTTTGGTCATAGAGGGCAAGAGAGTAGCAAATTGTATCTCATGGAGGAGGGGGTAAAACCTATATATCAGACAAAATATGTCATTTTATACAATTTTCTGGCAAGCAAGTGGGGGTAAAGCGATCTGGGGGAGGGGGGGGGAATTCCTGCCTCGTAGTGCTGCCCTTGGTAAAGTGATGACCATATAGCAATTGCAATCCCTCCCGATTTTATTTTGAAATTAGTTAAAATTGAGTTGTTTTAAATAGTGAAACGTAAGTAGCATTGACTTAGCTGAGACTGCTCTTAACCAATACATTGCTTTAATGCAAAGTTCTCGCTACGATATATGCACCATGGGAATAAATATTTTTAGCACTACGGGCAGAACTGTGTGTTTGAGGAAACCTGTATTTCCAAGAAGTGATTCCAGCTTCTGTTCAGTGCATCTTAGACTATTACGGACAAGATATCGAGTGCTTGGGTATACTGTATATTTGATTTGAAGTAAAAAATATAATTTTATGTAAAAGATATAAATGCAAACCAGTGTGATGCAAACTGAATGAAAGTAAACACCACATCCGTTCCTCGTCATTATTGGATGAATGAGTGATTATACAGAACGTAAATGCAAAGAATATTGAAGGTAAAATACGACACAAACTCATATCAACACTTTTGAAATTCGAATGCATGTGTATTTTTTTTCAAAGATACGGTACATTATATTACGTGAATATTTATTTCTTCCGCTATAAATATACTTATGATCCATTATACAGAAGCATATACCATGCACACTACAGTTATAGTAGGCCTACAACAAGACACATTGACAGAGAGGTATACATGAATCCAACGGCCATGCTGCATGTCATGTTGAAAGTACCATATCTTTTATTTTTTACGACAGCTGTTTGAGGATCATTTTTTTTTTTACGATACCTGTTAACCTGTCCCATGTACCTGGACACCAGATCATACCTTTCCCCCTCCATCTCTATTTCGGATCTTTTCAAGAACAAGTCCTACCTCCAACCTCATCACCTTTCTCCGCAACAGCAATTTATTCAACCTGATCTAAACCTCCATTTTCTTCCCTTCTCTGCCTTACTTTCCTCATCTTGCTTTAATAACCTTAACTTCTTTCTCTCATTCACCTTCTCTTCTCCCTTCCCTCCATCCCTCTTCTCTCTTCTCTGTCCTGACTCAAGCTCCTCAGTTTTTAACACCCTCTTGACACATTTGACTCTAGATGTTGCGGTGCCGTTAAACATCAACAAACCAAACCTACTTTCTTTTTGACACAGTTTGAAAATTATCCAGAGAGGCATACAAACCCTAAATTCCTGATAGTGCAGGATCACTGCTTTGCTTTAAAGTGTAACATTTATCGTCTGCTATAATGTACGTAATAATTACTTTTGGCATTCAATCCTAAAGCAATTTGAATTTTTTTTTGTTTAAAGGTGGCCTGTTTCTTGTCATTTGAAGTAATTTCAGACTCAGTGTGAATGGGAGAAATAATGCCAGCTATATTGTGTTATAAATGCATCATTGGATTGTAGATCTGCTGAATCGAAACATTAAAAGTATAGAAGATAAGTTTTAAAGGATTAGTTCAGGGGTCAAGCATGCCCATCATATTTGAAAGAGGATTTCAAAAGAAACAAAATAGTGCAGAAAGCGTTCAAAAATCTTTTTCCGTTAAGGAGATATTCAAGTTTAAAGTTCTAATCTATGTAGAAATTATGGACTGGATAGTAAGTCTACTATTGAAAGTTGGTGTCTTCATCCTCACATTCTTAACAAGTATTTTAAAGAAAGTTGACACCTCACATTCTTAACAAGTATTTTAAAGAAAGTTTATTTACCTTTTTCACTTAAATTGTTTTTTTCTTCACAAATATGATAGAATACATTAATTCTTTCAAAGAATCAAATTGGTCAAGAAACATTAATAAATCTTATACCGTTAAGGTGATATTCAAGTTTAAAGTTTGGTATCATTTGTGTAGAAATGACTGAAATCAGTCTAGTTGTGATGTCACAGCCACAGATTCCTCCAAAGTCTTTGTGTATTCCATCATATTTTGTTCTGTGATTTTGTGGCCCAAAAACCATTGGATGCCAGGAAAGTAGTCAAACAGAATCTCATTAGGGTGATTACAATTTACCACCTGAAAAAAGTTAGGAGGAAAATAATTCAAAGACCAAAAAAGTAATAAAAGTAAATTTTCTTTGAAATACATTAACAATTGTTAAGATTGTGAGGATAAGGGTACCTGGCCTTCCTTCATAGACTAAGCACACATATGAGACAGAACTTTAAATATCTCCTTAATGGAATAAGATATTGAAGTATTTTCATCACCATTTTGTTTCTTTTAAGTTCCTGTACCATATGAAATAAGCGTGTATGACCACTGAACTAATTCTTTAAAATGTAATGTAAGAAATATTTTCCACCTCACGACCCATCTTTATCTTTTCTCTTTATGTCCCTTTAACCATACAGTTATTTACCAGCTTATATCCTAGCAGCATTAGTATTCAGTGATTACTCCTCCTAGTGATATACTTATTCATTCATGCAAATTATCTCCTCATTCGCCTATATTATTTCTTATATGGATCATAAGGATACCTCTTACAATATACTTATTCACTATTCAAAGAAACATACTTGTGGTTGACCTACATCCTTCACTGACCAGCCAATTCCTCACTTTCTCCCTTTGTTAATGTTTTTACTTTGTTTTATAATACAGTAATGTTCACTTGGTTTTAAAATTCTGTTAAGTCAAGTTGCATCTGTTTGTGGTTTGGAGATTTTGGGTTAAAAACATGATTTAAAAGTTTTGGATTTAATTGTGTTTGCTGTTTTTGTTATTAAAGTGTAATATTTCATGTAGCTCCCCACCCTAGCCTCCATCTCACTTATATTGCAATAATTTTCTTGCCTTAAGCCTCTAGAATGCAACCTTCGAAGATTTCTTTGTTGCTCCTATCCTCTCTCACTTTAGGGAACTACACTGTAAGAAAGAACAAAATCTGAATTTCTGTTTCAAACTTTATCAAAAGTGTTTTGATTAATTTTTGAATTAATATTTTTGAATTCAATATTAAATATACATGTATATGCAAAGTTTGTTATTTAGTAAGTTTAAACATATCCATCAATCCTTGCGCTATTTGACATCAAAAGCCTGCCTCTATTTACAGCTGGAGTAAACAGTAAACATTCCATCATTTTATTGTTTACGAATAAGAATCTGCAGTCTGACCAGCATTTTTCATGTACATAATAGATTTATTGTGCCACGTAACTTTTGAGCACCAGTGTTACCTTTGAAACTTATCCCATTTTGATGAAACTTAATCATGTACTTATTGAAATATCCAGGGTTACTAATGCATATTGCCCGTGGGTCGAAGCTCCCGTTGCCAAATTGCAATTCCATTTGCTGACAAGTTTAATCGCAGTTTTTCCATTTTATGACGGGGATAACATTTTCATTGATTAATGTCCTTGCATTTATGAAAACATTGAGTATGAAAAGATACGCCAAAATAGACCTTAAAAAATATATAAAAAAACACTCAAAATTGATTGGAGAGACTACAGTGGGTTTTCATTTCATAACCCAGTGTCTTCAGATGTCTGTTTTTATTGGTTTAAGTATGAAATATCACGGAATTGCGGTAGAAATTTCCTGGTCGTGACCAGATAGTTTACGTGCATTGAATAGAGGTGATTTCTTAGAGCTTAGCTTCTTGGTGCTGCATTATTCCTTGTTGTGAGAGTGAAAATGAGGAAATATGTGTTATGCCATGGATGGACCGCATGCCTCCCACTGTTGTACAGTAAACCGTATATGCCTTCACTCGTTCCTCGCACACCGCCCATTTGTTTCTCGCACGCCTCCCACTCGTTTCTCGCACGCTGTAGCTTATAATCACATAGATTAAATTAGATTATGGTAAGGGAAATTGCTGTTTTGGATTTATCATCATTTCATTGTGTAATATGCCCCACCCTCCATCTTAGGTAAAATGAAATCAAACTGGTTTTGTAGGCGGCTGATGACGTTTAGATATGAATCAATGAGGCGTGTCATTTCAAGGAACAAATATGAGGGGTGGGGGAGACAGGTCATTTATATAGTTTTTGTCTTATCAAATGAAGATTATAATGGTTTAGTTCAGTGTATTCAAATGGGGTTGACACTGTGACCCTTCCCTTGGTTTTCTTCTTCCCATTTCCTCATACTCTCTATATATCTCTCTCCCCCAACTTCACCCCTGTGGTCCTCTCACCCTAATGTGATAAAAAGTCCCTCCCTGATTTTCCTGAATCCCATCTTATATGCATGATGACAAACTAGTTTAAAACTGCTAACAAGATGTACTTCCTTTATCTGATCATTTCTTGATAAAGAGAGTAGGCATACACGTTCGGGCTGCTGGCACACGTAGAGAGGGGGTAGCCGGCGGGGATAATAAAGCCCAGAGATTGGTCAGGAAAAGCCTTGAAGTCAATTAACTTTCTGCTTAGTGGATTATAGCTTTCTCCTCCTATCACTTAATATTGATATATTTTTGGAAAAAACTTTTTCCGATAACTGTGAGGCCAGATTTGGTCGTTTGTACTCTGTCCCAGTCATAATCTGCATGCTCACTATCTTTTGACTAATTGTAAGATGGCATAAACCACCTAGGTGATAGTGCAGCCTGATGCCCACACCCCATGACAAAAGAAACAAAATTGTGATGCAGCTGTGACACTGACCAGGGAATATGCCAACATCCTAGCATTTATAAACTAAGATATCCTGAAATTAACCTTCAATTTCATTAACTACACCCTACTGTACTTAATACTTGTCTGGGTATAACTTGGATACTCTTCAGTCATTGGTAATTGTCTTTTTTGCTGATAATTGTTTTCACATGAAAGTCTTTTTAGCCGTTTCCTGCCCATTAAATATGAAAGTGTAAGTTTAGCTTAAAAAAAATTGTCAGCATTTCTCTCTGAGGATTTTACAGGATGCCCTTTATAACAACAATGATAGCTTTTAAATGCATGAGCTTCTTTCTGCATGCAAGTAGGAAGCGTTATGGAAATACTAAAATGTAGCTTATATAAACTTGAGAAAAATGTGCACTCTTATGGCAGTAAGAGATATGCATGATGCAAAAGCTTGTCTTTTTGTGGAAAACGGAAACTTTAACATTTTGAAGAAAAGATTTTTTAACATAAATCTGTGTGTGAATCTTTGATTGGATAGTACAAAATTAGTAAAACCTGTTTATTTAACCTTTTGGTATTAAAATATTTATTAATATCTATAAACCTTAGGAGCAGTAGATTAAGAAAGAAGAGAGTGGAAAGTAATATGTATGTTGGTAAGGGAAAGGGGTGTGAATGCCTTCATCTTACCATGCCCCTCCTCCACCCCGACATGTCCTCCATCTCTACTTCACCTTTCTCTTCCCACCTCAATCTTCCCTATATTCTCTCCTCACTTCCACCTTCTTCCCTTTCCCACCCCACCTTAATCCCCCTCACTCAATCTCAGTGCCATCAAAAAGAATCGCGGTGCCTGGTGGAAAAATGAAAATCTGGGCTCCTATATAATGTGTATGGTCCCTTATGACCTGAGCCCCCTTGGACCCTGGGCATTGCCCCCATTTCACCCCCCTCCCATATCAGCGACCCTGCTCAACCTCTTCCCACTCCTTCCCTCACTTCCCTATATACCCTAACTGATAAAAACTAAACAACGTTCATTTGTATAGGAATAAGAACTTGACAATTTGAGTTGACCATTTATGTTCATATCAGAATATTGTGGTAATTATTATGTGAAATACTAATACTATAGCTGTCATGCCTTGGATTGATAATCATCAAATAAACCTAAGACTTCATTTCCTGAGAGCTTACAGAGGACATGATATCTTTAGAGCTCAACAAATTTATCTTCGTTATCTGAGTCAAATGATCAGAATCAATTAATTTGATGACCCAGATTCACAATTGACTTGGCTGCGTAATTTCTCTGTGAATATACTGTATTGTGAGATGTGTAAAGAACATTTTAGAGCTGAACAAATTTCTTAAGTCAAATGATCCGAATTAATTAATTTTATAACCCAGACTGACGTATGATTTTGATTGCTCTTTGTTATGATAAAGACTTTGCTGTTTTACTCATATATTGCATTTCATGAGTTTTTTCAAGCTGTGTAAGCTCAGACCAATGACTCAATTACTTGAACTTTGCCCCCCACCTCCCCAACCACCACCACCCCATCATTATGAGCATAAGCAAAACCAACATCTGTGTGCCGGCTCTTATGAAAATTGTGCTAAAATCCCGACGGCAGATTGCAAAAATCTTAATATTTGCGTGAATTCTAGACCCTAATCTGAAAATTTCAACAATAGTTTGAATGTGTGACCCTTTGAAGTACAATGTCAAGCCCCTGCAGGATTTTCAAGCTCTCAAGCCCTCTCTGATATAAAAGATGATATAGCAGGATATCGGTTTTTGGACAAAACCCTGCAAATATAAACCCCAGCAAGATTTTTGAAACCTAAACTTAGTTTCTCAAGCCCTAACTCAGCTAGGCAATTTATATTTCATTAAGTCCTAGCGGGATATTGGGATAAATGCTTTTAGGACAAAGCCCTGCAAATTTTGAAGCCCTAGCAAGATTTTGTTCAATCTATCTTTGCGTTCCTCAAGCCCTAACTCGCCTATTATCACATGGTATTTCATTAAAACCTAGCGGGATATTGCTTTCTGGACAAACCCCAGCCAATTTTTAAGACCTAGTAGGATTTTTTCAACCTAAATTTATGTTCTTAAGTCCTCACTCTGCTACAAAACCCATGATATTTCATAAAAACCTAGCAAGATATTGCTTTATGAACAATGCCCTGCAAATTTTTGAAGCCCTAGATGGGGAATTTTGCAGCTCTAGTAGGATTTTTGAAACCCTAGCGGGATTTTTGAAGCCCTATCAGGATTTTTCATTTTTAAGCCCTAACTTTGCTACAAAACACATGATTTTTCATTCAAACGTGTAGCGGGAGTATAACTTTTGGACAACTTTTTTTGGGTGGCAGCACATTCTTCAGTTCTTACATGTGAATCGTCACCTGATTCCATGTAATATACCACTTGAAAGCAGCTACTGTATGCTAGCGTATTGGAATGCATGTGTGTCAAAAGACCTGTGTACTGGAGGGGTGTGGGGAAGGGGGAGGGGGGGGGGGTGGTCTTTCTATAGTCATTATACATCAGTTATGTTGGCATATAGGAATGCATGTCTGTCAGTATTAAGATGAACATTCATTCTGACATAAAGCAATCTCTTGATGCACTCTTAACCCCTCCAACCTTGGTAGGGATAAGAATGTATCTTCCAACTTGGGCCGTAATTCCTGGTGTGGGTGGGGACACGGGGGACATTCTAAATTTGTTTAGGTTTTTAGAGCTCACAAAATTTATCTTCGAATCTTGAGTCAAATTATCAGAATCAATTAATTTGATGACCCAGACTCACATGTGACTCGGCTGTAAAATTGCTCCGTGTTTTATGTAAAGGATTAAGATGCGGTTAAATGTGTTTTAAAAAAACCAATAACATTAATCTTCATATGTAATCTATGCCTAAAGTCAACACACAATTGATTTTACGTATGTGATTTAGGATTTGTTTTAACAGGCTTAACACTTTTTGAGGAGGGGTGGAATAGCTTGAAAGAGATTGGTTTTTTTCCCATGTTTTTTTAGAAGGTTGTTAAAAGAAAGTCGTCCAAGTGAAATCTTTGATTTGAATGAATATAGCACTCATAAACATACTGGATTGCATGATGGACTATGGAGAACACTGAAAAGTTTTGGAAATTCGTTTGGGCAAAAAAGGCAGTCTAAAGAGTTCTAAAGGTACAAAAAGGCAAAACAAAAAAAGTAACCTGAGCATAATTTGAAGGTTTTCTAGCAGTGCAGTTTTGAATTCAAAATTTCTAAAGAATTAGAAAATCTTATTCTGGTAAACTCTTGCCTTAGGCCTATATGTATGTTCATAGGGTTGTAAGCCTCTTGAAGTGCCGGATTAGTAGTATATGCTACTAGTCCCAAACTTATGTGATTGTTGTTGTGCCCCTGACAGAAATATTAGCTGCAGCAAGCTTGCAGCATGCTTGCGACAAACTAACAAATATTTTATGCAAGTTTGTGCAAGCTAATGTTAGTGTGCGCAAGGTAGTATTTGTTTCAAATGCTAGCTTGCATTTAGCTTGTCGCAAGCGTGCTGCAAACTAAAAATTGTTAGCTTGTAGCAAGGATGTTTTATATATATATATATATATATATATATATATATATATATATATATATATATATATATATATATATATATATATATATATATATATATATATATATATATATATATATATATATATATATATATATATATATATATATATATATATATATATATATATATATATATATATATATATATATATATATATATATATATATATATATATATATATATATATATATATATATATATATATATATATATATATATATATATATATATATATATATATATATATATATATATATATATATATATATATATATATATATATATATATATATATATATATATATATATATATATATATATACCTACCTATTAAAATATTAAGGTAGGGTACGACAAGTGTATATCCAGGGGTGATGGGGGCGGTTTCCCCCCATCCCTTCCAAATTTGAAACAAAAAAAGACCGACCTTTTCAAATGAGTAGTTGTTGACAGTGGTGATTGAATAGAATATTAGACGTTTTTAGGCCCTCTAGTCCACCAAAACACATAGCTACCAGGGGCTTCACTCGTAGACGCTGAATGCGTAAAGCATATACAGCTGGCAGATCTGCCTCTCCCAAAATCAAAACCTGACTACGCCCTTGGAGTAGGGAACACCAGTGATGTCGAGGATATCATGCAAATATGTCCTAAGAATAAAAACAATACTAGTTAAAAACTTTAGAATAAAAGACTAAAAACACTGAAAAAAAAAGTGTCACAATGATGTATAGTTTTTGAATAATAATGAATAGAAAAAGATATTTATAAAGCAGTACAAGTTTTCACGTAGTGTTGCAATGAGTTTTGTCCAAGATTGTAGTCTTCTGTATCTGTGATATTTGTGTCTGTGTCTGTATTATGAGTGTGCTACCCTGCACTAACAAATACATGAGATCATATTCACACCTCCCTGTGTTAGTGTACTTGATTCATCAAAAATGACTTTTCATCCCTCTTGACGAGGATCATTAATTATTTATATCATTTCTTAATTATCCAACTGTCTTCATGGTTTGATGCCTTGACAAGTTTGTCTTGAAATTTGGTGATCACTCTGTCAAACATGTGGTTAACGTCGTCGAAAGCTCGCTGATAGAATGCGCATTTTATGTTTTCACTTGAAGAAAAGCTGGGGTGTGAAATTGAAAGAAACGGTTGGTCAAAATTTATAATCAGCAAAAAAACACCTCTGCTTCTCTGGGATTATTACGAGTTCTGATATTTGTCCAAATTTGAAAAGGTTTAGGTGTAGTAAGTTGGAAAGATATCTTTTGTGTGTGTGTATGTACTTTAAGGTACTTGTTTTGGACACTATAGCCATATTCTTATATCAGGCATCTCCATTCTGCAAGCCCTGTCTCCTTACAATGTATTTATATTAACATTGTATAGAGCAATGCCAAGTTCAGGGTTTGACAAGAATGGACAGACTGGATTTTCAGTAAATAGCTAGGCACAAGTTTCTTCTATTTTGCATTTACCCTTACAGAAATATTAGCTTGCAGCATGCTTTCGACAAGCTAACAATTTTTAGCTTGTTGACAAGCTAACAATTTTTAGCTTGCGCAAGCATGCTGCAAGCTTGCAGTAAGTGTGCTGCAAGCTTGCAGTAAGTGTGCTGCAAGCTAGTACTTGGAACAAATTAGCTTGGGCAAGCTAGCAAAAACTCTGCAAGCTTGCGAAAGCTATCAACACTTTTTGCAAGCTTGTGCAAGCTAAGAAATATTTCATGCTAGCTTGCACAAGCTAACAAATATTTTATGCTAGCTTGCGCAAGCTGTTGTTAGTTTGCGAAAGCTAGCAAGCTAGTATTTAGTCCAATACTAGCTTGCAGCGCACTGCTGCAAGCTTGCAGCACGCTTGCAGCACGCTTGCAGCATGCTTGCACAAGCTTGCAGCACGCTTGCAGCACGCTTGCAGCACGCTTGCAGCACGCTTGCAGCACGCTTGCAGCACGCTTGCAGCACGCTTGCAGCACGCTTGCCCAAGCTAAAAATGTTAGCTTGTCTAAAGCGTGCTGCAAGCTAAAATTTCTCTACGGATAGCATTGCAGACACCTAGCTTGATTTAAAAAGAGGCAGGGTGCTAGACTTGTTAAGGGGCACATAATTGCGCGTGGGAAGCACTACATTTTTTCGGCATGGAGTCCAGGTGCCCTTAAGGCTCAATCCCCTAGTGAAGAAGCTCTGGGATTTTAGCTGTCATGCATCTCAGAATGAATATTCTGACTGATAAGGACCAGTCATTAGCGCCAAACAGGACATTTGCTGACCATGCTATCATTCTGTGTTCTGTATCCATGTAAAGGTATTGCATTTATGAGGCTAAGTAAGATTATTAAGTTTAAAAAAAGAAAAAACAAATTTAGCCTATAAAATAAAAAAAACTTTTTTTTTTCTCATGAGGGGAAGGGCATACCCCCAGGGGGGTAGGGCGGGCCCACAGAGGGGTGGGGTGGGCCATCCCTATGAAACAGCAAAGCTAGAGGTCTTCATTGTAGTAAATAACATTAGTGAAATTTATTGAGAGAATATCTCCCCCTTGCCATATTTCTTCCCAACACTGGCAGCTCTAGGCTTTAGTTGGGAGGGGGAGGGGAGGGGAAAAAAGTGAACATCTTTTTAATTAGTCATAAAATTCAATTTAAAAAACAATGATTAGCAAATATTTGGGAACAAGTGTACCCTTTACCCCTATAGTGAGCCACTTAACACTCCACCATTGGGGGCCGAGGAAGATGCCCATTAGGTAAAGAGGCAAATTAAGCTTACTTATAATTATAATTTGTTCCATGGCGTGTATTTTAAAGTCTGGAGCCAGCAAACGCATCACTATTAAATTTTACAATTGGCGTAACTTTAGTTTGCTCTGTTTTCGACCCACTGAGCCCCCTTATGTTTTGCATTACTGCAGTATATATTGCCATTTATAGGCAGGAACACTTAAGATAGTTTACTCTTGCAATTTTAACGTGAGTGTGACAACCTAGTTGTCATTTCACAAGAGAGCTATAACACATTTACAAGATGTCAAGCTAAAAAGAACAAATTAAATAAGAACAGTTATTTGATCATTTCTCTGCCCTTTGGTCACAATTTGCATGGTAATTATGTCAAATGGCAAAATACTTTTAGTTGTTAAACTAGTTGGTAGTATCATGCATAACCATATGGGTCCAAAATTTTCTTGGGGAAAGTTAAATGTTGCAGGAATAGAAATATCTATTTTAGCAAAACGTTTGTAAGTATTGGATAGCCTAATAATTTGGGTGACTTTTAAAACATTTGTCATTCCTTATAGAGTGTTTTATGTTTCTCAACCCATTTTTATATCCCTTTTTGCAAAAAGTTAAGGGGGCATGACTTCTGCTTTAACAGTCAAAAAGTAGGGAGGGGAAGGGATAATTTTATTTCTGTAAAAGTATGCCATTGCCCTCAATTGTAACAGATATAAATACTAAGAAATTATGTAATGACTTAAGAGCAGTTTGTACTACATCACGAATTTGCATATTAAGTTCAACAACTAAGAATTGATCAAATGGATCATTTTAAAACCAAAGTTAATTTTCCCAGGTTTGAATTGAATTCAGTAGGCCTATCAGTTGCTCATTTTGATAAGAGAAATGAAAAGAAAATGGAAATTTAATTCATAGTAGATCTTCCCATGATTCATTCACAAATATTCAATTAAATAGAATTTGTACATGGTAAAGCCTTGAGGTTCAAGTTGCTGTAAAATGACAAGTTTTAACAAATTCCAGTGGGAGTTTTCTGTATGATTTATCAGAAACAACAGAGTTAGGGGGTGGGGGTTGGGGGAGGAGGTGGTGATTCAGCACTAGCTCCTATAATTTAGGTATAGCTCAGTTGGCAGAGCGCACGACTGAGATGCTGGAGGTCCCGGGTTCAAGCCTCGGTCAGGTCTAACTCGATTTTTCCACAGCCATGCAGACAGATACGCTGAACATCAAAGCGGAAGCATTTTGTCTGCAGCTCCTCTTCCTTATTCAGCTCTTGAGAGAGCTGACAATGGAATGGCGCACACCGTCCTTTGGAGGGGACGTTAAACTGTTGGTCCCGCTGGCAGGAGAGTCACTCCCTGCCTGGTTCTCTAAAGACTATTCGAGAAGAGAAGCGTGAAAACCAATGTTCATTCACTTCCCGTCCTGGCTCAGTCAAGTCGAAGTTCATGTGTGCCGATTTGTTGGCAGCCGAAGAACTTGACTGGGGGTGCTGTGGAATGGCGCATTATAAAAGCATATTGTATGTAGGCCTTTGATAACCAGCTGTGGCGCCAGTGCACCACAGCTGGTTATCAAAGGCCGTGGACATTGACTTGGTTGTCGATGTTATGTCTGTCCGTACGTCGAACGTGTGTTCTCGTCCAGGTCGTATTAAGCGTTTCGTGATAGCACTTGTACTATCATAATCGAATACGCAGGCGACCCCCCTGTCATTGTAATTGTGTCTTCAACTCTCTCTCTCTCTGTATGTATGTATGTATGTATGTATGTATGTATGTATGTATGTATGTATGTATGTATGTATGTATGTATGTATGCATGTAAGTGTGCGTGCGTGCATGCATGCATGCGTGCATGTATGTTAGGTGAAAGTGCATGTATGTTAGGTGAAAGTGCATGTATGTATGTTAGGTGAAAGTGCATGTATGTATGTTAGGTGAAAGTGCATGTATGTATGTTAGGTGAGAGTGCATGTATGTTAGGTGAGAGTGCATGTATGTTAGGTGAAAGTGCATGTATGTTAGATGAAAGTGCATGCATGCATGCATGTATTTTAGGTAAAAGTGTGTTTAAAATGTATGATATAAATTAATTTCTTCAAGTGAAACATGATAATTTTTCAACATTACCCCTATCCCCTCCCTCCTTATGCTCTGTTGCCATTGTTTTATGCTGGATATTAAAACATAATATCTTTAACATCATTACAATGAAATATACATGAAAATGATAAGGGTAAAAACTGTTTGAGGGTTCTGTCTGCAAACCCAAAGTGATCGTCTTTGTCACGAACTCAACGTCAAACCTCAAGACACATTTTACAGCCTTTCACAATTTTGGAGTCTTGCTAATACATTTGTTTGATTTTGTTGACACACACAAAGAATGGCACTAGGGTTGATTCCCAATGGTGAGTTTTGACGTTAAGGCGTGTAAAATCTTTGTAAAATTGTTATTTGGGATAAGTCAATTAATATTGATTATTAAATGGCCAATATGTAGCATATACTTTGAAGTGAAATTTTTAATTTATTTTGTTGTAAATGATTATAATCATTTTTTTTTTTTGTGCTTAGACTTGTAAAAGTTATTTGAAAACAATTAATATAAGATATAAGTATGACAGCATTATGTAATGTAATAATGTAAATAATATTCATATATGTATATGATACATTAATTTGATATTTTGACAGCAATGTAGTACAAAAAAATGTGAGTGACCTTATACTCTTTTTCTTTTGGAACTTTGCGGCTATGGAAATCAGGATTTTTGTTTATGATCATAGTGATTCAGAAAAATAAGAAAATTTAGGGTCACATGATTCAGATAAATGAAATGAGAATTTTTTTAACTCAATGGATTTAGGAAAAATCAGAAATTTTTAGCTTATAATGAGAAAAATTAAGAAAATATGAACTCTTCAGAGAAAGCAGAAACTTTCTTTTCTTTTTCCTTCTGGGAAAAGTTGAGCTTTTAGACTCCGCTTGTTTCATGTCATTCATGATATATTGTAGCTTATACTTCACAACTTGAACCTATAATAAAGTCATAACTCTTTGAAGATAAAACAACAAACTCTTTTTTTGAACCTTTACAAAATGGTGTAACAAAGAGGTTCTAGGAATAGTCACAGGCTGGCATATTTATCCCCCCTTCCCCCTCCTCCCCACATCAGGATTACCAAAACAGGTATTGGTATACAGAAATTGTTTAGTGTTTGGCCATTGGGAAAATCAAACTTAAACCTGAAATTGATGAAAGACATGCATATGGCAAGGAAAGGGGCCTCTCAAAAAGTTTACTGTTACAGACTGACCTTTGTCACCCCCACCCCTAGGGCCCCTATGCAAATTGTGAGTGTTTGACCCTTGGAAAAATCAAACTGTTGATTCTTGCAGAAAAAAAATATAGTAGAAAAGAATTTAGAAAGAAATTATAGTGGATATTTTGAGGCAGCAATAAATGATTGCTGAACAGCAATGAAGTAAGTGAATGATGACTGAACAGCAATGAGAGAAAGTGTATGAGACCTGGTGAAGAAACTAGAACACATCAATGATGACTATAGGTTATAGACAATGAGAGAAATATATAGACCTATGAAGAAACTAGAACACATCAATGATATAGTAGCTCATATATATATTTTGGTTGGTTACAAGCCTGTTATATATATATATATATATATATATATATATATATATATATATATATATATATATATATATATATATATATATATATATATATATATATATATATATATATATATATATATATATATATATATATATATATATATATATATATATATATATATATATACATATATACATACATACATACATACATACATACATACATACATACATATATACATACATATATATATATATATATATATATATATATATATATATATATATATATATATATATATATATATATATATATATATATATATATATATATATATATATATATATATATATATATATATATATATATATATATATATATATATAATATTTATTGGTGGGTAGTTTCAAGTAGCACTGGGCTGGGGTTGTTAGGAAATAAATCCATGTTTGATCTTTATATTTTTTGGAAATGAAAGCCGGAGCTTTAATATTGTTGTGATGCTAGAACATCAATGATGTTGTAGCTCAATATATGTTTTGGGGTGGGTATAAGACTTTTTTTGGTTGTTGGTAGGGAGTTAAATTGGGAGGCTGGGATTGTTACAAAAGGAATACAAGTTTGATTAGCAGTGGCGCAACAAAAGGCTGGGAATGCCTGGAAGGGTGGGTAAACCTTACAGGCCCTTGGCAAAATCGATTTGGGTCTAGTTCTGAACAATGACACTGCAATATCTTTGTTATGGAATCCAAAAAGCCATGGGTGTTGGAAGGAGCTTGGGACAAGTGGGAAGGAGCAGAAGTTCAAGAGAGCTATTTTGGACAGTAATTGGGGCACTTTTCATTTAAAACAAGGGGCACTCTTGTCAGTTTTTGAAATTGTAGAGGAAACATACCCCTGCCCATGATTCCTCTATACATATGGTTTGAGCATAGGCTGAATTTGGGGGGAGGAATGGGGGCACTTCCCCATTCTCACTTTTTGTCCAAATGGGTACATTTGTATGGTGATGTGATGGATCTTAGCGTGATTTTGTGACCCCCCCCAAAAAAAAAAAGAAAGAAAAAAAAAGAAACAACAACAACACACACACACAAAACACACGTTTTACTTTCCCCCACTTTCGGTGGGCAAATTCTGCCTATGGATTTGAGATTGGGGAGCCAGGACCAATGTTGACAATATCCCATCGGGCTAATAGATAAAAGGCTTCTTTTGAGAATTGCTGCTTAGAGAACTATTGGGGGCATCCCCCTCTCACCACAGCCCTCAGTGTCTGTGCCCCTGGTAAATGGTATACTTTAAATGTGTCAAATAAATACTAAATGTATGTAACATATTACTTCTACGTATTATGTAGTATTAGTGAGTGAGTGGATTTCTCTTTGTTCTCAAGTTTCAAGAATGGCCTAAAATAATTTCAAATAAATTTCAAAAGGATGCTTCCTGACAGGCCTGCCCTCAACTTTCAAAGGGCACCTGCTGCCCCTCTAGGGCTAGTCGCAGTTCCCCACCCCCTTCTTGGGACTTGTGCTAGACCATGTGTGTGATTTGAAGGATGTTTTTCATCAGTGAGTTATTTCCACTTTGGTGGTGATTGGCAGAGATACTTATTTGTGCTGTATGGTTCAAATAATGTATTCAGGCTATTTTAGCCATTCTTGAGCTTTTGATAGTTTTATGCCAAAGTGATATTCCAAGCAATCTATCAAATACAAGTGTTTTAACCCAATTTAACTACACATTGGGAGAAAGCCCAAACGGGATATCAATTAGCTCGATTAGCATATGTGCCAGACAGTATTTTAACGCTCCAGCCAATGAAAACATAGTTTTCTTTCTATCAGAGATATTTGGTGGTATTTCCCGAGCCAATTTGATTATATATGCTAAATTCATTTGGATTGCGTCAGCGAAATCCAATATATTTGAAACATTTGTAGCAAATATTGGAATGCAAGATTCTTTAAAACCATACACACTTATACAAACTGTTTTTGCATCCATGGATTGATCTATTTAAGGCAAACATGAAAACACAGCAGAATGTTGAATAAACGCTTAGGACGAGATAAACGCTGCAAAAATCTGAACATATACGAATGAAATCTGGATTTTGGGCTAGCCTCGCCTAAGCTCAAAATCTCCTTAAGGGATGTTGAGCTAAAATGTTACATTGAAATATGTTAGTGGGAATATGTTGAGTGGAGTGTACAGATCTGTGGCCAGGTAGCAACAACTTGAACTTAGTAGAATCAGATATGCAATAAACCACGAAAATGACATCAGGGTTTCATCAAAATCAGTTAAAAATTTACGTTTTATAGGGTTTTTATGCCTTCATATATTAGTGATAATAATGCAAATTTAAAACCAAATTTGGTGACACCCATTTCGACTTTGCTTTAAGAAATTTGTAGCCAAAAAAATCATAATGTAGTTTTAGATGATATGATTTGGAAAAATCAGGAAATTTTGGGTCTTTTTTGGTGAGCACGCGAAGCAGAATGCAAACCTATGTAAATGGCAATTTCCTCTGTTTGGCCATCCGGCCATTTACAGTTATGCCTAAGTTTTTTTTGTTGAGAATTCCTCAGAAAAAATTATGTTTCTTTAGATATCCTCATGACATGAAAGGCTGGAATTTCATAACTAAATTAAAAGAAAATTCAGAGACTCTTAGAGACAGGATGATGAATAGTTTCCTTTAAAAGTCTACAAAACATTTGATATCTCCTTCGAAGATAACTGTAAGATGATATAATTTCTGATAATTCTTCAGAGATCCTCAAATGTCTCTCATAACACTGGAGGTTTAAAACCCTTAAACTACTTCAAAATATTTGTGCACCAACGTTTGTATCAGGCATGATTATAAACTCCGCCTTGATGATTGTGTTCATTTGCATAAAGTTGCTACAGTATATGAACTGACAAGACTTTTTTTTACTTAATATGCTCAGTCAGGGAGTGTGACAGGATGTGACTGCATATGGACATAGGGAAGGATGTCATGTGGGACATGGATGGAGGCAATGCAGGACATAGGATAGAATATATACCATGTGGTATGCACCAAGGCATAATTATTTGACTCTGCATTTTTTTTCCTATTCAAAAAGACATTTGCACATAAGTTTTTGTATGGACTGACAGACTTTCATGCATAGTGTGCTCAATCAGGGACTGTGATAGCTAGGACAAGACTTATTATGGAGCCTATGCCATGTGGGACATGGGGTGGGATGCCATGTGGAAAAGGATGGGATGCCATGTGGGATATATGGTGAAATGCCATGAGGGACATAGAGTGGAATGCTATGGGATGGGATGTCATGTGGGACATTAGATGGTATGGAAGACACGGAGTGGGCTATGCTATGTGGGACATGGGGTGGGATGCCATGTGGGACATGAGGTGAGATGACACGAATAACACAAAGTGTGACAGGTTGGGAAGCCATGTGTCACATAGAGTAGGAGGCTATGTGGGACATAGGGTAGGAGGACATGGGATGTTATGCCATGTTGGACATAAAATAGGATAGGAACATATGGTGGGATCCAGTGTGGGACATAAGGTGGGATAGCATGTGGGACATCAGGTGGGAAGCCACTGATGCAGGAATATAAAGTGGGATGACATGGGGGACAGGGAGGGATGCCATGTGGGACATATGGTTGGATTAATGTGCGACATAGGATGGGATCCACATATGGGACATAGGTTGGGATGCCATGTGGGTCATAGGGTGGAATGCCATGTGGAACATATGGCAGAATGCCATGTAGGACATGGTGGAATGCCATATGGGACATACTGTATGGGAGAATGCCATGTGGGAGATATGGTAGAATGCCATATGGGACAAGGGATGGGATGTCATGTGGGACATGTTGGGATGCCATGTGGGTCCTAGGATGGGATGCCATGTGGGACATATGGTGGAATGTCATGTGGGACATATGGTGGAATGCCATGTGGGACATATGGTGGAATGCCATGTGGGACATATGGTGGAATGTTATGTAGGAGATATGGTGGAATGCCATGTGGAACAAGAAATGACATGGGACATCATACAGGACATGGAGTGGGATGCCATGTGGGATATGGGATACCATGTGGGATATGGGATACCATGTGGGATATGGGATACCATGTGGGACATGGTGTGTGATGCCATTTTTATAATGGCGGGGTTATATGATATGGGTGTCAATTTGCATGGGCATGCGAACCACGATTTTATTTACCATTGTAGTTTTTTTTGTATCTAAACTTTAGGATCATGATTCAGAAAATTAAACAGTTTTGAGATGATTAATCTGTCTCTTAAGGTTTTTTAAATGAATAAAAGAACAATTTCTCCAGGAGCAAAAGGGTTAAAGAGGGAGGCTCGTCTTAGTTCATACATCGTTGGGGGATGCAGAGTTTTGACGTCACTGTCGGTTCTGGAACGCACAATAGCGTTGTGGCTCAATGTGTGAAGATTTGATCGTAGCTGTGCATAACATTTTAATGATCTATGGGAAATTTTCAACGTATTTGTTTTAAAAAAGAGAGGTGTAAGTGAAAGATTAGTAAGATAATGATAGAATAGCAGTCACCAAATGAAAATAACATTATGAGCGGAAAATAGACTCGCAAAATTTGACAAAAATGGTTCTGGCAGGATTTGAACCTACAACTGTTGGCGAAAAAATAACCAACTAAGAAGTCCAACGCCTTAACCAACTGGGCCAAATCAATTGCAAGTCATACTTGGGGTATTATTTAATATATAATTATGAAATAAGGGCCAACAAATTGTGCAGCAATTGGTTCAAATTTCAACCAATCAAACAATTTGAATGGAGTTCTAAACATTGTGTCCATGTGACGATTTCGCCTCTTTTAAGTTATGGGTAATTTCAACAGATGGATAGGCAATATCTCCATCTCCTTTACATGAAAGTTGAAGAGACATGTACAAAAGTAAAGAAACATTAATAGACCACTCTAAAGTATATGATTTAAAAGCCATTACTTTACGGCCTGCTTTGGAAGACAATTCTTCAGAAGATTTTATCTCATTTTATCCCCATGTTCAGAAACTGCTTTTACACACAGTTCATCATCATGCATGTTATAGATCACAATCAGATTTTCCCATGTATTGCGCGGAGTTTCATTCAGGTAAATTGTCCCATATTTTGGTGACACCTACATTCTGACAGAATGGAATTCCCAATGCTCAGTTAATGTTTATGTCAAACCATTCTGTTTATCACCATGTTGTGTCTGTCTCGAACACTAAAATGATGATCTACTAAGAAACAAAGTTTCAGAAAGGGGGCCCTCTACAGCAAGAGTTCTTAAATCATTTTAATATGCTTTGTTAGATACTTAATGACATAATACCCTCATTTTTGAGTTGAAAATGGTGATCATGTTTATTCTTGTTTGGATATTGAAATTTTATAGTTTGTTCAGAAATGGTATATTTTGGCTTCTAATGGATATAAAAGTAATGAAAGTAGGGTTTTTATTTCACGAAAACAATTTGATACTGATGCTTGTAGCAGCATGATTGTGACAGCATTAATATTGCAATAAGTGGTGATTGATGTAATCAGAGGTGGTCAAAATTGTCATCTTTTGCCAGAAAATGATCAAACAAAATATTATTAACAAAAATAATTATTAAATAACAACAAAAAATAGCAAAAATAATAACAAACAATGGTATGTTTTAGAATTCACCCATCCATTGTATGCCTATGATAGGTATAATCCAGTGACACACCAGTATTCACATTAAGATGCAGGATTGTGGGATTCCCTCAAATAATATGAAATTCCCTCCCCCAAAATTATAAGGGGGGAAAATCCTGCAAAAAAAATGAACGAAGACATTTTCGCAGAACTACTTTATATGTTATGGAAATTACAATACAAGTTAAGCCATGATCGTTTAGGCATAAATTAAATTTTAAAATGCGTGAAAATGTTGTAATAAGTAAACAAAAATCTGATTTAGAATATGGTTTTCCTTCACCCCGTACTGACAAAACTCTTGATGAAAGTTGGCAAAAGGAACAAAAATTAAGCCCAGTACAGGCCTCTCACTTGATGGTGACATCGTTGCATTGCTTGAAACAAATTGTACACGTGTGTTGAAAGTGATGAAATATGCAACATAATAGTTACACAATCCTGTCATCTGCTAGTTGGAATGTTATGTACAATAGGCCCTATTTAGATATATGCAGGGCATTGGAATGTGATTTTTTTAGGAGCTTGTACACATGTCACATAATTATTAAGTGTAGTGATAGTTTATTGTGTTTTACATTTTATATTTTACTGCTCTACAGTGTCAATTCCAATCCCTGTTAAATATGTCTCACGTACAATTTTTCACAAGTTATTCTCACAGTAAAAAATAATAATGACCAGCAAAATGCAAAGGCTTCAAATACATCAACACATGATGAGGAGACATTCACTCCCCAAACTCGAGTTAATGAGGCATTTGATGTATGTCATTCTCTTAGAGATAAGCCCCGCCCATGTTTAATGAATTGTATTTTTATTTTGGAATAGGTACCCCCAAGTACCCATCCACAACCCAAATAGACATATAGAGCAGATCTCCAAATCTACTGATTTGGGTATGTGCCCATGTCCATTGAAAAAGTGGCGCCACACACTAATCAAAAGTCAATGGTATTTAACGTCTCAAAAAAAAAAAAAAGTCCCAGATTTTTCTGAGAGACTTAATTTTTAATAACAAAATCAACTCCCTTCTTACTCAAAAATCAAATACACTTACTTCAGTTTGTTTCCAGTTGCAGTTGTAAAACTTGGAGAGAAACAACAACGATAAATGGTCAAAATTTAAAATCATGAAACACTCTTAACAATGCATGTAGTAATACCGGCACATGTGCATGTGCGTGCATATATGAAATATATTATGCCTCGCAATTAGCGTGCGCAATATTTTAGACATCTTACCCCCATGACGCATATGTACGCGCATAGCGCCTATGGCATTATACGCATTGGAATTGCAACTCAAACAGTACAATCTAATTTCTACGCTTTATATATGTCCGTGTAAATCGCCTGTCAAAGCTCCTCACCCATATTGCTCTTTCCCTAACTTGTGTACACTCCCGTACGCGTAACAATGCTCAGCCTAGAAAATTCAGTTCTACGCAGGAATTTAACTGTAAACGACCACGGAGCCGAAACTTCTAGTGTAACAATAAGTTTTGCTCGATGATATCATCATTGATTCAGAAACATCTCCTTAATACTGAGGACTAAGTTTTTCATGTTTACATGGTGGGGAGAGAAGTTGGTAGACATCGGAAGTAAAAATTTATTGTTTTGGTGATGTTGCATAATTTTGCAACAGCATTGTATTGAGGTGTAGGCTCACTAGGTACCCCCCAACTTCAATGAGGCCATACAATTAAATCCGTTCCAAGCTGGGTTGTTTTTGAAGGAGCCCTGGCTTAATCTTGAAAAAATGATAACTCTAGATATATTTTGTGTCTGTTTATTTGGTAATTTTGCCCTAAAAGAGTAAATTGATTTTTAGGAATGTAAAGAATAGTTTGACTGGTTTGTCAGATTTGGAAATTTAAGTGAGGTTTATTTGGAAAGATTATAAGATGCCTCACATTTTAATATCAAAAATGGTTTGTTGCGAAAATGTTTAGGGGGTTAAAAGCAGATTCAAAAGTGTGCATTTCTCCCACAATTGTTATATTTTTCATGGTTTCCGAGGAGTCTAGTGTGGGCCTATAGTGTTACTTCATAGGAGTGGACGTATATTATACTTTAGATGGTGATTTCTAGGAAATTTCCCAAAGAATGAATCTTTTGTTCTCCAAACATTGAATGAATTTTCCTGAAAATTTAAGAAAATTGACATAAACCGTGACTAAAAATTATCTCATGGTACAAAAAATATCATCGGAAAAATCTCATGCCTCCCCGGCCCTCCCTCTGGCTCCGCCCCTGTGATTACCCACATCACATGGGAGAAATTCATGGGGTAAATGTTTTAGTTTTGTAATGTTCTTTTTTTTTCTGTAAATTGTATCCTTCTTTCAATCAATGATAAGTTTGAAACACCAATAAACATATTTATTCAAGCTTTAACTAAAAGTTTTGCAAAAATGATCAATGTTCCTTGTCCATAAATCATCATCGGCAAATGACACGTTTCAGCTCTATTATATAATCAGAGCGGGCGTGAATATGTACAGAAGAAAAGGAACGACTTTTCTGAGTTTAGGGGTTGACTGGACAGTTCCATAGTACAATACAACTGCTACACGCATCAACCTGTTTTTCCATTATATAATCCATGAGTTATCAGATTTAAGTTGCTTACCAATCAGATAAAAATGTCACGGTCAAGAGAAAACTAAGATATCTGATGATTTAAACAGTTTAAGTTCCCCCTTTAAACCCAAAAAAAAAAAAAAAAAAAAAAAGCCTTAGTGTCAACACTGTGACACTCCAAAAACTTCAGTTGCTGGTATTTGTGTAGTAATATGGAATTTTGAGGAGCGGATACAAAAAATGTATTAAAAAGAAATTGGGTGAGGTATTTGTAACACAAATGAAACAAAATGAACCTGATGAAGACATAAAGAGCATTTATCCCCAGTAGCTCATTCCACACTTGACTGGCCCTAGCCACAATTGTCATTAATGTCTGGTAATATCAGCCTGAAACTGGGGTGAGAGGAAAGGGGGCGGGGATAGTATGCTGGGGATTCCTTCTCCGGGACACCAATGGGGCTCAAATAAGTTTTAGGCAGCAAATGTAGAATACTATGCAGTGAACTATATGGAAGTACTTCTTGTCAGTACAGCCAAGAAGGGGTGCATAGCCCCCTATATGGGGCCGCAGGGTCATAAGGGCCCATGAAAATTAAGAAAAAGGAATGTGTGTTCAAGCAGCGAAAAAATTGTGCATGACAATAGAAATGGTGTTAATCATGATGACCTTCTTTTCTTTGTTCTTCAGAATTTTGCTATATGGAGGCCCCGATTTTCCATTAGCTCTTGATTTTCGGTTAACTTAGGTCTTGCAGAGTTAATATTAATTTCCCACAGTTCTAAAATCAAGGTGTTGAAAATCTTCCCGCTAACAGAAATGTAGTGAATACATCTGTATACTTCGCTGTTTTGTAATTTATGTACTCTTCATCACACAATTACCTGTGGTACATTTTTAGAGGATATATTTACCACATATACAGTACAGTGATTTACTCAAGCAATCTAAAAAAAGAATTATATTATCATTATTCTTTTTAATGATTTTTTTCTTCTTCCTGTGAAATCCCTATTTTCACACAGTTATAACTGCTCAAACCGTCAATTTTGTCCAGCTCCGAGTTCTTGGCATCCCTGGTTCATGTTAAAGGAGCACTTACTGGAAAACAAGGGCATTTTATTCTGGGGTCACTAGAATATTCTAATACACCTTTCTTGCAGGTAACAGTGCTGGTTATCTTTCATATGAGTATTCAAGTTTAACCGTAATTGGTCATTACCCTCACAGAAATTTTAGCTTGCAGCATGCTTGCGATAAGTTAACATTTTTAGCTTGCACAAGCATGCTGCAAACATGCTGCAGGCTTGCAGCAAGCATGCTGCAAGCTAGTATTTGGAACAAATACTAGCTTGCTAGCTTGCAGATAGTTTTTGCTAGCTTGCACAAGCTAATTTGTTCCAAATACTAGCTTGCAGCACGGTTGCTGCAAAATGTTAGCTCCATAAGTGCATAGTTTGCCATAAGGGCAAAGGTGTGCACTTCCCTCCCCCACCCTACCCCTCAAAATTTACTAATCATTGTTTTTTGTATTGAATTATATGTATAATAAAAATGATGTTAACTTCCCCCTCCCCCTTCCCTTCCCCTCCCCATCATTTTGCCTCTCCTTCTGAAATTTCTTACAGCCGCCAGTGTTTATCACCTGGTGATTGACCTAAATTTGCAAATAGGACGCTGAATGAAAAATACATTTTTAGAAGTTTGAAATTTATCACTTCTTAACAGTTTCTAAAAACTTTCTATTTGATTGTCCAGTGCATGTCCATAAGATTTACTCCATAACTTGAATTGATTTTCTATGATTAATTTTGGTGAGGACACTTGCCGAAAGCAAAATAATTCAATATGTTAAACCCATGCATAAGTTGTGCTTTCAGCAGATACATGACTTAATTCTTGTGCCAAAGCTTCTTTCAATTTTATTATCCTTTGGAAATTATGGTGATTGATTTACTACTGCTATCTGTTGCCAGATTCCATCAGTGAAACTGCAATTGTGACCTTTAAAGCAACAGTCATGATCAAGTTGAATAACCTTTCAATGTGACCAGTCTGTGGTCATTAATTTGCTAAAGTAACATAGAAGCACATCTCTACTAAGTGTGGAAAAAGAATATAAAAAAAAAACACCTTTTTGTTAATGAAATATGGGTTGCATGCATCTCAAACTGTCTTGGAATGTATTTAGTGACCAGTGAGAGATTGATGACTGCTTATAGACAAGGCCCATCATGTAGCAGGAACAAAGCATGATTGTGTGGTGCAGTTTAATTCTTAAAGGAATAGTTCAGTGGTCCAGCAAGTTAATCTTACATGAAAGAGGACTTCAAAAGAAAAAAAATCTTATTCCATTAAGGAGATATTCAAGTTTAAAGCTCTGTCGTATCCATGTAGAAATGACTGGTGTAGTAAGTCTACTATGGAAGGTTGGCAACCTAATCCTCGCATTCTTAACAATTAATGTATTTCGAAGAAAATTGATTTAACTTTTTTTGTTATTGGAATTATTTTGTCTCAAACTTTCTTCACGTGATAAATTATAATTACCCTTACTAGATTATATTTTACCTTTTCCCTGACATATCCAACTGTTTTTAAGCCATAAAATCACAGGACAAAATATGATAGAATACATAAAGACTTTGAGGAATCTGAGACTATAATATGTCACAACTAGTCTGATTTCAGTCGTTTCTACTAATGATACCAAACTTTAAATATCTCCTAAACAGAACAAGATTTTTGAATGCTTTAATTTACCATTTTGTTTATTTGAAAGATCTTTTGCATATAAGATATGGACTTACTTGTCCCCTGAACTAATCCTTTACTAAGCATGGATTTGTGACAAGAGGTCAGAGCAGGGAGCTGCTACTTTGTCAAAGTAACAGCTCCCTGGTTAGAGCACACAGCTGCCTATGGAGAGGGTGGTTGTGAGACGAGGTCAGAGCACACAACTGCATGGAGAGGGTGGTTGTGAGACGAGGTCAGAGCACACAACTGCCTATGGAGAGGGTGGTTGTGAGACGAGGTCAGAGCACACAACTGCCTATGGAGAGGGTGGTTGTGAGACGAGGTCAGAGCACACAACTGCATGGAGAGGGTGGTTGTGAGACGAGGTCAGAGCACACAACTGCATGGAGAGGGTGGTTGTGAGACGAGGTCAGAGCACACAACTGCATGGAGAGGGTGGTTGTGAGACGAGGTCAGAGCACACAACTGCGTATGGAGAGGGTGGTTGTGAGACGAGGTCATTATGAGAGGAGGCGGTTGTTAGCGGGCGGTGGAGAAGGTCCTTTGAGGGGAGATGGATCATGGTGGTCACAATAATACAGTTATGGTTAAAAGGGCCCAGGTAGAACTCATGGTGGTCACATTAATACAGTTATGGTTAAAAGGGCCCAGGTAGAACTCATGGTGGTCACATTAATACAGTTATGGTTAAAAGGGCCCAGGTAGAACTCATGGTGGTCACATTAATACAGTTATGTTTAAAAGGGCCCAGGTAGAACTCATGGTGGTCACATTAATACAGTTATGTTTAAAAGGGCCCAGGTAGAACTCATGGTGGTCACATTAATACAGTTATGTTTAAAAGGGCCCAGGTAGAACTCATGGTGGTCACATTAATACAGTTATGGTTAAAAGGGCCCAGGTAGAACTCATGGTGGTCACATTAATACAGTTATGTTTAAAAGGGCCCAGGTAGAACTCATGGTGGTCACATTAATACAGTTATGGTTAAAAGGGCCCAGGTAGAACTCATGGTGGTCACATTAATACAGTTATGTTTAAAAGGGCCCAGCTAGAACTCATGGTGGTCACATTAATACAGTTAGGATTAAAAGGGCCCAGGTAGAACTCATGGTGGTCACATTAATACAGTTAGGGTTAAAAGGGCCCAGGTAGAACTCATGGTGGTCACATTAATACAGTTATGTTTAAAAGGGCCCAGCTAGAACTCATGGTGGTCACATTGATACAGTTAGGGTTAAAGGGCCCAGGTAGAACTCATGGTGGTCACATTAATACAGTTAGGGTTAAAAGGGCCCAGGTAGAACTCATGGTGGTCACATTAATACAGTTAGGGTAAAAAGGGCCCAGGTAGAACTCATGGTGGTCACATTAATACAGTTATGGTTAAAAGGGCCCAGGTAGAACTCATGGTGGTCACATTAATACAGTTATGTTTAAAAGGGCCCAGCTAGAACTCATGGTGGTCACATTAATACAGTTAGGATTAAAAGGGCCCAGGTAGAACTCATGGTGGTCACATTAATACAGTTAGGGTTAAAAGGGCCCAGGTAGAACTCATGGTGGTCACATTAATACAGTTATGTTTAAAAGGGCCCAGCTAGAACTCATGGTGGTCACATTGATACAGTTAGGGTTAAAAGGGCCCAGGTAGAACTCATGGTGGTCACATTAATACAGTTAGGGTTAAAAGGGCCCAGGTAGAACTCATGGTGGTCACATTAATACAGTTAGGGTAAAAAGGGCCCAGGTAGAACTCATGGTGGTCACATTAATACAGTTAGGGTTAAAAGGGCCCAGGTAGAACTCATGGTGGTCACATTAATACAGTTAGGGTTAAAAGGGCCCAGGTAGAACTCATGGTGGTCACATTAATATATTATGGTTAAAAGGGCCCAGCTAGAACTCATGGTGGTCACATTAATACAGTTATGATCAAAAGGGCCCAGCTGAAACTCATGGTGGTCACATTAATATAGTTATGATCAAAAGGGCCCAGGTAGATCCCTATGAGTGTAATACACAACTGTCTCAATAAAATGAATTAGAAAAATATTTGGACAATTTTGTTTTGCAAAGTATAACTGACATATTCAATTACTATGCATCTTGTAACTCTATAACGTACTATTTTGTAATCTAGAGTCTTTAATAAATATTTTACTTTCTTTCTGAATATAATAAGTAGAAGAATTTTGTAACTGTCCATGTTTGCTTCTTAACTTTACATTGATTTATTTTGCGGGTTTTGATCTTTTTGGGGAATTTGATTTGTAGATTACCCGGCCTGTGTAAACAACTAAACAGTTTGATAGAAATTCCTACTGCCCTTAAATTTTTCAAGAAGTTACTTTTTGTCAATGTGTCATTCTTGTGGCAGATTTCATTTATTGAAGTTAGGAAGTGACAGCTCATTAAATCGTCATGGGTTACTGTAACAGTTTTCATGAAAGACTAAACAAGCCTCTGAATATTTTTTTTTTTCTCCACTTTTCATTTCTTCTTATATTTCAATCGTACCTTACATTTCTATTAGTTATTATTTGAAAAAAGTTGCTTTGTTTCACGTATCATTCCTTTGGTAATCAAGCATTGCACTTTTCAATAGGCAAATATACAGCCCTGTAAAGTTGGTTTGTCAAACTTCCTCATTAGTTGTCTGTAAAGCTAAGACTTATTTTCAGTGAAATAGCATTTATAAAGAAGGCTGTATTATTTATTGCATGTTGCCATGCTTGTGCTGTGGAATAGAATCCCTGTTTAATCAAGTTATCATGCCCGTATGCTGCAACCAATCTAATATCCTAAAAAGGATCGAGCAGAAATTTCTGTAAATTAAAAAAAAAAAGGTTTGGAAATTCTAATCTTCATTTTCATCTTATCAGACCATATAACTATGGGTCCACGTAGCCTCTGATGCATATTACTCGGTGTTATGGGGTAGATAAGATATCTTTCCTCCTGGTGAAAATTTAGAGTTGAGAGATTAAAGAGTGTGAATTTCTAAATGTCACGCTTTATTGGAGGAGCGACTTGACAAATATTTCCGTCCAGATTTGGATATGGCTTCACTTGTACAGGAGGATTTACCAAAGTGTGTGTGTTACTCTTTCCAAAATGGATTTCAAAATCACGGATGATTTGAAGACTTATTTTGCGGAGGTATGATCATATCATTGTTATTGATTCTTGTAAAGTCATCGCTGATATTTCATCTTTTTTTTTGTTGCTCTATGTATGATTTTAAAATTTGTAAGGAAATCATGTTTAGTGACCATGAAATATGGAATGTAATGTTATATGGTGGTGGGATAGAAATATCCTGATTGAATTTATGATATCTGCAGGATAAGATGAGTATGCGGTCCAGTGATTTATACGAAAGATGACACAGAAGGAATAAATTGACAAAGGAAGACTTAGGAAGTGTTTTTTAGAAATATTTCAACCCTTGTTGAATTGAAATTAAATAAAGCCCAAGTCCCCTTTCTATGTGTATAGTCCAATTATTATAACAAATAAACTGTTGTTTGATTATTGAAATGGAGTTGTAGCATGCACTTTATATAAACATGGTTTTCTTGTTATATATAAATTGAAAGTCTAAGTTATAGATACCAGCAGTGGCGTCGCTATGGGGGAACGTGCTCCCTCCCTCCCCCCTAATTTGTTTTGCTGTGCCCTCCATGTGCCCAACCCAAATGAAAAACTGGCATTAAAATTTTCACCGATGACTTCAATTTCCAACATTATCCGTCCTTTTGTCCTATAGGGGCCTATTCATAGGTCCTAATAGTCAGATAGTTATGTTCTAATGTTTAAATTGATCGAAGAAAAACCAAGTTTTGTTTAGTGTTTCAAAAGATTTTGCAGACATTTTGGGTCATCGAACCATGAAATCTTTAGTACTTCCAGGCTTCGCCCCTGGACCCCTGGTTTATTGCCTGAATTGTCCCAACTTTCAAGGGAAATTATTTTTTAACTGTTTACAGTCTAGAACTGGTAACCCAAATTGAGTCTAAATTTTCTTCTTTTCATCAATTTGAGTTTTGAATTTCTCTTACTTGATTTGAATCCATTTTAAGACATCAAAAACAAAAACTCTGCAGAGCTTCCAGGGCTTTGCCCATGGACCCCATTTTTTTCCCCCTGAATTATCTCAATTTTCAGGGGGAATTGATCCTCAAGAATGATTGGTCTATTCCCCCACCCCCACCCTCCCTTCCACCCCCACCTCCCACCTCCTCCCACCTCCCCTCCCACCCCCCTCATAAAAAGAAAATGTACATGGCTTAAATTTGGCTATTCAGGACTTTCATTCAGGGCTACAATAATTAAATTGAACAAAATACCACTTGTTATATTATTGTATCCATAGTAATTATTGCACAATTTATTTCAATAATTCAAAATGCTGTAAAATTGTCATTGTTTTTTTTGGTCTTTACATGGTTCATAGCCAAATTGAAGCCCAAGCAACTTGTTGTTTAACCTAGCTGTCCTTGATCTTCAACTTTGCACTTAGCATAGATCTCACCATACACCAGCCTTTGTATCTATCAACCGTCTTCTGTCTCAAAACCTTCTCACCTGTCATCTATCTTCCTCAATTGTTCTTCATGCTCACAGCTTCATCTTTCCTAAAGGAATATTCCTGTGAATTTTCATTTATATGATAGAGGATAGGATATAAAACTTAGGAAGCAAATTGATTGATAAAAGGAACAAAATGTTTTTGTTTTTTTTGCTTGCTATAGGATAAGTATCAAGAACATTTATAAAATAGGTTGGTTCCTTTTTATTTTGCTTAGTTTTTATATCTCACTCATGCTGTTTGTGCGATTTGGAATTTTCTTTCCATGAATGACACACTCGTTACAAACAGGCAGGATGACCTTATATTCTCAAGCTCTTGTGGGAGATGGGCTTCATTTGCTCCACAGTAACAGCAACATTCAGGGAAAAGGAACAATTTGTAGGGATTTGCAAGAAAACATATTCTATGCTAGCTTGTGCAAGCTAATGTTAGCGTACGCAAGCTAGTATTTGTTCCAAATACTAATTTGCAGCATGCTTGTGCAAGCATGATGTAAGCTTGCGCAAGCATGCTGCAAGCTTGCGCAAGCATGATACAAGCTTGTGCAAACATGCTGCAAGCTTGCACAAGCATGATGCAAGCTTGCGCAAGTATGCTGCAAGCTTGTTCAAGCATTCTGCAGCTTGTGCAAGCTTGCACAAGCATGCTGCAAATTAGTATTTGGAACAAATACTAGCTTGCTAGCTTGCGTACGCTAACATTAGCTGGCACAAGCTAGCATAAAATATTTGTTTTCTTGCGCAAGCTTGCAAAAAGTTTTGCTAGCTTGCGCAAGCTTTCAGATAGTTTTTGCTAGCTTGCGCAAGCTAATTTGTTTCAAATACTAGCTTGCAGCATAAATACCAGCTTGCAGCATACTTGCTGCAAGCTAAAAAAAAATCTAAAAAAATGTAAAAAAATTGTTTTTCTTTTATTCAGAATGTAAGCTACGTGCATGCAGATGGGTAAAAAAGTATGTGTTTGTAATGTGCATGTAATACCCTATATCAATAATTAAGAAGAAAAATGTTTCCAATCATTTTTAGATTAAGAAATTGATTTTCAAAAGAAATATATATATATATATATATATATATATATATATATATATATATATATATATATATATATATATATATATATATATATATATATAGATATATATATATATATATATATATATATATATATATATATATATATATATATATATATATATATATATATATATATATATATATATATATATATATATATATATATATATATATATATATATATATATATATATATATATATATATATATATATATATATATATATATATATATATATATATATATATATATATATATATATATATATATATATATATATATATATATATATATATATATATATATATATATATATATATATATATATATATATATATATATATATATATATATATATATATATATATACATATATACAGATAGATAGTGGATATGCAATTATGACATAGGTCTCTTTTCAGCACAGTAGCGAATTATTTGAAATGTGATAACTCCAACAATGAAATAAGGTATTTCCCCCAATTTTGTTTTAGCAAGCATGTTGCAAGCTAGTATTTGGAACACATTAGCTTGCCCAAGCTAGCAAAACTATCTGCAAGCTTCTGGAAGCTAACAAAACTTTCTGCAAGCTTGTGCAAGCTAACAAATATCTTATGCTAGCTTGCGCCAGCCAGCAAGCTAGTATTTGTTCCAAATACTAGCTTGCAACACGCTTGCAGCATGCTTGCGCAAACTTGCAGCATGCTTGCGCAAGCTTGCAGCTTGCTTGCACAAGCTAAGAATTGTTAGCTTGTCGCAGCTAAATTTCTGTAAGGGTGAAATTTCACAGGAATATTCCTTTTAACATAATATATACAATGTTATTTTAGCACATAATTTTGCATTCTTAAGACTTCCAATCGAACTTCTTCCATCTCAAAACCTTCTCACCTGTCATCTCTTTTCCTCTGCATGTACCTCATGCTCACAGCTTCATCTTCCTAACTTAATTCTCAAGTTTTAAGACAATATTGTCCTCTCTTTCCTTACTTTGACTGATTGGAATCACACAAATTATGAAGGATGTCATCCATTTTACTCTCAAGGAGAAATTCACATTTATCTGCTGTCTCCTCAGCTGGTGGAAGTTATACATTTTTGTAAGAATGTTTTCTCCAGACAGAGTGAGTTTGTCACGGTTGACTTCTTGTCGCTATCAATCACTATTTGGGAAATTTGAGATCTTAGGATTGAAGTAGAGGGAGTAGTTGCACTAATAATTTTCTTTTAGAATTTTAAAATATTTAAAAAAGAGATTTTGTGCGTTTAAAATTTTACTTTCTTCCATGAAAATTGCTGTTGGGCAAAAAGACTGTACTGTATATGAAGTTACTAAAATCAGAGCTATAGGAAACCCAAGTTGAACTTAGACAAGAAAATACCAAGATCGCCCTCTAATACATTACACAATTTTCATAAAATATGCAAATTGATACCTGAGATTTAAAAACGCTGTAAAATTAATGGTTAATGTTTAACAAATTTTGATGAAATTCTTACTGTTATAAATTTTAATAGATTTGTAAAGCAATTCAGCTCTAATGTTGCCTCTATGCGTTTTAAGGTCTGAAAAAAAGTGAGATAATAAATTTTGGAGATGTTTTTTGCATCATTTTGATTATTATTTCTAAAGTTCAATCATGCATCAACCTTTAAAATTCATACTTATTAGTAGAGCGAATTTTGAGAGATTTTCTTTCAAGGAAAAACAACAACACCAAATTAAGATTTACTAAAAGATTATAAAGATAAAAACTTAAGTTAACTAGACAGATTATTTCTTGGCCAAGCCATTAAAACTTTATGGTTTGATGGTGTGATATATAACTTAGGCATAGCAACAGGGGGAGGCATAGGAACAGGGGGAGTCATAGGAACAGGGGAGGCATAGGAACAAGGGGGGAGGCATAGGAACAGGGAGGCATATGAACAGGAGGCATAGGAACAGGGGATGCATCGGGACAAGGGAATGCATAGGAACAGGGGATGCATAGGAACAGGGGAGGCATAGGAACAGGGGAGTCATAGGAACAGGGGAGTCATAGGAACAGGGGAGTCATAGGAACAGGGAGTCATAGGAACAGGGGAGTCATAGGAACAGGGAGGCATAGGAACAGGGAGGCATAGGAACAGGGAAGGCATAGGAACAGGGGGGGCCTAGGAACAGGGGAGGCCTAGGAACAGGGGAAGGCATAGGAACAAGGGGAGGCGTAGGAACAGGGAGGCATATGAACAGGGAGGCATAGGAACAGGGGGATGCATAGGGACAAGGGGAGGCATAGGAACAGGAGAAGCATAGGAACAGGAACAAGCAGTTGTGAATGCACCTACACTCAATTTATTTAAGTCGGGATTAATGAAGAACAGGATCTTTAAGGGTTTTAAACCTTCCCATCCTTAGGCCATCCTCGCTTAGGGTGGCCACACAGGTAAAGAGATAAACAGGAGACACATAAAAATAAAAACAAGGGGAGGCATAGGAACAGGGCGATGCATAGGAACAGGGGGCATAAGAACAGGGAAGGCATAGGAACAGGGGATGCATAGGAACAGGGGAGGCATAGGAACAGGGGAGTCATAGGAACAGGGGAGTCATAGGAACAGGGGAGTCATATGAACAGGGGAGTCATAGGAACAGGGGAGTCATAGGAACAGGGGAGGCATAGGAACAGGGGAAGGCATAGGAACAGGGGGAGGCCTAGGAACAGGGGGAGGCCTAGGAACAGGGGAAGGCATAGGAACAAGGGGAGGCGTAGGAACAGGGGAGGCATATGAACAGGGAGGCATAGGAACAGGGGGATGCATAGGGACAAGGGGAGGCATAGGAACAGGGGATGCATAGGAACAGGAACAAGCAGTTGTGAATGCACCTACACTCAATTTATTTAAGTCGGGATTAATGAAGAACAGGATCTTTAAGGGTTTTTAAACCTCCCATCCTTAGGCCATCCTCGCTTAGGGTGGCCACACAGGTAAAGAGATAAACAGGAGACACATAAAAACAAGGGGAGGCATAGGAACAGGGCGATGCATAGGAACAGGGGGCATAAGAACAGGGAAGGCATAGGAACAGGGGATGCATAGGAACAGGGGAGGCATAGGAACAGGGGAGTCATAGGAACAGGGGAGTCATAGGAACAGGGGAGTCATAGGAACAGGGGGAGTCATAGGAACAGGGGAGGCATAGGAACAGGGAAGGCATAGGAACAGGGGAAGGCCTAGGAACAGGGGGAGGCCTAGGAACAGGGGAAGGCATAGGAACAAGGGGAGGCGTAGGAACAGGGGAGGCATATGAACAGGGAGGCATAGGAACAGGGGGATGCATAGGGACAAGGGGAGGCATAGGAACAGGAGAAGCATAGGAACAGGAACAAGCAGTTGTGAATGCACCTACACTCAATTTATTTAAGTCGGGATTAATGAAGAACAGGATCTTTAAGGGTTTTTAAACCATCTATCCTTAGGCCATCCTCGCTTAGGGTGGCCACACAGGTAAAGAGATAAACAGGAGACACATAAAAACAAGGGGAGGCATAGGAACAGGGGAAGGCGTAGGAACAGTGGGGGCATAGGAACAAGGGGAGGCATAGGAACAGGGCGATGCATAGGAACAGTGGGGGCATAAGAACAGGGAGGCATAGGAGCAGGGGATGCATAGGAACAGGGGAGGCATAGGAACAGGGGAGCCATAGGAACAGTGGGGGCATAGGAACAAGGGGAGGCATAGGAACAAGTGGAGACATAGGAACAGGGGGCATACGAACAGGGGAGGCATAGGAACAGGGGATGCATAGGAACAGGGGGAGGCATAGGAACAGGGGAGTCATAGGAACAGGGGAGTCATAGGAACAGGGAAGTCATAGGAACAGGGAACAGGAACAGGAGGCATAGGAACAGGGGATGCATAGGAACAGGGGAGGCATAGGAACAGGGAGGCATAGGAACAGGGGAAGGCATAGGAACAGGGGAGGCCTAGGAACAGGGAGACATAGGAACAGGGGAGAGGAACAGAGGGAGGCATAGGAACAGGGGGATGCATAGGGACAGGAACAAGCAGTTGTGAATGCACCTACACTCAATTTATTTAAGTCGGAATTAATGAAGAACAGGATCTTTAAGGGTTTTTAAACCTATCCTTAGGCCATCCTCGCTTAGGGTGGCCACACAGGTAAACAGGGGACACATAGATACAGGGAGGCATAGGAACAGGGAGGCGAGGAACAGTGGGCGCATAGGAACAAGGGAGGCATAAGAACAGGGGAGGCATAGGAACAGGGGGCATAAGAACAGGGAGGCATAGGAACAGGGGGATGCATAGGAACAGGGGAGGCATAGGAACAGGGGAGTCATAGGAACAGGGGAGTCATAGGAACAGGGGAGGCATAAGAACAGGGGAGTCATAGGAACAGGGGAGGCATAGGAACAGGGGAGTCATAGGTATAGGGGAGGCATAGGAACAGGGAGGCATAGGAACAGGGGATGCATAGGAATGGGGAGGCATAGGAACAGGGAGGCATAGGAACAGGGGAAGGCATAGGAACAGGGGGAGGCCTAGGAACAGGGGGAGGCATAGGAACAGGGGGAGTCATAGGAACAGAGGGAGGCACAGGAACAGGGGAGGCATATGAACATGGAGGCATAGGAACAGGGGATGCATAGGGACAGGAACAAGCAGTTGTGAATGCACCTACACTCAATCTATTTAAGTCGGGATTAATGAAGAACAGGATCTTTTAGGGTTTTTAACCTTCTATCCTTAGGCCATCCTCGCTTAGGGTGGCCACACAGGTAAACAGGTAAACAGGGGACACATAGAAACAGGGGGAGGCATAGGAACAGGGGGAGGCATAGGAACAGTGGGGGGCATAGAAACAAGGGGAGGCATAGGAAGAGGGGAGGCATAGGAACATGGGGAGGGGGAGTGACATGCCCCCAATGTTGCAGTGACCTACATGGTGTTCCCAACTATGTCAATTTTTTACCATTGGTAGCATATCTTTGTGCCCCTTTAATGAAGAACATGTTCCTACGTCTATGCTATATAAGACGGATGATGCGTGTTTTAACTTAAGTATGAGCTCACGATCAGATCCAATGCTGGCGATCACATCCCAGCATTGATTTTTTACCATGTGGATAGGGTCATCATGCCAGGGGGCTCCTCCGAGTGAACGAACCCCCTTTTGTTAGAAAGTGCCTTTTTGAAATCTAAAATTATAATAACCACCTGGAATTTTAGCGTTAATTGTTGCCCTTTTTTGCAAAAAAAAAAAAAGCCGCCTTTTAAAATTCTAAACCCACATTTGTTGAGAAAGTGGTTTTTTGAAATATAAAGATATAATAAGCACGTGCAAATTCAAGAGTTTTTACCCTTTTATGTGAAAAGGGAAGCCCCTTTTGAAATTCCTAAACCCCCTTTTGTTGGGAAAGTGCTCTTTTGAAATGTAATTTTTTTTATAAGAACGCGGAATTTCAAGATTTTTTACCCTTTTGTACAAGAAATGAAACCCGCTTTCAAATTCCTGAACCCCTTTCTGTTGAGGATTCAGTGCCCATTTGAAATATAGAAATATAATAAACACCCGGAATTTCAGGATTTTCTACCCTGTTATATGAAAAATGAAGCCCGCTTTAAAATTCATGAATGGCTTTTTGTTGAGAAAGTGCCCTTTTGAAATCTAAGAAAATAATAAGCACCCGGATTTTCAAGATATTTTACTCTTATGCAAATAATTAAGCCTGCTTTCAAATTTCTGAACCCTCATTTGTTGAGAAAGTGCCCTCTTGAAATCTAAAAATTTGCCCTTTTATACGAAAAACGAAGCTGCCTCTCAAATTCCTGAACCCCCTTTTGTTGTGAGAAGGTGCCCTTTTGAAATCTTAAAAATATAATAAGCATCCGAAATTTCAAGGTTTGTTACCCTTTTATGCACGAAAGCAAAAAACGAACCCCGCTTTTAAATTCCTGGCTCCCATTTGTTTAGAAAGTGCCCTTTTGAAATCTATAAAGATAATAAGTACCCGAAATTTCAAGATTTTTGCCCCCCCCCCCCCCTTTTTTTAAATGAAAAATGAAGCTGCCCTTTAAATTCCTGAACCCTCTTTTGTTTTGAGAAAGTGCCCTTTTGAAATCTAAAAAATATAATAAGCATTCGGAATTTCAAGATATTGTGCCCTTTTACATGAAAAATGAAGCCCGCTTTTAAATTGTTGAGAAAGTGCCCTTTTAAAATCTAGAAAAATAATTAGTACCCGGATTTTCAACATTCTTTTTCCCTTTATACAAAAAATGAATCCCCCTTTCAAATTTCTGGCTATGGGCATGGGATCATGACCTGGAGCAGGTGATCAGATCCACTGATGAAAATAAAAAACAAGCCTGAATGCAGGTCAGTGATAAGCGATCAAGTTGGTTACATAATATCCTGTTGTAACTTGTTTATTTTGCGTGAAGAGTTTACCCGATGGGTTACTTTTAACAGGGTTCTCAATGACCCACCTTTTGACTTGCAGTTTACACATGTCCAGAGATCAGATCGGCTGCAGTGGCTCTGATCGGGAACTCGCACCCAAGTGAGAAAACATCACAGGTTTTCTTTTTTCTACTAACATCTTAACAACAACACATTATCCTGTTAGGGGCCTGTGAAATGTTTATAATGTACCCATACATAAATCTTAGGTTGCAGTACGTTTGCGACAAGCTAACATTTCTAGCTTGTGCATGCATGCTTGCAAGCTGCAAGCTTGCAGCAAGCATGCTGCAAGCTTGCAGCAAGCACGCTGCATGCTTGCAGCACTGCAAACTTGCAGCAAGCACGCTGCAAGCTAGTATTTGTTCCAAATACTAGATTGCTAGCTTGTGGAAGCTGACATTAGCTTGCGCAAGCTAGCATAAGATATATGTTAACTTGCGCAATCTTGCAGAAAGTTTTTGCTCGCTTGCGCAAGCTTATTTTTTCCAATTACTAGCTTGTAGTATGCTAAAAATTGTTAGCTTGCTGCAAACTACTATTTCTGCAAGGGCATTTTTAAAGTTTGGGTTAAATCATGATTCACAGTCAGATAGCCTGCAGTAGGTCTAATCGCAAGCTTTTACTCAAAGTGAAAACACATGATAATTTTTTTTTTTTTACTTTATCGAGCAAGGTCATTGTCGGGGGATCATGATCCTGAAGATGAGTGGGAACACGTCCAAAGGGAGAACGCGTCCAAAAGTACTAAGAAGCTGATTTTGCTCACAGCGTTTTTACAAACTATCCCTCCAAGGGATACAATGAAGAGCCATTTCCTTAATTAGCATTATTGTATACTCTACGACATCTTGTCTTGTCGTGAAATATTTTGTATATTTACGTTTTTTGTGTAAGTGCTAAAAAAATTAAGTGATACTTCACGGTAAAAGGATAATTAGGGTGGTGGCTATAATATGGAAGAAACCAAAGAAATTGGCTCAGTTTTCATGTATTTTAGAAGTATATATTTATATATTCAGTTTTAGAAAGCAATAAGTGCATAGTGTACAACTTGACCAATTGCACTCTAGCCCAGTGATTTGCCACAGGAAATGAATAGAAGGATCGCTAAAAATGGGTTGAAAGCAAGAAAATTTTATTTGGATGACTTACTTGGATGTTAATATTATTTCACACACAAAAAGTGTTATGTTAATCAGCCAAATAAATTGTTAATATTTAGCAGGTCTTCTCATTTCTGAGTTTGTCTTCCATGCCGAATCCTGCATGTATTCAGTGGCATGACTACACTCCAAAAGTGAGGGGGGGGAAAGGGGTCGAAGGCACCTCGATAATGTTATTTCTGAAAATGTGTGGGGGAATAGGGATGATTAAGTGGTACAGAATAAGAGGGGGTAATGTATAAGTGGCATGGGAAATAGGGGTCCAAGGGACCTGGAATTGGGGTGGGAAGAAGCCCCAATTCCCCCTCTCACACGGTCATGTCAGTTATTGTAGTATTTTCTGATTAAAGAAGAAAATATTCAAAAATAAAAAAAGTGTTTTTATAATGATGCTTGGTATGATGCTTTGAGTTGCAGAATCTTAAAGCCAGTCTGAAATGAATGTAATCCATAAAGTTTGTACTTCTTGTGTTGATATAATCACAGTCGGACCATAGTGTTTGTGGGGGCCCTGGGGCATATTGGATGTAGGGCTCCTTATAGTTAATAATGTTAAGCTCAACTTCAGGATACAATTTTGTGTTGCTTCATCAAATGCTTAAAATCATATTTTACGGATAGCTACAATTTTCTTAGAATGAATATCTCAATTTTGTAGGGCCACTTTGTGCGAGGATATAAAATGCATTGGGGGCTTTCTCAAGCATCATGAGCTCACAATTTGCATTATAAAATTTCTGAAAGTAATGCTCAAAATTTGAGGGGGAGTTACTGTTGTTTTGGGGTCTAACCAATGGGCTCTTTTACCTAATCCAACTTCTGATGTAGCTGTATATAATTGTCCCTGTTTTTACTTAGTGACGAAAGTAGGATTGACTGGAAAAACTTTTGTTCTTCTTCGTTTAAACATAGTGATGAATGTTTACTATCATTTATATGTTTATTTTCCTCGTTTTTCTATAACTAATAATTCATTTAAATTGTTAATAATCAACAAATAACACAAACACAAAAAAAGCAGATACCTGTTAATCATAGTAATTTGTAATTAAACTCTGTTAATTGTGCATTTGTCACTTACGTCGAAACGAAAAACTAATTTTGCCTTTAAAACTGTATCAGTTAACTGACATTAGTGAAAGGCAATCAAAATCTAACACTCTATTTACCAAGTTGACATGCAGTTAACATGTATATGTGTAAAATATTTTTAACAACTGAAGAAAGTCCAGCATCCTTACTGGATTTAACTTAAAATGCTAAAAACTCTTATCAGATTAATATTTGGCAACAAAAATGGACAACAACCCATCCCCAAGAGAGTGTTTACCGACCTAAAAAGCATTCGCCATAACTCACCACACTTTCCTTCAAAGATTTAGACAGGATATACCATAATTTGGAAATAAAGTTCTTCACTATTTTGGACACTTTTTCACCACCCTTCAGATATTAATTGATGTAATTAGCATGACATCCTGGGATTGGCTGGCTTTGTTCCCCATCAGGAAGTCGACGCTCATGTTTGAGGTCAGAACGTTGAACAGGATGCCAAACTAATTCGAGGAGGGGGACAACAATTTTTGGCTTTAAGACAAACTCATGAATATATTGCACAGTGTAATACAATAATTGCATAGAGTGGAACATATTACACCGAGCACCTTTCAAAAAGCGTTTTAAATTTGTGTTTGAAATTAGCTTGATTGCATGTACCTGTTGTTTTGGGGAATTTAAAGGAATAAGATTTGACTCTGAATGGACCTGTGACCTTGTTCAACACATTCCCGCACTTAAAGGATCATTACTAATCGACAGCAGGTATCTATCTTCGAGGTTTTTGTTATTCTCAGGTGCTCATAAATTTTTCTGGATCCTTTTTAAAAGAAATATTGGACAAATACACATAGTTTTCACATAGACTATTTTCGTATTTTCCTTCTCGGGGATGGGTAGGGGGCAGTGTATTTGTGCAATTATTTATCTTTAATATTTGTTTTTCTCAATTCCTTATTACTTTTTTCCTTTAACCTATAGAAAGGAAATATTGGGCAAATACAAGTATGTAGTTATCCATTATCTCCATGTCGTTACAGCCAATCCTCGCTACGAATTTGCAGTCTTTTCACCGGCAATAACCTCCATATTGGCGGGTATAACATTTAGACTTTGCTGGAAGCAATTAAGGAAGCCAGTACAGATAGTTCAGTGATTTTACACATCAGTTGTTGTACTCCAAATTATCTATATGCACACAATGGAACTTATTGTGAAGAACCAGGTATTGTGGATAGGATTACTGCATGGGCCATGTCATGCGTGTAATGTGGGGCTGAGGATTTATTCGGACTTCTAAAAGAATCGTTCATCAGTGAGTTATAAACACTCTGGAGAAATTGGGTACAATTGACTGAAAATTTATAGCAAGAATTATTCATTCTGGAGAAGGGGAGGGGGAGGAGGGGGCACTTGGTTTGTTTCCCATTAGGAAGTCAATACCACCCATGTTTGAGGTCAGAATGCTGAACAGGATGTTAAACTAATTCGAGGCTGAGGGGGACAACAAATTTGGCTTCAAGATTAACTCATAAATATATTGCAGTAGTATAGAGTGAAAGATCTATTACAGAGTGTACTTTGTAAAAAGTTTTTAAAATTTGTGTTTCAAATAACTTGATAAGACCTTTTGTTTTGGGAATTTAAATGATTATTACCCTTCCCCAAAGGATCTTTTTGAAACCTGTGACCTTGTCTGATATATCCCAGATTTAAAAGATCATTAATAAACGATAGCAATTATCTATCTTCAATGTTTCTGTTATTCTCAATTGCATATAAGATTTTGTTTTTTGTTTTTGTGGAAATATTGGAGAAAAAAAACTTTAGTTTGTAGTTTTCATGTAGACTTCTTTTCCATTTTTTCTTATGGATAAGATGGGGAAGGGGGATATGTATTTTGTTATTAGGAGCAGCAGAGTAATTTGATATTCATCTAAGTTTGGGATTGAAGTGTTAAAAGTAAACCTAGAATCTGTTTAAAAGGTTCAGCTCAAGCAATTAGATTCAATCAATTGGGTTCAAAACAATTGGCAGTTCAGTTTGCACCATGGGGAAGGATGAAGTTTGACCCTAGGATGGGGGTATTGATAATTTCCATTGATTTGATCCCATTTTATAATATAAGTGATGAAATGTCTAGTAATTTGGGAGACTATGTCATGCACTAATTCCAGTCTTTAAAATGCAACCAAGAATTGAGGTTTAAAAGTTCAGCTTAATTCAACCAATTTATAATATTCAATCAATTGGATTCATAACAATTGACAGTTCATTTTGCACCATGGGGGAATTTTGACCCTATGGTGGGGGAATTAATTATTGCTATTGATTATGATTAATTTGATAATGTAAGTGATACAACTTCTAGTACTTAAAAGGGAGACAATGTCTGGCACTCCCAAAATAAGGTTCAGCACTGTAGGAGCCTTGGCACTTCCAATAATCTGCAAAGTGGTATAGTAAACTCATACTTATATCATATTTATAAACTAAAAAATGCCATATGATGCGAAACTAAAGAAGCTCAGCTTCTCTTATGATCTATTTAGCTTTCCTATGGTCCTCGGAGATCTGATGATTTAATATCTTTTCTTGAATTATCCCACAATGCTTTATTTCCATTTAAGATTCAATGTATACAGAAAAATGTGATTGGGACAACTATTCTTAATCTCTAAATAGAATGAAGCAAAAGATAATGCTTTACACCATGGACTTTGAAATCCATTGTTGACCATGTATAGAATACACTGGCATGCACACGTGGTGCACCTATGGAATGTTGCATTACGATAAATAGTGTAGAATACAAATACGAAACCTTCAAGCCCATTTAAGGGGGTGAGGTCTGGGTTTGTTTAGGAGGGCAGAACAAGCTAGCATAACATAATTGTTAGTTTGTGCAAGCTTGCAGAAAGTTTCTGCTAGTGTGTGCAAGCCTATAGAAAGTGTTTGCTAGTTTGCAGAAAGTTTTTGCCTGCTTGTGCAAGCTTCCATAAAGTTTTTACTAGCTTGCGGAAGCTTGTAGCACGCTTGCATGAGCTAAAAATGTTAGCTTTCCACAAGCGGGCTGCAAGTTAATATATCTGTAATGGGTGTCCCAGAAGCATGGTTGGTTGTTTGGGCTGTCACGTTATGGGTATTTTAATTATTGATTATCACGGACAAAAATATTGCGACAAATCACCATATTGTGATGTATGTGTAATGATTATTAATTTTGGAAAACTGCTCTCATTTTCAGCATGCCGATCTAATAAAACCTAAGAGAAAAGGAAAGAAAGCATAAACTTTGAAATCAGATATGCTGCAAATATTCTGTTTCACAAATTTTCACTTTAGTTTGCAGTTAACATGTGAAAATGACATATCACGATATGTTGGTGAAAGCATGAAAGTGGTACTCCATGGTGAAAGTATCTTTAATAATGGTATTGCTGTAACAGCCCTATTGGTTGTAGCGTCCATTGGAATAAAAGATATTGTATTTATAAACCAATGTACAAATTTAGCATGTTTTATCATGACCGTCACCAAATAAGGTGGTAATGCAGTATTATCATACATAACTTATTAGAACAAAACTCATTTAAATTCTTTTTGTCTTCTCTTTTCATGACCCTACATTCTTAAATCACATCCTGATTAAATAACCATCACCAACAACAATTCAACTTTGCTTGCATTTAACTGGCTGTTTATCCTCCAATGGCGTGGCATCCTCCTCCCGGTTTGGAATATGATGAACTTCATCCCCCTCCTCCACCTATTTACTACCCTGCGTACGGACCATTTGAATATCAGGTAAGGGGACATTGGTTTTCTTTCTTTTTCTGTCAAGAGAGTGATGGTGGATAGGTGAAATAAGTCAGGGCTGTAATTTCCATCCATGAATTGAGGGTGGGGTGGGAGGGAGTGAGGGGTGGAGTGGGAGGGTGTAATGGGTGGAGGGATGAGGGGAGAGGGAGGGTGAGTGGTGGGATGGGAGGGGGTGAAGTCCTATGGATGTCTGGGGAAGCTCATTAACATTCCAACATTGTATTGAATTCAGGGGAGGGGATGAGGGTGGGGTGGGAAGGAAAGGTGGGTGGGAGGGGTGACAGTTAGTAGGGGATGAGGGGTGGGGCTAGAGGGGTGGGGTTGGAGGGGTGGGGATGGAGAAGGTGTGGGATGGGGTGGGAGGGGGTGAAGGTCCTATGGATGTCTGGGGAAGCTCATTTACATTTTAACATTGTACATCCTAAATCCAAGAAGTTTACAAAATGCAGCATGGTGTATTTATTTTTTCTTTCTTTCAAAAACCATGTTGCATATTTTTAAGGTCTATTTAGTCCCTGGGAATTATAGCCATAAGTGAAATCATTGTTTGGTAAAGAAGCTGGCTTTAAAAGAAGTGGAAGATGGGTAAAAGGGTATTTGTGATGATTATTTTGTAGACAGCGGGACAGCGGAAGGGAGGTGGGGGGGGTTACCTAAACCCATTGCGGGGGTTACCTAAACCCATTGCCGTGTTTTCTTTATCATAAAGGAAATGAAAGATCAGTACCAGTTTGAGTCAAATGTTTATTTTGATTTCGAATTTTTCACTTAAATCTGGACTTAAGTTGTTTAGTAACTAAGACAGGGTATGCTTATGTAGAGCAAGGGTACAGGGAGAAACTTGAAAAGCAGCTTCTTCTGCTGGACAGTGTTTAATCAAAATGCTGCTACTAACAGGGATGATTTAGCATTTCTGCAGGAAGAGGGGGGGGGGGGGCCTTATGGGGATTATAAGTGGATTGTGAACATATTTAGGGCAAAGGTGTCATGATGGCAAATGCTTGCGAGGGGCTGAAGGGGAAGCCCTGCAATTTTGGGCCTTTTGTAGGTTCAAAATTTTTCCACACAAATTTGTATCATTATGTTTTTCTTTATCTTAATAATTGATACCCCTACCCCCAGCCCCCATCTTTACCATCCTTGACTTCAGTGTGAATAATGAACATATATGTGAAGGCTGTAAAGGGAGGATATTGAAATGTCAAACTTTAACAATGATCCTAAAATTCTTGGCAATTGTAGGTTTTATCAATGATTGTCACCCATTTTGTTTCTTTTTACTCTCTTCTTCCCCTTTTCCCTACTTGAGGGGTTTAAGAAAGACAATGGTTACCACTTTACTTTTTACCTGTGAAACTTATTGTAGTTCTATCTGTATGTTTGTGGTAAATACATTTAAAAGTAATTCAATATTAAATACCTCCACCATTTCTTTCTTAATTGTCTATCTTTAAGAAGTTTGTAAAGTGCCCCCTCTATTTGTTCAAGGACAAAGAAAACAATGTCTTTGTTCAGTTCTGTGATTATTATTGATCTTTTCAAAGTCACACAACAAAAGCTGTGATTGGTCAGAAGTTTCTATACTTGTATTGCATTCTTAAAATTATTAAGGGCATTACAGAGAATATTTAAAGCTGCTAAGTCTGATAAGGTAAATATTTTGTATGATAGAGGATACAAATCCTAACCAACTGCCAAACACAGCAAGTCAAAATCTTATCCCTATCTCAAATTATTCATGTATGAAATCGACACATGGATGGTTGCATTTTGATTAATTCTGCATTGAAATATTGTGCAAGATGACATAATTTCCCCAGTAGGGACATAAGGATTATAAAATGTTTCTTTATAAACGTGATTAAAGTTTTTATTCCAAAATGATGTGACACAAAGTTTTAACAGCATGTTTTGATAATTTCATGTGTACACACAAATTTCCTTGACCCTTAGAAAAGGAAAACAATTTTTCATAAGCTAGAAAACTTGAGGTAGATTATAAAGAAATACAAAGCATTCCAACATCCTGCTGGGCTGATGACATCATAATCTGCATGTTTTGAATCAAAATGGCAGCTCCCATGGTACTATTAACCCTTACTCTACCAGTTTTTTTTTTAAATGCGCTCGGGAGGCAGGGTCAAAGATGGGGCACCCAAAACGGCGATAATATCGCTGTGTGGTAGAGTCAGGGTTAAGCACAGTCTGATTATTGAAGGGTCCTCTGTCTCCCGAGCAACAGAGTCTGGCTTGTTCCACTTCAATGACCCAGTGGGCCACCCACCAGGACCATGCTGCATATATTTTGTGAGTTGCCCCACTTGTCGCGGGTCGATTAGCCCTTATTCTACCAGCACTTTTTTAAAAACATGCTTAAGAGGCGGGGTCAAAGATGGGACACCCAAAATGGCAATATTAACGCCGCATGGTAGAGTAAGGGTTAAACACAGGCTGATTATTCAAGGGTCCTTTTGTCTTCCAAACATCAGAGTCTGGCTCGTTCCACTTCAATGATCCAGTGGGCCGCCCCAGTGGGCCGCCCACCGGGAACAATGCTGCATATATTTTGAGTTGGCACATTTTTGTCTCGGGTTGATTAACCCTTACTCTACCAACACTTTTTTGAAAACGAGCTCGGGAGGGTAAGGGTTAAGTAGTAGTATTAAAGTTTTTAATAATCACAAAAAACGTGTTAGATTGCTTCGGAAGATATGAAACTTCGTCAGATGATTGATTACTTTCAATTCTACCATATGAAATAAGGATTATGTCAGGCTTTATGTCTTCTTTAAGATTGAAAAAGCTTTTCTGATCTGGAAAGGCATGTAGAGTACTGTTTTAATCTTTTTTTGAAAGATTTCCCAATTGTATTTCAAAGTTTTTGTACAGTATGATGAATTCGTGTTTGATGATGTCATAGAGGCAATTTCATTGCAAATGTTTATGTATTTCATTGAACGTTAATTGGTTGTTTCTGTACGATTAGAAACAATTTTCCCAAAGTTATCGAAGTAGGGTATATTTGACAATGTATATAAATACCTAACTTTCATCAATTTATTTTTCTAGCAGGTTTTACTAATAAAAAAAGGATGATAGATTAGATTTAAATGAAAAACATAAACTGTGTGGGGAGAATGTGTTGCTGTGATGTCATACAGAGCCTTTTCCTATTCATTTATTGACACACTAATGAGCTTATTTGCATAACAATGAAAATATTTGTCAGGTTAAAGTTTTGGTTAAAGGTTAAGTTTTCATAACTTATGAATGGTGTACATTCATGTGACTTGGCATAGGGGTAGAGGACATGGGTACTGTTCAAATGAGCATAGAAGGGGTTGTTTGTGAATACTAATTAACTTATTTGCATAACAATGAAAATATTTGTCAGATTAAACTTTTATTTAAAGTTTTTAGTTATAGTTTTCATAACTTAAGTTATGAATGGTGTACATTCATGTAAATTGACATAGGGGTACTATTCAAATAAGCATGATTAGGGGTTGTGTGTATACTAATTAACTTATTTGCATAACAATGAAAATATTTGTATCTATAATATCATTTAAATTACAGTGTCTACACTTAATGGTGAGGTGAAGTGTGCATATTAATTAGGTTATTTGCATAACAATTGACTTTCGTACAAAATGTTTAACATTCATGAGCACATTAGTTAAGTTATGAATGATGTACATCCATGTAACTTGGCACAAAGGTAGAGGACATGGATACTGTTCAAATAAGCATGATTGGGGAGTTGTGTGTGCATACTAAATAGCTTATTTGCATAACAATGAAAATATTTGTATCTATGATATATCTTAAAGCAGGAGTGAGGATTTTGTTATTGTCTACACTTAATTGTGGGGTAAACTGTGCATATTAATCAGGTTATTTGCATAACAATAGACTTTCGTACAAAATGTTTAACATTCATGAGCGCATCACTTGAATTATGAATGATGCACATTCATGTAACTTAGCACAAAGGTAGAGGACATGGGTACTGTTCAAATGTGTAACTAAACTAAGTAGCTTATTTGCATGACAATGGAAATATTTATATCTATGATATCTCTTAATATAAAGTAGTAGTGGGGATTTTCTTTACAGAAATGATCATATATGTGAAGAACATTGTCTACACAAATTGGTGAGGTGTAGTGTGGATATTAATTAGGTTATTTGCATAACAATAGACTTTTGTACAAAATTAACCTGAGATAATATCTAGGTTCAGTGGTAGAGGGCATTGGTACTGTTCAGTTGAGCATGATTGGGGGAGTGTGTGTGCATACTAATTAGCTTATTTTCATAGCAATGAAAAGTAAATGACTGAAGAAATAACAAATAATTGCATAATGCCGCAAGGATACATTGTTAATATTTCATTGACATGGGCAAGTCATAGGTCTCTCCATTCTTTGTGACTCAATAGATATAATGAAAAGAGGTGTTTCATTTATAAAGATTTCTTTCATATTTTCTGAGTTACTGGGTAAGGTAGTAACATCACCCAAAATGTCTGATACAACTCACAGATATTTTGAGGCTTGCAGTAAAATGTTAAAATCTTAAGACAGGGGAAAAGTAAGAGCATCCCTCAAAAGCCCTTGTAATTTGAAATAACTTCCCCTACTAGCCTCATTACCGGCATATACGTCCCCTACTAGCCCCGTTACCAGTATAAACTTCCCCTATCAGCCCCGTTACCAGTATATACTTCCCCTATCAGCCCCGTTACCAGTATGTATTTCCCCTACTAGCCCCGTTACCAGCATATACTTCCCCCACTAGCCCCGTTACCAGCATATACTTCCCCTACTAGCCCCATTACCAGTATATACTTCCCCTACTAGCCCGTTACCAGTATATACTTCCCCTACTAGCCCTGTTACCAGTAAATACGTCCCCTACTAGCCCCATTACCGGCATATACGTCCCCTACTAGCCTCGTTACCAGCATATACGTCCCCTACTAGCCCCGTTACCAGTAAATACGTCCCTACTAGCCCCGTTACCAGTAAATATGTCCATCAACAGCCCATTGTCTACGCAGCTTTGAATATTCTAGCATACTGTCCTTCTGACAATTCTTGTTGTACTAAATTGTTACTAAATTTCTTCTCTTTCTTATGAAAGGTTATGGAAAAACATGGGAATATTGCTATGATATTTTCTGTCATATTAATTCCTTTTATGTTTAGCTAGTTACCCCATAAAGCTGCGCACTGTGGGTTCTCATTTTACTTAATTACCTAAATGCTATAACCAAGAATATGCTGAAGGGAATATTCACATGAATTGTCATTTTCACTTACATAGCAGAGGACTGTTAATGGATTAGTTGAGTGGTCAAGCACGTTCATCTTATATGAAAGAGGACTTCAAAAGAAACAAATGGTGAAGTAAGTGTTCAAAAATCTTATTCCATTAAGGAGATATTTAAGTTTGTATTATTTGTGTAGAAAAGACTGTAATCACACCAGTTGTGATGTCACAGCCTCAGATTCCTCAAAGTCTTTATGTATTCTATCATATTTTGTCCTGCGATTTTGTGGCTTAAAAACCATGGGATATGTCAAAAAACTAGTAAAACTGAATCTAGGAAGGGTATTTATAATATTCCACCTAAAGAAAGTTTGAAGAAAAATAATTTAAATAGTGAAAACATTAAATAAACTTTCTTTAAAATACATAAAAGACTTTGAGGAATCTGAGGCTGTGACATCACAACTAATCTAATTTCAGTTGTTTCTACAGAAATGATACCAAACTTTAAACTGAAATATTTCCTTAACGGAATAAGATTTTTGAACACTTACTTCACCATTTTGTTTCTTTTGAAGTCCTCTTTCATATAAGATGAACATGTTTGACCACTGAACTAATCCTTTAAAGAAACAGATTGGTGACGAAAAAAACAACAAAAATGATATCTTATTGTGTTGAGGAGTTACTGGATTTCAAAGATTTCACCAATGCAGGTAAAGTGTGGTGTCATAGTTGCAGATCCAAGATAATTCTTTACATGATATATTTCTATAAAATGAAAATGTATTTTTCTTTAAATTAGAGTGTAAGGTACATGCACAGATGGGCAAAGTATGTTCTTGTAAAGTGCATGTTATTCCCCATCTCAATAATTAAAACAAAAATGTGCCAATCAATTAGAAAGAGGCAAATAATTTTCAAAGAAATGCATCAGCATTGTCTTGGATCTGCAGTTATGACATCACACTGTAAGTTTACTTTTCAGCACACAGAATGAAACCTTTGAAATGCAATTACTCCTAAACATAGCAAGATATACCAACATGGTTTTTGGACCAATTCAGGGGTGTAGAAAGCTTTCCAAAAAAATAATGGGCGTGGAGGGGGGGGGGAGGGGGGAGGGGCACAACCTCATAGGTACACTTCCCCAAGTCATATGCATATGTACGTACCCTGTCTGTAGATAATAGATCAAAGTAAAAGGGGCACTTCATTTTAGAAAGGGGCAGTTTTCCAATGGGAAACCATTTCCCCTACATGGGATTGACAAAAGTTGCCAGTTTCCTACTATTGGGTCAGTAATTGAGGGGGCATTTCATTTTGAAAGGGGCATTTCATTTTGAGAGCTGTGTTTCATTCTAAAAAAGGCTTTTCATTTTGAAAGGGTCATTTCATTTTAAAAGGAGCATTTCATTTTAAAAGGGGCATTTCATTTTAAAAGGAGCATTTCATTTTAAAAGGGGCATTTCATTTTGAAAGGGGCATTTCATTTTGAAAGGGGCATTTTATTTTGAAAGGTGCATTTTCTTTTGAAAGGTGCACTTTTGTAAAAAAAAAAAAAATGTTTTTAAGGTGTGCAAATTCCACCAGTTCTTGCACCTTTGACAGTAATTGAGGGGCACTCTTTTTCTAAAGGGGCACTTTTGTCATTTTCAAGAAAAGTAGGGAACACATGCCCTCAGTGCCCCCGGTTCCTACACCTATGCACCAATTTGTTTCTTTAATAGTCTTCTGTCTATGGGGGCGGCTCGCAATAGGGGCAAGGGGATGCACTTGCTCCCCAGAGATTTCTTAATCATTGTTTTTTGTATTGAATTACATGTATAATTAAAAAGATGTTAACTTTTTGCTCCTACCCCCAATCTTGTTTTGCCCCCAACTAAAATCTCTTAGTCGTCGCCAGTGCCTCTGTCATATATATCAAAATAGAAATTCACAGGAATATTCTTTTAAGTTTGTATTGTCAAAGCTGCCTCGAGGTGAACGCATACACTATTTCCAATCGTTAAGCTGATTAAATTCTTTGCTCTTAGCGGATAAAAATGTTGTCAGTTCTAACATTGGATTTGTATTAGTCATGGTGAATTGGATTTATCTTCAAAGACAAGGTTGTATGATATTGCGCAGATGTAAAGCAAGACTTAATTGGTGAGTCAGAAGCTTTTCAGACTAAGATGTTAAATCTTAGAAACCTTGATCATATTTTAGCTCAGGGTATTTGAAGATAATAGATAAAGTTCAGTGGTCAAACATGTTCACCATAGATGGGTGGAAGGTGGGGGTGGAGGAGGCTGAAAAGATAAGAATACATTGGGGGAATAAGACAAGAACACATTGGGGATAAGACAAAAACACATCAGGGGATAAGATCAGAACACATTGGGGGATAAGATAAGAACACATTGGGGGATTAGATAAAAACACATTGGGGTATAAGATAAAAACACATTGCGGGATAAGATAAGAACACATTGGGGGATAAGATTAAAACACATTGGGGATAAGATAAGAACACATTGGGGTTAAGATAAAACACATGGTGGGGTATGGGGGGGTGATAAGATAATAACACAGTGGGGATAAGATGGGAACACATTAGGGGGAAAAGATAAGAACACATTAAGGGATAATATAAGAACACTTTGGGGATAAGATAAGAACACATTGGGGATAAGATAAGAAACATTGGGGGATAAGATAATAACACAGTGGGGAGGGGGATAAGATAAGAACACATTGGAGGGATAAGATAAGAACACATTGGGGTTAAGATAAGAACACATGGTGGGGGTGATAAGATAATAACACAGTGGGGATAAGATAAGAACACATTGGAGGGATAAGATAAGAACACATTGGGGGATAAGATAATAACACAGTGGGGATAAGATAAGAACACATTGGAGGGATAAGATAAGAACACATTGGGGGATAAGACAAGAACACTTTGTGGAGATAAGATAAGAACACATTGGGGGAAAAAATAAGAACACATTGGGGATAAGATAAGAACACATTGGGGGATAAGACAAGAACACATTGGGGAGATAAGATAAGATAAGAACACATTGGGGGATAATATAAGAACACATTGGGGGAATAAGATAAGAACACATTGGAGGGATAAGATAAGAGAACACATTGGGGTTAAGATAAGAACACATGGTGGGGGTGATAAGATAATAACACAGTGGGGGATAAGATGAAAACACATTAGGGGAAAAAGATAAGAACACATTGGGGGATAATATAAGAACACATTGGGGGAATAAGATGAGAACACATTGGGGAGATAAGATAAGAACACGTTGGGGGGATAAGATAAGAACTCATTGGGGGATAAGATAGAACACATTGGGGGGATAAGACAAGAACACATTGGGGAGATAAGATAAGAACACATTGGGGGATAATATAAGAACACATTGGGGGTATCAGATAAGAACACATTTGGGGATAAGACAAGAACACATTAGAAGGATCAGATAAGAACACATTGGGGAATAAAATAAGAACACATGGGGGGATAAGATAAGAACACATTGGAGGGTAAGATAATAACACATTGGAGGGTAAGATAATAACACATGGGGGATAAGATAAGAACACATTGGGGGATAAGATAAAAACACATTGGGGGATAAGATAAGAACACATTGGGGAAATAAGATAAGAACACATTGGGGGGATAAGATAACACATTGGGAGGATAAGGTAAGAACACATTAGGGGGATAAGGTAATAACACATTGGGGGATAAGATAAGAACACACTGGGGATAAGATAATAACACATTGGGGATAAGACAAAAACACATTGGGGATAAGATAAGAACACATTGGGGGTTAAGATAAGAACACATGGTGGGGGTGATAAGATAATAACACAGTGGGGGATAAGATGAAAACACATTAGGGGAAAAGATAAGAACACATTGGGGGATAATATAAGAACACATGGGGGGATAAGATAAGAACACATTGGAGGGAAAGATAATAACACATGGGGAATAAGATAAGAACACATTGGGGGATAAGATAAAAACACATTGGGGGATAAGATAAGAACACATTGGGGAAATAAGATAATAACACATTGGGGGATAAGACAAAAACACATTTGGGGATAAGACAAGAACACATTAGAAGGATCGGATAAGAACACATTGGGGAATAAAATAAGAACACATGGGGGGATAAGATAAGAACACATTGGAGGGTAAGATAATAACACATGGGGGATAAGATAAGAACATATTGGGGATAAGATAAGAACACATTGGGGATAAGATAAGAACATACTGGGGGGGAGAAGATAAGAACACATTGAGGGATAAAATAAGAACACATTGAGGGGATAAGATAAGAACACATTGGGGGTTAAGATAAGAACACATGGTGGGGGTGATAAGATAAGAACACATTAGGGGATAAGATAAGAACACATTGGGGATACGATAAGAACACATTGGGGTGGATAAGATAAAACACATTGGGGATACGATAAGAACACATTGGGGAATAAGATAAAAACACATTGGGGATACGATAAGAACACATTGGGGGTATAAGATAAAAACATATTGGGGGATACGATAAGAACACATTGGGGGGATAAGATAAGA
>JAIGNY010004585.1:330000-332500 GCA_020152595.1 Chiridota heheva
TATGGTGAGTCCGTACCCCTTACCTCTATGGTGAGTCCGTACCCCTTGTCTCTATGGTGAGTCCGTACCCCTTGTCTCTATGGTGAGTCCGTACCCCTTGTCTCTATGGTGAGTCCGTACCCCTTGCCTCTATAGATGACCTAATGGGGATTGAGTTAAAAATGTTGTAAGGAAACTTTCAAGCTATAATTCTTCAGAGTATCATTGTTTTTCTTTATCATACCTGCAACTAATTAAAAACATGTCCTCCCCCCTCCATGATGACGTAGATTCACTCAAGTCAACAAGATCGCATGACCCTGAAGTTACATTCATGAGCTGACATTTAGAAGTAGATGCCTCTCTGATGAGAGTATAGCCTCTAACAATAATTACCGCCTTGTGATTTATTTGGTTGACGACATGGTTACCACCAAAAATCTTCTATTTTACTTCATTGCAAATCTTATATGAAGGAATATTTGCAACACTCAGAGATAGATATTCCGTTAAGTGGCCCCTTTTTATGACTGCAAATCTCAGTTGTTAGAGAGTGGGGGGCCTCAGCTTGAAATAAAATGTCAATTTCAAACGACATTTGATGTATCATTTTTTGTCCGCTAGGGATAAAAATTTATGTTGATTGGAGCATGTCGGGTATTTTATTGTGAACTTGATATATGTCCTGTAAAAGCAAGATGGTATTAGTAAAGAAGGGAGAGTGACGTTTATTTCTTTTGTCTCTAAGCCATTACAGCAAAAGGTTTTCTTTTTTCTGAAGATTTGTCAGTATTTCCTAAAGAAGTTGTCTCAAACCGATGATTATCATCACAAATTGCACCGCAAGAATCTTTGGGGAAGAAATTTAAATCTGTGTTTTAAGAACTGTGAGGTATAGAGTTTAATGAGTGACGTAGAGGTGTACGTACAGTAAAATTGAGCATACTTCTAAAAACCTTTGAAGTATATGATTTGAAAAAAGATATAGATTGTTAGCAGGTTGTCAGATACACTTTTCTTACCATTTAGGGATTTCTCATGATCTCAAAAGGCAATCAAAAGAATGTGAAAATTAAAAAAAGGTTGGCCACCATAATATGTTGCCAATATTTGTATTCAAATTTATATCCTTTCTTTCAACTTGTCTCCATCTCCCCCCCCTCCCCCCCCCCCTCATGCTAGCCTTGCCAATTTTTGTACCAAAATTTGTATAATTTATTCCAATCTATCCCCAACCTCCAAGCCTCCTCCCCCTCCCCCCTCCCTCCTTCCCTGGAAAGTTTTGACCTGTATGATATGAAAATTCTATGACTCCCTAGCAGAAAAAAAGTGTTGATATTATTGATATAAATATTAAAGTGTGATTTGGTGTTGAAATAAATGCATATCTTATCAGCATGTGTTGATTCTTAGTAAAAGATGTCTACCAGTCCTAACCTATCCTAATTTCATAGTTCAATTTTTTTTACAATTTTGCTTAACAAAAGATTTATCGCCCTTTGTTGACAAACTCCTTGCCTGACTCTGCAAAGCTGATACTCTCTCCAAGAATCCTCTTTGACCATATATAGCAGTTTATCCTCTTATTGCCGCTGCCCCCCCCCGGAATCCTGCAGCTATGACTGTGTTCGCACTTGAGTAAGGCCTCTGGATCAGATCCACTGCAGATGAACTGATCCGCCAATTTTTAGCATCAGAAACCTATGCAGTCATGATGGCATGTGTGTGTGTGTATGTGTGTGTGACGGCTAGCTGGTAAACATGATATCTCAAGAACGATATGATTTTGCTGAAAAGAGCTTGTAAACATGGTATCTAAAGAACAGTACACTGGATTCATGTCGTATTTCGTACGCAGCCCATGGTCTGTACAGATGTGCCCTATTGTTTTTGGTGGTGAATCATATGCATATTAATGAATAAGAATCTTGAAATGTTCATATTTTAACAACTACATGTTTGTTGTGTTTCATATTTGGAATAATTATGATGCTAGCTGGTGTGTACATGTTCATGATGTAAAATTTTACATCTGATTTCAGTTGTTTCTACAGAAATGATACCAAACTTTAAACTTGAATATCTCCTTAATGGAATAAGATTTTGCAATGCTTTCTTCACCATTGTGTTTCTTTCTTTCAAATGATATGGACATGCTTGACCACTGAACTACTCCTTTAAAGTGCGACTGTCTAATGGTAATGCATACTAAGAAGTTACTACTTTTTTTAAATTTCCTGAATATTACATACTAAATTTCAAAAGCGATAATTCATATGCCATTATTTCATATCGTGAAGAAAAACCTTTCGCAGTGGTTGCATTTCCCACGCTCGAAATTTGTCTGATTCTTATAGGATTTCTATACAAAATTTGAATTTGGATATATTTTCATTATTATTATTATTATGTTGATGCTTATATAGCGCTTATATTGAGAACAAAACTACGCGCTTTACATTATTGGGTAAAAAGGTGTGTTTTCAATTGCTTCTTGAAATTGATAATGTCACTTGCAGAT
>JAIGNY010004585.1:337500-352555 GCA_020152595.1 Chiridota heheva
AAAACAAATGCATGTTGTCAAACAAGATTATCTTCCAAAGAGTTTTTTTTCTCTCACAAAGTTTCAGTAAGAAAAAGTTTGCCTGCATGTATCAGCACAAGTAATCACACAGATGCGAGGCTGAGTGCATGTGTACGGCTGTACACAACTGGTACTACATCATGTAAATACTAATAAGTGACATAACGTTACATATTTCAAAATTCCACATATCATTTACTAATAAAGCTAGTAAATTTATTTAAAGTAGTTACAAATTTATAAGCCATTTGAAGAGGAAAGAAACTTGTTATCAGCATTTTGCAAAAAGTTGGAACAGTGAGGTCTGATCTGGGACAATATATATTTGAGAAAGTACTGTAGACCTACTATTTCATGGAACAGCAGCAAAAATGACCCCTGCTTAAGTATTGGTTTGAGAGAATTTGACGAAATTTGTGATGATGTTTGAAATGAAAGACAGAAATTTGTGTCTTATAATTAAAGAAGTCAAGCTAAGGTTTTTCTGAATTGAAGCCACTTTGATCTGGATCCTATTCATAGTAGGGTTTTTCTGAATTAAAGCCACTTTGATCCGGATCCTATTCATAGAGGGTTTTTCTGAATTGAAGCCACTTTGATCTGGATCCTATTCATAGAGGGTTTTTCTGAATTAAAGCCACTTTGATCCAGATCCTATTCAAAGAGGTTTTTTTTTTTTAATTGAAGCCACTTTGATCCAGATCCTATTCATAGAGGTTTTTTTTTAATTAAAGCCACTTTGATCCGGATCCTATTCATAGTGGATTTTTCTGAATTGAAGCCACTTTGATCCAGATCCTATACATAGTAGGGTTTTTCTGAATTGAAGCCACTTTGATCCGGATCCTATACATAGTAGGGTTTTTCTGAATTAGGCCACTTTGATCCGGATCCTATTCATAGTAGGATTTTTCTGAATTAAGGCCACTTTGATCCGGATCCTATTCATAGAGGGTTTTTCTGAATTAAAGCCACTTTGATCCGGATCCTATTCATAGAGGGTTTTTCTGAATTGAAGCCACTTTGATCTGGATCCTATTCATAGAGGGTTTTTCTGAATTAAAGCCACTTTGATCCGGATCCTATTCATAGTAGGGTTTTTCCGAATTAAAGCCACTTTGATCCGGATCCTATTCATAGAGGGTTTTTCTGAATTGAAGCCACTTTGATCTAGATCCTATTCATAGGGGTTTTTTCTGAATTAAAGCCACTTTGATCTGGATCCTATTCATAGAGGGTTTTTTCTGAATTAAAGCCACTTTGATCTAGATCCTATTCATAGGGTTTTTTGATCACGGATCCTATTCATAGAGGTTTTTCTGAATTAAAGCCACTTTGATCTAGATCCTATTCATAGAGGGTTTTTTCTGAATTAAAGCCACTTTGATCTGGATCCTATTCATAGAGGGTTTTTTCTGAATTGAAGCCACTTTGATCCAGATCCTATTCATAGAGGTTTTTTTTAATTAAGCCACTTTGATCTGGATCCTATTCATTGTGGATTTTTCTGAATTGAAGCCACTTTAATCCAGATTCTATTCATAGAGAGTTTTTCTGAATTAAAGCCACTTTGATCCAAATCCTATTTATAGAGGGATTTCAGAAACAACTTTTTGCAATTTTTGATTATTTATGTACCTCAACAAAAATATCCCACGAAAGCTTTTTTTCTTCAAAGAAAGTGGGTCAAAATACAAAAGCAATATGAAAGCTTGAAAATAGAAAAGGCCAGGAGGTGATGGGATAAGTGCAGAAGAACTTACAGCACTTGACTCAATCGGAATAAAAATGATAACCAGTAATGAAGTGTACAACACTGGAGCGCTTCCAAAAGATCTCAGACACTTACTTTCTATTAAAATTCCGAAGAAAGTCAAGGCAATTGAATATACAGATCATCTACCATAAGCTTGATGAGGTCAAGATATTATCAGGAGTTTTAATGCAGAGAAACTCAAAGCAAGATTGAAAGAGAAATTGGTGAAACCCATTCAGGGTTTAGACCAAAACTGGGAACAAGAGATCTTCAATCTCCCTATCATTCTTGATAAATACCTTGAAGTAGAGAATGATGTCTACATCTGTTTCATAGACTATGAGGAGGCTTTTGATAGCGTGTTCCATCATAATGGAGACCTGGCAGACAGGCAAAGATCTGAGAGTCATGCAAACATTATACTGGGATCAGCTTGCAACTGTGAAAGTTGGTGATGGCCAATCTGGAGATTTTCCCATTAAAAGAGGAGTCCGCAAAGGTTGTATTGTGTCCTCAAGCTATTTAATCTATACGCAGAAAATATATTTAGGGAAATAGATGACCTAAAAGGTGTTACCATTGGTGGCCGAAACATAACTAGCTTGAAGTATGCAGATGACACAGCTTAGATAGCAGAGAGTGAAACATAACTAGCTTGGGGTATGCAGATGACACAGCTTAACTAGCAGAGAGTGAAACATAACTAACTTGAGGTATGCAGATGACACAGCTTAACTAGCAGAGAGTGAAACATAACTAACTTGAGGTATGCAGATGGCACAGCTTAACTAGCAGAGAGTGAAACATAACTAAGTTGAGGTATGCAGATGACACAGCTTAACTAGCAGAGAGTGAAACATAACTAACTTAAGGTATGCAGCTGACACAGCTTAACTAGCAGAGAGTGAAACATAACTAACTTGAGGTATGCAGATGACACAGCTTAACTAGCAGAGAGAGAAACATAAGTAACTTGAGGTATGCAGATAACACAGCTTAACTAGCAGAGAGTGAAACATAACTTACTTGAGGTATGCAGATGACACAGCTTAACTAGCAGAGAGTGAAACATAACTAACTTGAGGTATGCAGATGACACAGCTTAACTAGCAGAGAGTGAAACATAACTAACTTGAGGTATGCAGATGACACAGCTTAACTAGCAGAGAGTGAAACATAACTAACTTGAGGTATGCAGATGACACAGCTTAATTAGCAGAGAGTGAAACAACTAACTTGAGGTATGCAGATGACACAGCTTAACTAGCAGAGAGTGAAACATAACTAACTTGAGGTATGCAGATGACACAGCTTAACTAGCAGAGAGTGAAACATAAGTAACTTGAAGTACGCAGATGACACAGCTTAACTAGCAGAGAGTGAAACATAACTTACTTGAGGTATGCAGATGACACAGCTTAACTAGCAGAGAGTGAAACAACTAACTTGAGGTATGCAGATGACACAGCTTAACTAGCAGAGAGAGAAACATAAGTAACTTGAGGTATGCAGATAACACAGCTTAACTAGCAGAGAGTGAAACATAACTTACTTGAGGTATGCAGATGACACAGCTTAACTAGCAGAGAGTGAAACATAACTAACTTGAGGTATGCAGATGACACAGCTTAACTAGCAGAGAGTGAAACATAACTAACTTGAGGTATGCAGATGACACAGCTTAACTAGCAGAGAGTGAAACATAACTAACTTGAGGTATGCAGATGACACAGCTTAATTAGCAGAGAGTGAAACAACTAACTTGAGGTATGCAGATGACACAGCTTAACTAGCAGAGAGTGAAACATAACTAACTTGAGGTATGCAGATGACACAGCTTAACTAGCAGAGAGTGAAACATAAGTAACTTGAGGTACGCAGATGACACAGCTTAACTAGCAGAGAGTGAAACATAACTAACTTGAGGTATGCAGATGACACAGCTTAACTAGCAGAGAGTGAAACAACTAACTTGAGGTATGCAGATGACACAGCTTAACTAGCAGAGAGTGAAACATAACTAACTTGAGGTATGCAGATGACACAGCTTAACTAGCAGAGAGTGAAACATAAGTAACTTGAAGTACGCAGATGACACAGCTTAACTAGCAGAGAGTGAAACATAACTTACTTGAGGTATGCAGATGACACAGCTTAACTAGCAGAGAGTGAAACAACTAACTTGAGGTATGCAGATGACACAGCTTAACTAGCAGAGAGAGAAACATAAGTAACTTGAGGTATGCAGATAACACAGCTTAACTAGCAGAGAGTGAAACATAACTTACTTGAGGTATGCAGATGACACAGCTTAACTAGCAGAGAGTGAAACATAACTAACTTGAGGTATGCAGATGACACAGCTTAACTAGCAGAGAGTGAAACATAACTAACTTGAGGTATGCAGATGACACAGCTTAACTAGCAGAGAGTGAAACATAACTAACTTGAGGTATGCAGATGACACAGCTTAATTAGCAGAGAGTGAAACAACTAACTTGAGGTATGCAGATGACACAGCTTAACTAGCAGAGAGTGAAACATAACTAACTTGAGGTATGCAGATGACACAGCTTAACTAGCAGAGAGTGAAACATAAGTAACTTGAGGTACGCAGATGACACAGCTTAACTAGCAGAGAGTGAAACATAACTAACTTGAGGTATGCAGATGACACAGCTTAACTAGCAGAGAGTGAAACAACTAACTTGAGGTATGCAGATGGCACAGCTTAACTAGCAGAGAGTGAAACATAACTAACTTGAGGTATGCAGATGACACAGCTTAACTAGCAGAGAGTGAAACATAACTAACTTGAGGTATGCAGATGACACAGCTTAACTAGCAGAGAGTGAAACATAACTAACTTGAGGTATGCAGATGACACAGCTTAATTAGCAGAGAGTGAAACAACTAACTTGAGGTATGCAGATGACACAGCTTAACTAGCAGAGAGTGAAACATAACTAACTTGAGGTATGCAGATGACACAGCTTAACTAGCAGAGAGTGAAACATAACTAACTTGAGGTATGCAGATGACACAGCTTAACTAGCAGAGAGTGAAACATAACTAAGTTGAGCTATGCAGATGACACAGCTTATATAACTAGCAGAGAGTGAAACATAATTAACTTGAGGTAGGCAGATGACACAGCTTAACTAGCAGAGAGTGAAACATAACTAACTTGAGGTATGCAGATAACACAGCTTAACTAGCAGAGAGTGAAACATAACTAACTTGAGGTATGCAGATGACACAGCTTAACTAGCAGAGAGTGAAACATAACTAAGTTGAGCTATGCAGATGACACAGCTTATATAACTAGCAGAGAGTGAAACATAATTAACTTGAGGTAGGCAGATGACACAGCTTAACTAGCAGAGAGTGAAACATAACTAACTTGAGGTATGCAGATAACACAGCTTAACTAGCAGAGAGTGAAACATAACTAACTTGAGGTATGCAGATGACACAGCTTAACTAGCAGAGAGTGAAATATAACTAACTTGAGCTATGCAGATGACACAGCTTAACTAGCAGAGAGCGAAACATAACTAACTTGAGGTATGCAGATGACACAGCTTAACTAGCAGAGAGCGAAACATAACTAACTTGAGCTATGCAGATGACACAGCTTAACTAGCAGAGAGTGAAACATAACTAACTTGAGGTATGCAGATGACACAGCTTAACTAGCAGAGAGTAAAACATAACTAACTTGAAGTATGCAGATGACTCAGCTTTACTAACAAAGAGTGAAGAGCACCTTCCAAAAAAAAAAAAAAATGAGGTCAAGATTCGTAGCGAAAGGTTGGGGCTAAAAAAGAATGTGAAGAAAACCAAACTTATGTTGGTGAATAGGTCAACTGCAGATAAAGGGGTAAATATGTATGTAAATGGGCAGAAATTAGAGCAAGTGATAAAGTTTAAGTATCTAGGACAGCAGATTACGGACTACAATGGGAAATGTGACACTGAGATAAGAGCAAGAATCGAGATAGCAAGAAGCGCTTTTTTGTATGAGAGATGTTCTGCGGAGCAAGAAGCTTAAACTAGCCACAAGGAAGAGAGTTTTCAGGTGTTTTGTCCTCTCCACCCTATTGTACCCCTCTGAAACGTGGACCTTTTCTGAAGAAATGGAAGATAAACTGCAGGCTTTTGAAATTTGGCTGTACAGAAAGATGTTAAGGGTTTCTTATGCAGATCAGCAAAGTTTGGGTTCTTGAGAGAGTGAGTGAGAGGAGAGCCTTAGTGTCTGAAATCTCAAAAGCAGGAAGATGCAGTTCATTGGTCACATGATTCATCAAGGAAAGGGGTTCCAACGGCAGCTGTTAGATGGTAGGACAGATGGAAGAAGAAAACGAGGTAGACCAAAAAGAAAATGGAATGGAGAAATCAAGAGATGGAGTGAGGCTAAGTGCAGCCTTTTATTACAGGCAGCTGAGGATAGAGGTAGTTGGAGGACCATGACAGCCAGACCCTCAACAGGACACGGCACCAGATAGATATAGGTAGGATCAAAATATGTGATGTTGACATGAGAAGCTTAGATATATCAATCCCACTTGCAAAGCTCTTTAATCTAGTGCAGCGCAAATGATGCGCAAAATTAAAACCTGTTTCACTCGTTTGTTTCATATTCAAGGCTGTTCTTGTCTCAATTCTTATGGCATAACATGATTTATTCATATGTAACCTGCTATCATCCGTCAGATTAATCTTAAAAATCATACTTGATGCGATGTCACATGATATGCCAATTGCAGCCATATAGTCTCCTTTATGGTAATTTTGAAGTGAGAGGTTTAAAGCTGATGGATGGAGAAGGTTTATGTACATTCAGATAATGTCCTTTAAAGTGGTATAAAGTAACAGCAATATTATTAAAACAATAGTTTTATTTTGTAAGAAGTTAGAAATATATTGTACCCCATCACATAAATTTAAATATTTGAATTTTTATGAGCATAATGATCGAACATATTGATTTAAATTTATTTTAAATTTTAAGGTGTATGGACAAGTAGAGGCTCTCACACTCACTCACTGCTCCCTTTTCCTCAAGTGGAAATTGAGGCCTTCAGCATTGAAATCCATCTCTTTCTGTTTTGTGCCACTTCACTGACTTAGTTCCAGCCCCCTCCCCCTCCCCTCCCCATCTCAGATCTCTTTCTCACTCTCTCTATCATTTGCCTCCAACTCTCTTTTTCTTTGCCCATCTGTTGACAAAGCTACCCTCAAATTATTGGTGGCATCTCTATGTAAAGTAGAGCAGGTAGAGCCAACATTAGCTCAATTGTTTTGAAATCCCCTACAAATATGAAGAAAGCAAAGAATTTCAATAAAATTGGTTAAAAATTGGCCATTGTACAGCTTTTTGAATAATTTTGTACAAATATGCAAATGTTTGTGTTACTCTTGTGATGTAGAAATGGGACATATAGTCTGTATTCTTTTATGTAAATTCATTGTTTTTTAATCCGCTGCCATTTCTCTTGGAAAAAGCGAAGATATTTTGAACATTTTGAAGGTCTGAAGTTAAAGGAAAGAAATATGAAGAAAAACAAAAGCATTTTGGGGCATTTTACTGTTCATACATCACATTTCAATAAATAAAAACGATATGAAACTGTGATTACTCATAACTTGAAAACTACACATGCTATTTTCAAAATTCAAAGACTTTTCAGTCAGTGGTTGAACAGAGCACTGTTGTACCTGCTTGTTCATATACTTTTAAAAGAGCGAAAATGATCAAAAGAAATACCAACATTTTAATCAGCATCATAATCTTTTTCTTCTTCAATTTTTGGCCTTGGGAGTGGAGAGAAGGGGGGTGGGGGAGGGGATTAGATTCTTATATATATGACTCCCAGCATTTTATAAGCCATAGTTAATTACACTGCTGTTCGAAGCACTGACAAATCAAGGATTTTTAAGAGGGGGACCCACGTATCATACATTACAATGTTGAAAAGTCAAGAACAAAAAGTTCATCCACATTTTTGGCCGCCGAAAATCCACCACTGCCTATTTCTTCAAGGAACATTCCTTCTCTTATGTAAATCATGTAGCTATATATCCTTCAAGACATTACAATTTCTGTCAGCGCTTTTTAGCAAGTTACTAATATTTGATCAAACAGGCACGATATTGTCATGGGGCCTTCTTGAACACAAGCCAAGAGTTGTCATGAAGATTCCTTGGTGCATGCGTAACACTATTTGACAAGCTTTTGAACGCAGGATTTACTTTTTCACAGGTAGTTTACAAACTCGTTGAACATTTTATGTAAGGTGGAAGCTCCTGGGACGCTATTCCTGATGAACGAAACACCTTCTTTCTTCTGTATTCTTCTCGCAGTTTGTTTAATCATCATGTCGGCAAAGACGAGGCCCTTTATCAAAAAATATCCAGAAATGTAGACATGAAATATCTAGAAACAAAACATCATGGCATATCGTTGGAAAGTTTGTCTTGTAAACGTTATTTTCTACACTTGATAGCCATGATAGAAGTAATACCTTAAAACTTTAATAAGAAGAGCATTCGAAATAATCAAGATAAGTTTAAGACTGATGTAATTTGTTCCTGCATCGAAGTATGTTGTACAATAAAAAAGCTAGCTGATATTTTCATGTTATATGGGTTGAATTACTTCATTATTGTTGCGCTAGTTAATAGATTTTAAAGCATTTTTACAGATTTTGATCATAAATGAAGTTCTTGAAATAGTCTGCCTTAACTTCCTCACCTTCTTTTTATTACCTAAACTTCTTTCCCTTATCACCTTTTCTCCCCCCTTCCTTCTATCCCAGCTCTCTTTCCTCCCTGTCCTATTTCAAGCACCTTAGTTTTTAACAACTTTTTGGCACATTTGACTCTGACTGTCGCGGTGCCGTTTAACATCAAGAAACCAAACCAAGCCTTAAAATAGTTTGAGCATTTTGAATACCATGCTGAGGCCGGGTTGCAATTCTGGGGGGAGGACAGGGATTTAGTACATTTCGGGGAAACTTTGCATTGAGTCAGCCTTTTTTTGGATAAAAAGTCATGTCCCTCTTCTTAATAATTCAAAATGTCAGTCTGATTGGGTCATAACGTTGTCCTTGTTGAGTAAAAGGCAAGGAACAAGTGTGATAACAATTAATGTCTCTGAGTTACGAAATAAGCCACACCCACCATAGCAACGCAGTAACTAGGTGGGGGCAAATTTTACCTCAAATCCACAATCGTGCATTACCAATGCATTGACATTTAGCTGTTCGCGAGGCCTGCCGCAAGCTCTGGTCCATTTATGGCACTTCACCAAATCTTTAGAGTTTTTAGCAAAAGGGATAAACAAAATTCAGTTTGCCAAGTGTTCTGGGTAACAGCAATCAGATTTACAAAGCCCACAGCAGGCCCGTAAGTGCAATTTTTGTTTGCCATTTTGCCGTCACTCTGTCTGTGCAGAATTTGTTTTGTTCAGTAAATTTCATTGAATACATGCGCCGCTAGCTAGTTGTACTGTACCAGTACTGCGTAGGATGTTTGCCCCACTTTATTATGCTGATTTTGTTGCTAGGCATGCGGTGATTGGTTGAAAAAGCTGTCAATCATCTAACTTAAGTAACATATTGGATTTTGTGAAATTTGTATTTGGCCCCTACTCTCTCCCCCTCTTAACCAATATCGGCTCCTACGTTTTTGTTTGTTCACGCATCCTCTGTCTCATCTCTAATCTGCTTTTCTGGCATATTGCTGTCCCAGTAGTTGTACGTCACATGGCCACGTTCTCATATCTCTGGATCCTGATCCTGAAAAAAGCTCATTAAAACATGGAGATACTATTTGGGAGTATCTCCATGATTGAAATAAACATTGTCGTATGTTCTCACTTGAGCCTGAGCTGGCGATCAGAGCCACTACAGGTGTCTACACGCGGGGCATGAGTGAAGTGGTGATTGGTCGAAAGGTGGGTCATTCAAAATCCACAAAAATGAACAAATCGACACTAACTATTTGCTTGAAGTAAACAAGTTATAGCACAGTATTGGGTAAGTAATGTGATCGCAGGTCAATGATCTGTGTTCATACACTTTTTTTGACAATCTCGTCAGTGGATCTGATCGCCTGCTCTGGATCATGATCCCCTTGTAAAAATATCAGTTTGCAGCATGCTTTCTGCAAGCTTGCTGCAAGGTAGTATTTGGAACAAATGCAAGCTGAATTGCTAGCTTGCTCACAAACTAGTATTTTTAAGAAATACAAGCTTAATGCAAGCTAAAATGTCAGCTTGTCTAAAGCAAGCTGTAAGCTGATAAAGCGCCTGCCCTCGACTAGGATCAAGATCAAATGGCTACGATCAGATCCAGTGAGTGCCATGCACAGTAAGAAAATCACCGGATCAGAATCGCTAAATCTGAGTGGGTTTGATTGTGAGCACGCGCTTAAGTGTGAATGTGTTCTATAATTTTATCTATTTCAAGAGGAGAGGTGCCTCAGGCCTTGTAATTTCCTTGGAGTCTGTTTCATATATTGAAGATTAAATTCAATAACAAGTGATATGTGAAATAGGTAAGTGAATGACCGAAGGCTAGCAAATCACAAGTTGATTAAATTCTGTCCTCTTTCAAATGCAAAATATGGAATATATTATCGATTCTGCGCTCGAATTCTAGTTGGACGGAGTAAAGGCAGTTACATCATATACTTAAAGGGGGAAGCTCCGTTGATGAAAATGCATGAAAATGTTTTGTTGCGCTCATATTTGCTTGGGGGCCACTTCGTAATGTTCAGAGAATTGCTGCTTGAATTAGTGTTGGACAAAGTATTCAAGTTTGCTAAATTACTTATTTTGCAAATTTAAAACTTGCACCTTTCTCTTTAAAAAAAGAAGAAAAAGTGTCTCCTTACAAAGAATATGAGAGCAAATATAGTTTTACATGTGATATTTCTGTTAAAGGATCTGGCGGCAGGAACACATTTTTCATGCACCTGGTGGTAACTGAAAGCCGTTAATATGAATGTTCAAATTAATAATGATTATTTATTTCTTATGGAATACTTAAGTAAAATTTGAACAACACGAGTATCAAGATATTATACCTGTATTTATTTCCAAATTCCCATGACGTAGCAAAAAAGACGGTTTAACTTTTTGTCCTAAAACTCCTTTAAATAAAGTTGTTACCTTAACAATTTTGGAGAAAAAAAAGATAAGCATTATTTTTTCATTAGCTCTGCGTACGTTATATATAGTTTTTAACCTTCTGAGGTTGACTATTAAAACTTTCTTTATCCTCCCTGCTCAGATCCTGTTTATTTCATTAAGAACTTAAATGGGTATATTCAAAATTGATAAGAGAGTCACCCTGTTAAATGATTCCCACCCCTCTTCCGTACCTCCATCATCAGCTGCCATTAATCCTCCTAGAGACCTTCAACATAATTTTCTTCAAACCAATTTGCCTCCATTTTACTCCCTTTAATGGATGAAATTGATCGCTCATATCACCAGTCAGTCATATTTTTCCAGTTTTCGGAGGTGATTTACGCTCTGTTTAATCCTGCAGATAAATCGCCTCTGCCTGCCCATTAAATCATATTTCACCTCCATTTATTTGATTAGTTGCCCATTCAAATGATAAACTGCGCAATAATTGCAATCATACAAACAACCATCACAAACGCAAAGTTGAGAAATACAAAGTATTTGTATGCGGTCAAGGTTTATATCACGGGAGATATATATTTGATTTGTAAGAGCTAGGTTTCTATTTTTATTCTGGATGCAATTTCACAGATTAAAAATGATCTTTAATTCCTTATTTTTTATGTAAAACAATTTTTTTAATGAGTATTTAAAACTTGTTGAGGGTGTTTTTATGCCATGGTTCTATCGTTAAATGATATGTTCAGTGTACTTTCCGAACTTTTTTTTCAGCAAATTGTAGCAGCTGTGGTATTGGTGTATTAAAGTAGAATAATGTATGGAACTACCCTGTGTTTCTTTTAGGCATTTGTATAGGAAGAAGCAACCTTATTTAGATCGCTTTTGAATCTATGAAAACAGCACAAATTCTCCATTTATTTGATTAGTTGCCCATTCAATCGAAAAACTGCGCAATAACTGCAATTGTACAAATCCTAAGATCAACCATCTCACACGCAAAGTTGAGAAATTTAAAGTATTTGTACGCGGTGTATATATTACGGGAGATATATTTAATCTGTAAGAGCTATGTCTCTATTTTCATTCTAAGGGAGGCAATTTCACAGATTAAAGATGGTCTTTAATTACTAATTTTTTTTTTTTTTTTGTGAAGCAATTTGTTTAATGAGTATTCAAAACTCTTGAAAAGTGTCATGTTATGATTCTTTGCTGAATATGTTCAGTGTAGCTTGTGAATGTCTTTGTCAGGTCTTCAAATTGTAAGCAAGTGTGGTATTGGTGTATTATAGTAGCATAATGTAGGGCACTCACTACATTGTGTTTCTTATAAGGTAGTAGTGTAGGAAGAGGCACCCTTTCAAGGGCGGAAGCAGAGAAGGGAAGGGGGGGGGGGGAGGGGAAGGGAGGGGGGTTCAAACCCCCCTTTTGGAATTTCATCAATACACTTTTAAAAATAAAGCCATATTTTTTAAAAATTGGCCTTGGACTCCCCCCTGCCCCCTCCTGGATCTACTCCTGCCTTAGATTGTTTTTACATCTATTTAAAAAAATTAAAAACAGCATATTTTTCTACGAAATGCAGATTGACCATGCATATCATAAAATCTTATTTTTTCATGTATTTTACATCATTGCAAACCTGTATGAGTAAATAGTTCTCTTGTTTTCTTTTCTTTTGAGATTCATTTGATTTTAATCCACTCACATAAATCTTTGAAGTACAGTTTGTTTATTCCTTCCATCTATTCTTTATCCCAACTTTTGTCCCTTCCATCTCCCCTCCCTTTAAATCCATAGCTGTCTATCTCCCTCCCATCTCTTTACATTCCATCTGCCCACTGCTTCTTCAAATTCATGTGTTCATTCCATGTACTTTTCATTCAATTTCTGAGTCATTTCAACGCTGTGTCCCTTTCATCTTTAGCTCTCCCATCTTGCCTCCTTTCCTCCTATCTTTCAGCTCTCCCATCTTGCCCCTTTCCTTCTTATCTTTCATCTCTCCTTCTCCCCCTCCTATAAGCAGGATTTGCCCTCACATTTCCCTCTCCCCAATTTATCCCTTTCCCTCCCATTTTCCCTCTCTCTCCTATTTCTCTCCCTCCCTCCCATTGCCCAGATCCCCTTTCCCTCCCATTTCCCTTACTCCCTTCCATTCCCCACTCTCTCCCATTTCCCCACTCCCTACCATTTTTACCCTTCCTCCCCATTCCCCTCTCCCCATTTCCCCCTCATCCCTCCCATTTCCCTCTCCTTTCATTTACTGCTCTTCCTTCCAGTTTCCCACTCCCATTTTCCATTTCCCTCCCATTCCCCTCCCTCCCATTCCCTTCCCTCCCATTTATCCCTCTTCCTCCCATTTCCCCCACTCCCATCCATTTCCCCTTTACCTCCATTCCTTCTCCCTCCCATTTCCCCTCTCCTCCCATTTCTCCCTCTACCTCCCATTTCCCCTCTACCTCCCATTTCCCCTTCTCACCCCTTCCATTTCACCCTCTCCTCCCATTTCCCCCTCTTTCTCCCATTTCCCCCCCTCCCATTTCCCCTTCCACCCATTTCTCACTCTCCCTCCCATTTCCCTCCCTTCCATTTTCCCCTCCTCCCATTTTCCTCTCCTCCCATTTCCCCACTCTCCTTCCCATTTACCCCGCCTCCAATTTCCCCCCTCTCCTCTCATTTTTCCACTCCTCCCATTTTCCCTCTCTCCCATTTTTCCTCTCTCTCCCATTTCCCATCTCTCTCCCCCCATCTCCTCCCATTTCCCCTCCCTCCCATTCACCTCTCCCTCCCATTCCCTTTCCTCCCATTTCTCCCTCTTCCTCCCATTTCCCCTCTCCCATCCATTTCCCCTTTACCTCCACCCCCTTCTCCCTCCCATTTCCCCTCTCCCTCCCATTTCTCCCCTCTACCTCCCATTTCCCCCTCTACCTCCCATTTCCCCTTCTCCCTTCCATTTCACCCCTCCCTCCCATTTCCCTTTCTCCCATTTCCCCTCTCCCACCCATTTCCCCCTTCCACCCATTTCTCACTCTCCTCCCATTTCCCTCTCCTTCCATTTTCCTCTCCCTCCCATTTTCCCTCCTCCCTCCCATTTCCCCTCTCCCATCCATTTCCCTTACCTCCACCCCCTTCTCCCTCCCATTTTCCCCTCCCATTTCTCCTCTACCTCCCATTTCCCCTCTACCTCCCATTTCCCTTCTCCTTCCATTTCACCCCTCTCCTCCCATTTCCCCTCTTTCTCCCATTTCCCCTCTCCTCCCATTTCCCTTCCACCCATTTCTCCTCTCCTCCCATTTCCCTCTCCTTTTTCCCTCTCCCCTCCCATTTTCCCTCTCCCTCCCATTTTCCCACTCTCCTTCCCATTTACCCGCTCCATTTCCCCTCCCCTCTCATTTTCCACTCCTCCCATTTTCCCTCCCTCCAATTTCCCATCTCCTCCCATTTACCCCTCTCCTTCCCATTTACCCTCTCATTCACCTCCCTTCCCATTTTTTCCCCTTCCATAATCCCCCTCCCCTTCTCATCTCAATAAAAGACTGTTGACATCATTCACTCATATCCTCCATTACTCAAATGTGATTCATCATCGTTATGATATTGCCTCATTTTTTCACTTCCTGTTTGCTCTGCTATCTCTTTCATCTTCACATTATTCCTTTTATTTTCATAATTAAATTCTCTAGACTTCTGGAAATGTAATTAAAATGTAATCATACATGCTGGGGTAGGTCAATCAATGTTTTATTGTGCAAAGGAAGGTTATAATACACTCAGTGCAAACATGCAGAACTTAAATATCAAAATGTTTTAGTGAGTCAAGAAATATGTGTGCAGGAATGTTACGAGTGAGAGTTAGTACTAGTGAGGAAGGCTGTCCCACCCTACTCCCACCTGAACATTTTTCATAGACAACACTATATAAGACATGGCCACCTTTCTCCCCTTGTTAAGGTCTGTTTCCCCTTGTGTTCAAACAAAGGAAATTATTAACATAATGAAAAATGGAGCCTCTGTCGCAATATCAGTTTCCCCCTTTGCGAAAAATTCTGTTAGATGGGCTCATTCATAGATCATTCAGCAATTTTTTCATTTTTTTCATTTGCTTACCAAAGTTGGTCAAA
>JAIGNY010004597.1:0-67500 GCA_020152595.1 Chiridota heheva
ACCACCACCAGGGATGATAGGCTATATGTGTACTAAATATGACATGAATCCTGTTTACCGTTCTTGAGGTACCATGTTTACAAGCTCATTTCAGCAAAATCATATTAAGCCCCGCCCACTATGTATATCAATGAAATTTAACATTAAAAAAAATGTACATGTACACACCAGCTAACATCCTAATTGTACCAAATATGAAACAAAACAGCCATGCTATTGTTAAAATATGAGCATTTTCAGATTTTTACATGAAGCCCCACCTACTCATTAATATGCATGACATCACCATCAAAACCAATAGGGCACATCTAGGGACCATGGGCTATATGTGTATCACATATAACATTAATCCAGTGTACCGTTCTTAAGACATCGTTTTTACGAAATGGCCATCACAAACACATATACATACACACACATGCCATTATGACCGCGCACATGTAAGTTCCTGATGCTATCGCATCGGAACAAAAAAAAGTAAGTGGAAAGACAGATCCCGGTAAAGGTTTCGAGGTGTAAATGTGAGGCTTGGAGTTAAGCATGGCCTCATATGCAATTTTTATAATGCAAATATGTAAAGAAATCAAATTTAAGGACTGGCTGTCGTGTTAAAGTGCAAATGAATATACAATATAATTCAACATTTCTCATTGGTCAAAATATTTTCACAACTACTGTCAGGTAACTACTGACAACCAATCAATAACTTCTGCAGACCACCTAGCTTGATTTGAAAAGGAGCAGGGTGCTAGAATTTATTTAAGGGCACATTTATTCGTGTGAAGCACTGCAATTTTTTGGTGTGGAATCCAAGGGCCCGCTAAAGCCTTATGCCCCTAGAGAAGCTCTGGGATTTTAGCTATAATCCAATCTCAGAATGTAACTATGCTGAATGATTAAGGACCAGTCATTAGCCAAACAGGACAATTGCTTACTATGCTATCATTCTGTGTTCTGTATCCATGTAAGGTATTTCACTACAGAGGTTAAGATTATTAAGTTTTTATAGAAGTTGACCTCCAAAATGTCATAAAAACAAATATAAAAATTGTGATGAAGGGCGAAGCAAAGTGACTTAGCAAGTATCATAGTGATGAGTATGTACATGTTTCACTTTTTTTTTGATGACGTGTAAAACAACTTTGTAGTGACAAGATTACCGCTCTAAAAAACCGAAACAATAAATGGGAGCACTGTGAGGGTGCTCATTTTTGCGCATTTCACAGATATATTATCCACAACAGTGGATAATTATTGATCACTTCCTCCATAGCCCACAGACAACGTGAGGGCAAAAGTCACTTGAATATTCATATTCAACCAGAAAATTGCTATAACGTTGCGTGCTAGATAATTGTTTGATTTTCAATTTTCAGTCCAGTGCTCCTTTGGGATTCCTAAAATCAGCTTTGGGTTTCGAACATCACTGATATTGCAACTATACAGGAAATTACCAGTTCTATATTGTCTAGGACACTGCTGAACACGGAAAAGAGATTATGTCAAATTGCATGAATGATTCCTAGTCTGTGATTGGTAGAAACTGACCAGGTATATCAAAATGTCTTATATCCAATTAGATTGATTTCTGTACTGTTCATTTTGCAGTCATACTCTATGTGCACTTTTGTACTTTCTGTCTGCCAACAGCACAACAACTGTGTTTTTGCAAAATACTGTCATGAATTAATATCTTTTAAACCTGTTTAATTACCAATATTGCGTTCAATTACCAGATATACTATTTCCTAAATGGAGCTTTTCCGCAACAAATTTAAAACCGCACTTCAAAAAGATATCACTTTCTGATATCAGACAAAAAGTACAAAAGTGCACATAGAGTATGACTGCAAATTGAACAGTACAGAAATCAATCTAATTGGATATAAGACATTTTGATATACCTGGTCAATTTCTTCCAATTCTGTTTATGACCATTCCACAGACTACTTACTTGCTTGGTGCTTATTAAACTGTATATCACAGAATATAACCCATGGTTCTCTGCAATTTTGACCCAGGGTGGCAATTGGCCTGAGTTGAGTACCTGACCAAACATATGGGTACCAGAATCAAAAATAAACAGAACGGGGTACCCGTTTTATAAAAAACGTGAGTGCTTCTATGATTTCAATAATTATGTAGGTCTGCATGTATCAAAAGATCCGAATCTGAAGTTTAATTGCATGAAATAACTCTCTTATAGTTCAAATCGATGTTTTAATTACTTACTGTTTCTAGTTTCAGCCATTCTTAATGATTCCTTCCATAAAAAAAAAAAAAAAAGCCACAATCTACTGCCACGTGAACCAGCCTACATGTAGTTATATTTAATGGCGATTTTATTTTCTTTCTGAAAAATGTGGCACTATAACAGAATAAAATTGGAAAGCGTGTGAGCACTAAAACTTACGGCCGCAACGATTTCACGACATAAAGTGAAGGGATTATTAAAACATTCAAATTAGTAATAGAAACAGATTGGAAGTATTTTTCTGTAAGATTTTTCTTGATCTTTTGTGTATTACCATTTATTATGTATCAAAACATGAAATTCAGTTGTTCGTACTAACATGAGTATCGATTAGAAGCATTTATTTTGGAGTTATAATGCAAGGTGGCATAGTGTTCCCATTTATGTACAGTGTACATGCTGCATTTGGCTAGTTTCGTAATTTTTAAAAATATTCGCTCCCGAACTTTGGTAATGATAACAGGTACCCGGTTTCGACTTTTGCTATCCGACTCAGGCCTAGGTGGCAAACGTACCACTGGAAATACTTATTTATTAGTTATATACCCACAATACACTTTTCGACATACTGGTGACGTGTACAGTGGGTTATTAAACTTGCCATACATGTGAAGGTGCAATAAACGTTAGGCTACCAAAACGGTCAATGGTGTGAAATTCGCTCCAAACTTGCTATCTCACCATGTTATGTACCTTTTTTTACTTTAATTCTTATATGCTTTGAAGTTGTTTCAGTGCTCAAAAAGATAAAATCAGAAGACCCTTTATGCTAGTTGTAGCAGAATTTTTTTTCCCAGTCGGACCTTCAAACTTTCTGTTACTCCTGTTACTCGTACTGTTTATATTGACATCATATTACTTCTTTGGTTGTCGTACAACTGATTGGCTAACAACTCTTGCACATTTAAATAAGATTCAAGTAACAAGTAAACATTTTTATCGAGCCTAGACTCATGAATAATCAACAAAACTTAGTTTTGCTCAGAGTATATGTCTGCTCGCATCGCGAACAGAAGACTCACAGAAAATAGATAAATTCTTCCATATTCAAGAATTTTTTCAACTGCAGGAGTATGTAGATGAATAAGACTAAGGAGTTTTTGAACCCAGGTGTGTAAGTTTGGTCATATTTAACCCTTAGTCTACCAGGGGTTTGAAAAATGTGAGCCAAATTTTCGTAACTATTTTTTCAAAGAATTTTGGACAACTTTCCTTTCAATTTTTTTCATTACAAGTTTGGTTTTAATGGAAGCTATGATATTGATCTTTGAGTAATGAAAGCAAAATTAGGAACAATTGGACAAATATATGCAAATTAAGCAATTTTTGGCTAAATTCGGTCAAGAAATGGGCCAATCTTTTTTGCATGAGTAATATTTCTTGTGAATATTGAAAACAGAGCTTTGTGTTACTTATTTAGGTTCTTCATAAAAAAAAAAAAAATTCAATGATGCCAATCTACGATTTTTAGCTAGAAAGAAAGATACAAAAATACTCAAAATAATTTAAGCCAAATAACCCCTGAAAACTGCAGCAGAAAACTTATAATACAGTAGTCTCATCAGAGGCTCGAACCTGGTGCACTTGTGTGCTAGTACGTCTTGATAACTACTACACTGTGTATAGTCATTATTTACTTCAAGGTGAATTTTATTTTTTATATCTGTGGGTCAAAATAGATGGGATAGGATTTTATCAAATGAAAGGAAATTTCAAGCAACTTTGAATGACGGTTGAACAAAACATGGGCAATGTACGGTTTGGTACATGATTTTTTGAAAAAAATATTATCAAAAATTGCAGATAAGTATAACAAAAATTTATCAGAAATCAATACTATCATGTCTCAGGACTTGTGTGTTTGATTTTGAAGGAAAAATGTGACATTGAAATTTGGAAAAATAAAAAAAAACATTTTCTGTCAATTTTGAGTTTGACCCATTTTCAAGCTACTTAAAAAAAAAACTTTAATAACTCACATCAAAAAGTTACATTTTGTGCAAGAAATATTTAAGTACTTTAAATTAAATGATACTAAGATTACACATACAGAACTTTGGGAGGGTCCCGATTTTACTTTTTAGAAAAAAGGTAGCTTGAAAACGGCGATATTATCGCTGCATATTAGAGTAAGGGTTAAGGTAAACATATTTTCAGGGAAGCTGTGTCAAGTTCCGCCTAAAAAATTAGGCGGCCTTCTCTATTGGCATGTATAGGAACAACCATAAGCTTTGTGCTGCCGTAGATCAGTACACAACAGCAATCACACAATGTCAGCATACATAAATGGGTTTAAGTGAAAGAAATTATGGTCAAACGATGGTAAATGTTTCTATAACTAGCAAATACTCACAAAATGTAATCCACTTACCTCAATTTCTGAAGATGTGTTTGAAGTAGCCCAAGATCTTGCATTGTACTTAGCTTTCATGGGTGACTATCAAACAAAAAGGAAAGGAAGATAAATATTGTTCCATTGTTAAGCCTTTTCTATTGTAATATTTGTTGGTCAGAACCTAAATAATACACTAAAATTCATGAACACTATCAAGAGCCGGACATGAGGACTAAACAAATGGCAGTTTAAAGGATTAGGGGTCAAGCAGGTCCATCTTATAATGAAAGAGGACGGCAAAAGAAACAAAATGGTGAAAAGCTTATTCTGTTAAGGACTCTTATAAGGAGATATTAAGTTTGAAGTTTGGTATCATTTGTGTACAAACGACTGAAATCAGATAAGTTGTGATGTCACTGCCTCAGATTCCTCAAAGTCTATATGTATTCTATCATATTTTGTCCTATGATTTTGTGGCTTAGAAACCTTTGGATACGTCAGGAAAGTAGTAAAACAGAATCTAGTAAGGATAATTTTAATTTACCACCTGAAGCAATTCCATTGGAAAATAACTGAAAGTTAAATATATATATATATATATTTTTAAATATATTAACAATTGTTAAAAGTGTTGAGGATAAAGGCGCCAACCTTCCATAGTAGACTTACTACACCAGTCATTTCTGCAAGATAAGACAGAGCTTTAAACTTGAATATCTCCTTAACAGAATAAGATTTTTGAACTAATTAATCCTTTAAGTTGAAACGGGTAATTACTAGATATACATGTGCTGTTCTGTATTGTTCTCAGCTGAATACTGACTTTAAACTTGAAAGAAGTTCTTAACTCTCAAGCTCTAACATATATATCTGTGTACAATTACAGTACCATATTTTATTTGACTGTTATTCAAATGCATCAGCAACATACTTGTATTAAAAAAAAAAAAAAAAAAAAAAGCATACACAAACACAATAGACAAACACATCTGGAAACCTTTTTTATGTTTAATTTTGTTTCCAAAAAAATAGCTAGATCAAATTTACTTTCATGAATTAATTCACTTTATAATTACATTTGAAAAATATATGTGAAGGCAAAAAGTGATTCCACTACTACTACACCTTTGTCAACCAGACCTTTACACATTAAAAAATGGTGGAGTACCATCTACAGTATAAAAGACAGAAGGGTGGCAACTCCCTGAAGCACTTACAGTACACATCACACACTTCACAATTTTTACACTGAGTTTCATATTATTAAGAAATATTTCCATGAATTTTCATTTTCATATACATATGATAAAGGAATCTTGAAAGAAAAAACATTTTTGTGTAAAAATCATGTTGATATCCAATTCCGTTTAGGAGTTATTTTATTTGGTGAGTGTGTTGAAAAGTGGCCTCAGTGTAAAATGTGATGTCATGACTGCAGATCCACAAACACTGTTTTTTATTTAATTTATTGCTGTTTCTGAATTATTGGAAACACTTTTTGTTTACTTGCTGAGATGGGGTATAACATGCACTTTGCAAGAACATGCTTTGCCCATTTGCTCATGAACCTGCTATTCTAAATAAAATACATTTTCATTTTAAAGAAATTTATAAAGAATGATCTTAGATCTGCAATTGTGACATCGCACTTTGCACTGCAAGGTTACTTTTCAACACTTTTCACATCTTTGAAATGTAATAACTCCTAAACAGAATAAGATATCAACATGGGTTTTACACCAATCTGTTTTTAGCTCAACATCCCTTTAAGGGTTTTTGAGCTTAATCATGGTTAGCCCAAAGTCCAGATTTTCCTTCGGATATGTTCAAATTTTGCAGCGTTGATCTACTGTAATCCTAGGTGTTTTTTCGGCATTTTGCTATGTTGTCCTGTTTCCCTTACATACAGTAGATCGATCCATAGATGCAACAACACTTTGTATTTAAACATCTGATAGTGTCATGGAGTTAAGCTATAGGTTCAATGACTTTTTACCAAAAATTCACTTTTGACACTTCTTTTGACTTCTTATCCAATTCTTGGATAGCAATATAAAGACATGTTTAACAATGGTTAAAGGTGAAACTTTCACTCTTCTTATACTAATTGTGAACCAAATTGAATAAACAAATCTTAGAAAAGAGACTTAACTCATTTAAGCATGTCTACAGAAGCATTCTCTGAGGATTAACCATTACTCTACCAAGGCTTTGAAAAAAGCGACCCCAATTTTCGTAACTCTTTTTTCATATGCATTTTTTACAACTTTCCTTTTTTCTTTCGTTACAAGTTTGGTTGGAATAGATGCTAAGATATTTATCCTTTGAGTAATTAAAACCAATTTAGGAAATATTGGACAAAATTATGCAAATTAAGCAATTTTTGGCTAAATTTGGTCAACAAATGGTCAATCTTTGCAGAAGTATAACTTTTTGTCAGTATTGAAAACAGATTTGCGTACATATTAAGATTCTTTATGAAATTTCCTTTCCAATGATACTAATCTATAATTTTTAGAAAGAAAGGAAAGATAAAAACACATCAAAAATGATAAAAGTCAAACGTCCCCTAAAAGCTGCAGCAGAAAAATAATTAAGCAGTGGTCACGGTAAGACTCAAACCCAGAGCGCTCGCATGCTAGCCGCGTACATTCCCTCTGCACCACGTAGTCATTTAAATTGGAGGAGTGTGATATATTTCTAATAGGACAGGTTCTAAATAGAGGGGGGTATGCCTTTATTTATATATATCAAATGAAAGGAAATTTCAAGCGCTTTCGAACGGCGGTTCAACGAAGCATGTGTGATGTACGGTTTGGGTACACAATTTTTTGAAGAAAAAACGGGTCAAAAATGGCAGAAATTCATAAAATTTTGAAAAATTTCTCTAGAACAAAAGATCGCACGTGGAGATTATAAAAATTATACCAGAAAACAATACTATCATGTCTTAGGACTTGCGTGTTTGATTTTGAAGCAAAAATGTGATCTTGAAGTTATTGTAAGATTTAAACAAAACAAAAAAAAAATTTTTTTTTAAAGCAATTTTTGAGTTTTACCCTTATTCGATATACTTTTTCTAAAAATTATGTAATATAACCCCTATGGAAAAGTTTCATTTTGTGAAAGAAATATTCGAGTACTTTAAAATAATACCAAGATTACTCCTATGGGACTGTGGTAAAGTTCCAATTTTATTTTTAGAAAAAGGTGGTTTGAAAACGGGGATACTATCGCTGATGGTAGAGTAAGGGTTAATGGACCATGACACTAATGCACTTGATATCCTGTTTCCTGGTTATCATCTTGACCATGACACTATGCACTTTATATCCCGTTTCCTGGTTATCATCTTGACCATGACACTAAGGTACTTCATATTCTGTTTTCTGGTTATGATCTTGACCATGACACTAATGCACTTTATATCCCGTTTCCTGGTTATCATCTTGACCATGACACTAAGGCACTTTATATCCCGTTTCCTGGTTATCATCTTGACCATGCCACTAATGCACTTTATATCCTGTTTCCTGGTTATCATCTTGACCATGACACTAATGCACTTGATATCCCGTTTCCTGGTTATTATCTTGACCATGACACTAATACAATTTATATCCTGTTTCCTGGTTATCATCTTGACCATGACACTAATGCACTTTATATCCCGTTTCCTGGTTATCATCTTGACCATGACACTAATGCACTTTATATCCCGTTTCCTGGTTATCATCTTGACCATGCCACTAATGCACTTTATATCCTGTTTCCTGGTTATCATCTTGACCATGACACTAATGCACTTGATATCCCGTTTCCTGGTTATTATCTTGACCATGACACTAATACAATTTATATCCTGTTTCCTGGTTATCATCTTGACCATGACACTAATGCACTTGATATCCTGTTTTCTGGTTATCCTCTTGACCATGACACTAATGCACTTGATATCCCGTTTCCTGGTTATCATCTTGACCATGACACCAATGCACTTTATATCTTGTTTCCTGGTTATCCTCTTGACCATGACACTAATGCACTTTATATCCCGTTTCCTGGTTATCATCTTGACCATGACACTAATGCACTTTATATCCCGTTTCCTGGTTATCATCTTGACCATGCCACTAATGCACTTTATATCCTGTTTCCTGGTTATCATCTTGACCATGACACTAATGCACTTGATATCCCGTTTCCTGGTTATTATCTTGACCATGACACTAATACAATTTATATCCTGTTTCCTGGTTATCATCTTGACCATGACACTAATGCACTTGATATCCTGTTTTCTGGTTATCCTCTTGACCATGACACTAATGCACTTGATATCTTGTTTCCTGGTTATCATCTTGACCATGACACTAATGCACTTGATATCCTGTTTCCTGGTTATCCTCTTGACCATGACACTAATGCACTTTATATCCCGTTTCCTGGTTATCATCTTGACCATGACACCAATGCACTTTATATCTTGTTTCCTGGTTATCATCTTGACCATGCCACTAATGCACTTTATATCCTGTTTCCTGGTTATCATCTTGACCATGACACTAATGCACTTGATATCCCGTTTCCTGGTTATCATCTTGACCATGACACCAATGCACTTTATATCTTGTTTCCTGGTTATCCTCTTGACCATGACACTAATGCACTTTATATCCCGTTTCCTGGTTATCATCTTGACCATGACACCAATGCACTTTATATCTTGTTTCCTGGTTATCATCTTGACCATGCCACTAATGCACTTTATATCCTGTTTCCTGGTTATCATCTTGACCATGACACTAATGCACTTGATATCCCGTTTCCTGGTTATTATCTTGACCATGACACTAATACAATTTATATCCTGTTTCCTGGTTATCATCTTGACCATGACACTAATGCACTTGATATCCTGTTTTCTGGTTATCCTCTTGACCATGACACTAATGCACTTGATATCCCGTTTCCTGGTTATCATCTTGACCATGACACCAATGCACTTTATATCTTGTTTCCTGGTTATCCTCTTGACCATGACACTAATGCACTTTATATCCTGTTTCCTGGTTATCATCTTGACCATGACACTAATGCACTTTATATCTTGTTTCCTGGTTATCATCTTGACCATGACACCAATGCACTTTATATCTTGTTTCCTGGTTATCATCTTGACCATGACACTAATGCACTTTATATCCTGTATAAACTGTATACTTTTTTTGATTGGGTAATAAATTTTACATTTCACCTAATAAGTTTTAGAGTTCCAACTTATGGTTGGTGGATAAGGGTGTTTTAATCTCAATTGGGTTATTTTTTAACTTGCAAACATGATCTATTTTCACAATAAATTTAAAACATGGTGTTCAGGAAGTAGAACAGAGTGGGACTTAAGTTGATTTTCAGTTCAAATTAAGTAATCAGAGTAATAGATGGAGTTGGAGAGTTGAAATCAGGTTGCTAGAGACAGTGGTTAGATACATAGTTGGAGTAAGAGAATTAAGTAGTGTATAGTAAAAAAACAGAAAATATGTGTTTTGTGTATTTTCTCTGAGTTTAATTTGGACTTTGAAACTTGGTGTCCTTCCTTTGGAGGAGAAGTAATGACATAGTGAAAAATAAAAGAAACAGATTAGTGAAAAAAACAAAACAAAAAAACATGTTGATATCTCATTCCTAGAAGAAGTTATTGAACTTAAAAGATTTTTCTTGCCTACATAAAAATGACTTTTGTACTGAGTCTAAGTCATCATTATGATGTCATCACAGCACTTCCTGTACTAATCTTCATGTATTTCTTTGAAAATTAATTGCCAATTTTTAATAATACAAATGTAAGTTACAATAACGATTGGAAAACATTGTAAATTTTAGTCTACACAATTCTGACTAATTTTTGAAGAAAAAAAATGCTCCCAATCATTTAATAAACTACAAAATTAATTTGCATAGAAAAAGATAAAGAATAGTAAAGGAAGTGCTGTGATGACATCATAATGATGACTTGGACTCAGATCAACAATTTCTTTCACGCAGACAAGAAAAATCTTTCAAATTTAATAACTTCTTGTAGGAATAAAATATCAACTTGAATTATTCACCAATCGATTTCTTTTATTGTCCTCTAACAAATATATTAAAATTCCATGGGAATATTCCTTTAAGGGAAACTCTGATAACATGATTTAAATCTGGAAACCCTGCTTTGCTTAAATATTGCTTACACGACACTATTGACTTATAAGTTTTAACTTTTTAAGTTAAAAAAGACACCTTTATCTACATATGACCAACTCTAGCTTACCTTCATGTATTTTCATCTCCTCTTAGTTTATGATAATATTTGACTTCTTATCTATTTCTATCCAACCACTTTATTACTTTTCCCCCAAGGCTTCTTGATGTTACCAGGTAGGGGGAGGGAAAAATAGGGGTTCCTCTTTTCTTTCATTTTCACTATTTCACTTTTCTATACATTTCCTTTTTAATTAATTATTTAATTTAAGTTATGGTGGGCTTCTTGTAAAAGTTCCGGCTTCTAAGCCCTTCCACCATTTTCTCATAAATTGTTATGTATTTTCATTGTAAATATTGTAATATATGCATGAAAATGAATAATAAATCAATCAATTAAACTTACAGTTAATGTGTTAATATGTTATAAGCATACAACAGTGCTTATTTCCTTAAAAGAAATCAAACATTTCAATAAAGAAACAGAACCAAAAGGTTTTGTGGTTCCAATGCTTTTTCATAGGCTGATTGATTTCCAAGTTTTGTATCAACTGTCTTTTAATACCATGAAAACCAAAAAAAATTGACCAACTTTTTTTTTTTTTTTTTTTTTTTTTTTTGTGCCTTTCTACCGACCCACTTTTTCAGAACAAGATGGGTTACTCCAAATAAACAATATTTTAAGCCTGGCCACAGCTACCGTACATTTCAGATCACATCCCAATCACTAAGGGTCTCTATTTTAAGCCTGGCCACAGCTACCGTACATTTCAGATCACATTCCAATCACTAAGGGTCTTTGCCTAATTGTCCCACCTTCCTGCTGGCTCATTTAACCACCTCCCAGTAGAAACCACTTTACACATAATGAAACTAATCACCTAATCAGATAGATGAATAAGAATTGTCATGCAAGTCACAAAATAATAGGTTCAAATTGTCAAGCACACAATAATATATATGCTTCTTACTTCACACAAATTGCACATCTATAGTCCGATCTGCCTACAGTACTGTATAGCATACTGATTGCTTCAATGCACAATTCTTCCTGTACAACATGGACTAAATACAAACACTGAAATAGCACTATGGGATTTTAAGGCATTTAACTATAATGACTACTTGACAGTCTTAAAAGAATATTTCTGCAATTTTATTTTATCTTATTTATACATGTATGGTAAAAGACTTTGAAAGAATTCATTCCATGTAAAACTCATGTTGAGTATTGACCCCATTGCCCAAATTGCCAATGGATTGTGAAAGTATTGACCCTCATTGTTTTCCAAAATCATTAAAAGTGCATCTCCGCAGTATAAATCATATCATTTTTATGAAATATGTGCATGGAAATTTGGATAAGAAAGAACAGAAAAGTTCCCTTCAATGTCATTTAATCATAACATCGGCAACTTTTTTGCCGTATTCGCTAGGGCTTTCAGTGAAAATATTGGAGATATAATACCTCGCTATTTCAAAACTACGCCAACACCCCGGAAATACAGGATCAGTCCTCTTATAAAATGGCTGCAATCTTTGCGAAGCAAGCAGAATTTCAGCTCCGCTGAAACCTTTTTTTCTTTTTTCTTTCTTGCAAAATTTATTTGACTCATCAGGTAATGTTTACATGTAAATGTACTGATCGCTACGATTAAAGAGTTTTCACTGTGTATTTTGTTGTCAATTTTACAGCATGTAAGACGGGTCTTGAAAGAGCGAGATCAAAACCTACCGTTACGTTATTGTTAGTTTCAGCAGTACATCTATGATTGATTGCGGGTAATTGTGGCAAAAGAAAGGTTTTCATATTTTTTAAAAACATTTGTTACGAGGGATTTTACTCTCAGAAAACATTTTATAAGCTCAAAACATTATATTGCAGGATGTTGATGTTATATGTTTGAGAAAAAAAAAAAGGAAGTGATATTTGAAAATTCACTGTTCCTGCTTAAAAGCACTGTTCTCGGAACAGCGGGAATTTCGACATCCAAGTATAACACACTTTATAAGAATGTACTTTGCCTATCTGCAAATGAACCTTTCTCAATAAAGGTTTGGTTTGTTGATATTTAACGACACTGCGACAGTCAGAGTCAAATGTGCCAAGAGAGTGTTAAAAACTAAGGTGCTTGAGTTAGGACAGAGAGGAAAGAGAGGAGGGATAGAGGGAAGGAGGGAGAGAAGGTGAATAAGGGAAAGTAATTAAGGTAAGAAAGGAAGATGAGGAAGGTAAGGCAGAGAAGGGAAGAAAAGGAGAAATGGAGTGTGGGATAGGAGAAGGAGAGATGTGATTCGACAGAGCATTGTTGGCGACTCTCTCATTGCCAGGAATGCCAATGTGGCTGGGGATCCAGAAAAAGATCAGGTAAATGAAAAACATTTGTTGTTGTTTTTTGTTGAATTTTCTTGGATCTGCCATTATCCTGGTGCTAAGCTACAGTATATCCATCCGAGCCATTAGGGCTCATAGAGCCAGTGCTAATCCCTGGTTTCAGTGGCGCAAGTGGATGAGAGTTTGTTTGTTTGATGGAGGCTTAACGGCACCATGACAACGAGGGTCAAATTGTGCCTGAGAGATTAGATCATTCCAGAGGTATGAAGGAAAGAAAACAGGGGGAGATTGAGAGAAACACGAGAACTAAAAGCCAGAAAGCTGGGATCGAGAGAGGAGGTGTATGGGTGAAAAAATAATGTAGAGAGAAAGGGGGTGGGGAAGGAGGACTAAATATGGTTGTAGAGGAAAGCATGATGAAGGAAGGAGATAATTTTATCCGGAGGTTTTTTTTGAACAGCTCGGCTACCGAGTTGTGGGCAGTGAGGGAAGCTCTGGGAAGGTTGTACAGGGGGCAAGCAAGGAGAATGTGATGGACTGTGAGGGTGCAATGGCAATTGTTGCAGAGGGGTGGGGGAGCCAGTAAGGAGGTAGGAGTGAGTGAGGTGGGTGTGACCTATTCTAAGGTGGGTAATGTGGACATTGTCGACACGGGATAGGTTGTGAGTGGTGGGTTTGATCGGAATGGTGGGCTGGATGACGTGGAGTTTGTTATCAATTTTGGAGTCCCATGAGATTTGCCAGCGGCCACGAACAAGGGAAAGGATAAGCGATTCGATGTCAGAAAGGGTTTTGGGAAAAGGGGAAGGTTAAGGGCAAGCTTAGCAGCTGCATCAGCCCTGTCATTGCCAGGAATGCCAACATGGCTGGGTATCCAGAAAAAAAGAATATGTTTCCTATGGAGAAGGGGGGTTAGGACTTTACAGTAAGGTGAGATGTGGGGTTATCCCATCTAACATTGAGTAATGAAGGACAGCCTTGGAGTCAGAGAAGATGGCAAAGTGGCTGAGCGGAGAGTATTCGATAAAGTTGAGTGTGAGGAGGAGGGTCTTGGCCTCGACCGAGAAGTCGGGAAGCCTGCTAGAGGGTGATGTCTTGATGAAAGTACATGGCTCCCCTGAACGGCAGAAGTAAAGTCTTTTGCTCAAGGACACAATGTAGCACTCATGACGGGAATCGAACCCAGTAACTTTAGAATACGAGCATGACTCCTTAACTACTGAATCTCTCCATTTATGACATCACATTTTACACTGCGAGGCCATTTTTCAACACACTCGCGCAATCTTTATACAATAACCCCTAAACGGAAAAAGATGATTTTCACACGAAATTGTTTCTTTAATATGTATAAAAATGAAAATTCACTGGAATACTCCTTTAACACAACCTTACAGTAAGTATATACTGTACATATTTCTTGCAGTATTTCCCATCTAGAGTAACTTACAGTACATACCAAGTAAATGAGATCAAATTTTGAGAAAATTGTGCCATACTCATAATGTCATAACACATAGGACCCATGTAACATGAAGGTTTGTTTGTTTGTTGAGGCTTAACGGCGCCGCGACAGCAAAGGTCAAATTGTGCCCGAGAGGTTAGATATATTTAAGAAAAGTAGTACTATATATAGATGCATAGTCTCAATTATTTCGGCGTCGAAGGAAACCGACTGTACATTCCTACAGTATCAAGCCTGTAAGATTGTTTTTGGCACGGAGCATAACATTTAAAATCACTTAAACTTCTCCGAAATATATTATTCACTGAACTTTTGCAAAGAAAATCTGAAATACATTTAAACTTTCCTGAAAACATCATTTAGTGTAAACAAGTAAATAAAATCAGTTATGTACACATGTAAAAACCACAGACGGGCCGAATTTTAAAAATTTCACCACTGTTCTACGGAACAGTGCTTTCTTAAAAATACTGTTCTGGATCAAATTTCACTGTTCCAACATTTTTGTCAATAAAAAAAGCATTTTCCTTGATTTCAATTAGACTTAATACACACCACTCTTGTCATATGATATACTTGTATAAAGAGAAACAATTAAATAATAGTCAGAAGGCTGCTGGCACATGTCAAAACTCTAAACTAAGTCAAGCTGTAACTCATATCATATGTATACGCGGTAAATATGTAACAGAACCCATGACAGTTGCGTTCACATGCAAATATAGTTTCGGGGATGTGAGTGAGATATAAAAAATTCTTTCGAAGATTATTAATATGTAGCACAAATTATTACGTCTTGACAAGCGGCATGGGGAAGGGGAGAAGGGGGGGGGGAAGGGGAAATAAGGGGGAGGGGGAGGGGGGTTAATTTGACCATACCACATGCTGGAAAATATATTTTCCCAAGAAACAAAAACTTAAAAGGCAGTAGAGAAAAAAATAAATTACATTAAATCTTCATTTCCACATAGTTCAATGTTTGAACATAAAATTATGCTTCCAACAAAAGTCATGAGCTGTTTTGTATCAATTTTAATGGGAGGTCAAAAGGAAATTCTAACCTATTCCGGCCCATTATCAAAGTTATACGAGTGACATGGTCAATTTGACCACACCACGTAATGGGAACTTATATTTTGTCCAAAAAAAAAAAAAAATTGGTTTCATGCACAAAGTTCAAATAACAAACCTTTGAAAATCCTATCTTGCACGTATCTCACTCATACTCAACAATTCTGAATTTCCTATCAGCGAGGATAAAACCAGTAATCCATATACAGTACGTTGCAAGAAATTGGGATTCCCCACCTGCGCTAGCACTGCATACCTGGATCTATGCAAATTATGTTCTGGGCAAGTCAGTCCAATATTTTGCAATCTGGCAACCCAAAACAAAAAAGTTTTTCTCAAAACTTATTTCAGTCTACCTTTTTTTACAGTACAAGGGCTAACACACTGTTCTCACCCTAATGACTGGTCCCACTGCACAGTGTATGTTTAGAACATATACTAAACATACAGTGTGCATCACAAAACGTTGTGATGTACATTGCATTATTTAGGCCTTCACCATTCATGTGCACATGTTCGGAGCTTGCAAAATTCGCCATGTTTAATCGATTGCGGAAAATTGAAAAACTTAAACTTGCGGTTCTACACAGCCCTTTCAGCCATTTTCTAGGCAATTTTGCTGTTACAAATTGAAGATGGAACTCCATTTTTACCAAATATTATTGACTGGAGTTTTTTTTTAATTCTAAAAGGTATTTCATGCAGTGTGAATCATTGAACTTGGGCCTAGGACCTAGTGTTAGAACTAGTGAATACATTGTGAGTTCAAAGTTAGTTCATGAATGACCAAGTGATAACTAACTTGTGCGCCTGCTTGTGTACTTGCCAAACACTGAAATTTACTTCAATTTTGTTAGAATATGTTGGTTTTAGTATGAAATATTACAAAAAGAAGACAAAAAACATGATTTTTTTACATTTAGGCACTTAGTTTTCCTTTAAAAAAAAACCCCTGTGAAAGATGTTTTTTAAAGTTTTTATCACTCCTGGAATTCCCGATTGTATTTACAAATCTTTACATTGTCAGGATTGCGCAATAACGGGAACAGGAACAGGATACCGGGAACGGAATACCGGGACTTGCGTGACTACCAGAATCCTGCAAAGCGCTATTGATTGCGCAGGTAATTGCAGGAAAAGAAAAGTTTATCATACTTAAAATATTTGTTATGAAAGTTTTACTCTTAGAACATGTTTTATGAGCAGAAAACAATATATTATTTCAAGATGTTGATGCTATATGTTGGAGAAAAAAACACTGTTCCACGGAAGTGATATTAAAAAATTCACTGTTCCTGCCTAAAAAGCAGTTCTCAGAGAAGCGGAACAGCTTTTTTTCTTCTTCTTCACAGCGAGGATTTCCACCCCTGACAGATATATATATATATTTTTTTTCCTTCTTTTTTTGTTTACAAGACTTGAAATATCAATTTTCAGGAGCCCCTTTTAACATTAGCAGTACAATACAAATGCTGTTTGAAAGTCAAACACAATTTGTTGTTGAGATATATCTGGGTACTATATACAAAGTTTGAATAAACCATATACTGAGATACAATAGGCTACATGTAAGTTAGTAAGCCCACGCAGTTTCAGTATCACAAACAGTCTTGTCTGTATAGGACTCTAGTCAAAACAACTTATGTAAATCAATATATCTCTCCTGGTCCGCTCAATGGTCAACACCTAAAAGAGGTGAGGTTAACTAAGCACTCTGTGTCTACCAGTGTGGTGTAGCAGTTATCATACGTCTACAGACCTGCCAACCTTTAGGATCACCAAACTGTATTCTGGAACTACAAAAGTTGTATTTTTGATAAAAAAAACTGTGCTCTTCAAACAAAATGTACAAAACAAAGGTTTACTGTGGCTGAAAAAAAGTTACCACTGTACTTTCAGTTTCTCTTATTGTACAAATCTGAATCTGAATCAGGTAAGTCGGCAAAATCAATCCTTTAATAAGACATGAACGCCAACCGAGTTTAAAAAGTATGAGTGAAAAATAAAAAAATAAAAAAAAAAAAAAAATTTAATCGTATTCTGGTGCCAAAAAACGTACAATCGTATTCAATATTTTCCCGTATTAAATACGGCAAGATCGAACTATTTGGCAGGTCTGCGTCTACAGACCACGAGGCCCTGGGTTCAAGCCTGGGTTAGGTAGACACATCAGTGCACCACAACTAATTATCAAAGGCCGTGGACATCGACTTGCTTGTCGGTGTTATGTCTGTCCGTACGTCGTACCTTTGTTCTCGTCCAGGTCGTATTAAGCGTTTCGTGATAGCATTGTTACTATCATAACCAAATACGCAGACAACCCCATCATTGTAATTGAGTGTTCACTCATCGTAAGCACTGATAGGCAACTATTAGAACAGATTATACATCACTAACTGATGATTTTGTCATTCAGTGAAAGCAATGTGCATAGTACAGTGCATGCAAGGAGGTACTTTAGATATGGAGTGGTGCAGTATATGGTTAAGGAATCTTGCTTGTACGCTGTGGGGAAATGGAATTTTGGCGCCCCACACACCCCGAAATAAATTTGTAACACGTTCTTTATTGGGGGGCTTAAAATTGTGTCAACTATAGGCATGCTATAGGGATAAGGGGCGAAGCCCTAGTGGAGACTCAGGGTTTCGCAGGAAGCCCTACGTTTGTTTGTCATGGTTTTAATAGCAGAAAAGGGTTGGAAAAAGTGTCACATCTATTTGGCGAAGCTGGATACAGGGGCGCTGGGGCAAAACCCCAGAAATCCCTGCATTTCTTGCGATTTTCAGAGGAGAAATTTGCTTTATATTGTGTCAAATCCAGAGTCCATGTCTTAAGCGCAGAGGGGAAAAGCCCCAGGAAGCTAGTGGCGTTTTTTGGCATGATTTTGGTTGCAGAAAATTGCTCAAAATCATGTACATTCTGAACTAAAGATAGTTAAAAGGAATATTCTTTTGGAACAAATGTTCGAATGTAGGATCCCATTTACTTCAATATGTGTCTTTAGTTAGGGTCTAAAAATGGTTTTTATGTTTCTGATGTACGAATAAAGCTTTGAGAAAAAAATATTAACAACATTGAGAATAAAAAGTATATAAGAGTATATTTTCATAACAATTTTTGCGCCCCTGTGAGCAATCGGCGCCCTCTCTTAATTCTTCCAGCTGTATTCAATAAAATTGTTTGCCCTTTATCAGTTCATGGCAGGAGCAGATATTAAATAATGCCGACGAGCTATCCATGCATAGGTTTCTGTCCGAGCGTGAAATCTAGAGCTTGAGTGCCAATGGTGGGAAAATTTGGTATTTTCTGTGGAAAATTCATGCGCTTTTGGACTACACAAATGGAATATAACTTGCTTAATAGTATAGGAAGAAGTTATTGATCAACACGTAAATTTTCCCCCAGGGCCTATTTTTTTTCTCTTCTCAGGATAATTTGGGTGTGCCCCAGAAAGCTTTGCTGGGAGAGGGGGGGGGGATGTTGGCCCCCCTACCACTATGCCACTGGCAGACCTGCCAACCTTTAGGATCACCAAACTGTATTCTAGAAATACAAAAGTTGTTTTTTTGATAAAAAAAAACTGTACTCTTCAAACAAAATGTACAAAACAAAGGTTTACTGTGGCTAAAAAAAAATTCCCACTGTACTCTCAGTTTATCTTATTGTACGCGGCAGTTGCCTTTTTGCATTTCTGGAGTGCTTCATTTTTTAATGTACGTTGATGGGATGGAATCCCTGCTGCTTGCCTATAAATCTTGCTAGTTAAACAGTCTGATAGAACTGGAGTACTTAAACTTGACCGGAACTCTGTTGCAGGTAGGTTGCCTTATGCATAATTAACTTGTAGTCTACACTTTTTGGCGGCAGCCGCAAATGGTTATAAATCATATTCTGGATCTGAATCGGTTAAGTCGGCAAAAATCCTTTAAGAGGACATGAGTACCAACCGAGCGTAAAAAGTATGAGTAAAAAAAAAAAAAAAAAAACCCGTACAATCGTATTCTCAACATTTTCCTGTATTAAATACGGCAAAATCGTACTAGTTGGTAGGTCTGCACTGGTCCTTGAGCAAGACACTTGACTCTACTTTCTCCAGTCCACCCAGCTGTACAAACGAGTATTGCTGGGGAGTTAACTTCCAGGGGAGATGGATCTGCTTAAGCCAAGAAAAGTAAACCAGGGGAGTCCCTTACCAGGGGGAAGCTGTCATGTGCGATGGAATGGAGTCCCTTCCAGGGGGAGTCATGTGCTCTCATCTGCTTAAGCCAAGGAAAGTAAACCAGGGACAAGCACCGACCCTATGGGTACCAGGGACAAGCACCGACCCTATGGGTACCAGGAACAAGCACCGACCCTATGGGTACCAAGAACAAGCACCGACCCTATGGGTACCAAGAACAAGCACCGACCCTATGGGTCTAATGGCTCAAATGGGTTTAACTTTTAACATTTACAGTAGATGGACCCAATGAGATCACAAGCATTTATTCACAGATTTTTTTTTTTTTTTCACTTTCAATTTTGGCTTTAGAAAGATTTAAGAAAATTCTGAAGAATTCATTTATAGTTTTTGGTAGACAGGGAAATTTGCATTGAATTTTATGAACGCTCGATTAACAAGGGTGAACTTTACAAACGAGAGGACTTATAAGACATGCATTTGATCCGCCGGCAAGTTACACTACACCGGAATGTTCTTTTTCTTGTTCTTTTTGGCACTTTGTTCCACCTATTTGAACAATGATAGAATACGCTCACCAAAAGCATCTTTACACACTACAAAATAAAATTTGTCAACCACTTTAATTCAACAGAAACAGAGTCACCATTTTCCACATACGTGAAAATTATGACACTGAAAAATGATGTGCCATAATTTTCCAGGGCACTAAGTTTTGAACATGTTTCAAATCCCACAGACTTTTGTTTTAGTACGTTCTTCTGTCGTGGCCCTCAGGACACGACATGACTAGTATTGTAAATTCCATGCTCAAAATCCGCCAACTTTTCATTGAGAACTATAATTTAAATTTGATCAAATGAAGAAAATATGGACTTAAATTAGGTGCTATTTATTGAAGGTTAAATTTTAATGGTTACTATGCTACAATCAATTTCAGCAATGCTAATCAAGAAATTTAAGACATTTAGTTTTATTCGCAAAAATCATGTAAATTGGCAACGTTGAGGAATGTAGACAAAAACTTCCAGTGCCAATCCAATGTTTTGATAGCCAGGTCTAAAAAGTGATATGGAGAATGGTATTATTTAGACATTTTTACTGTTTCAGAAACAAAAGAAAATATTTATTACACCAAAATATTTGTTGAAGAGTCACAAAGAGATAGTGAAGGAGAATAATATTATTTGAAATAAGAAATGAACAAGGCTAGTCTCACCGGATGTAGTGAGATAAACACCTCACTCAGTAGGCACTACACCTGGGCAATACTTGTATAGCAGCCATGTAGTGGCTATAGCGTATACTGTCGGAATAGTGACTACACCGGATGCGGTTCTGAAACTTAGAGCTTAAGTTAACATCTTAATTTTTGTTAGCGTTCATCACATACAACTGTAATCTTGCAACCTGTCAAATTTGGCATGGGTAGAATTTATTTCAGGAGAATTAAGAGCGGATAAATCTTTATTTATTGTATCTATTCTATTTCATAATGAATAAATTAAAACCTACATAACTTTATAACTTTGTTCTCTTTCTTTGAGGGTAGTGTCTAGCTTTTCGTTTTTGAGGCAGCTTGACCCCCCTCCCCCTTCCACACCAAAAAAATAAATAAATAATGAAGCCGTTTTCAGATTAGGGAGGACAGAGGCATAGGAGTTGGGGCCCACCGCCGGAAGGGTTTTTTATTTCCCGGTTGCATACATGTTTTATTTTGATAAAAAGCGTGTAATCATTAACATAAAATTTAAGGAAAATGTGTAAAGTTTTGGAAAATTTGTTCAATTTTGGCAACACTTCTTAAGAATTTCTCGAATTGACAGTGCTTTACTGGAAAGTGAAGAATTTTCCTCAAAATGAAGAAAATTTTCAACAAAATTGAAGAAAATTTCCCGGAAATTGAAGATAATTTCCCTAAAGAGCTACAAGCTCTTTAATTTCACGAAAATGAAAGAATTTTCTGAAAAATGAAGGAGATTTTCCAAAAATTGACAAAGATTTCCTTAAAATTCATGAAAATCCAGAAGTTGAAGAATGTTTCTTTTTTGAGGGGAGAAGCCCTGCCCCCTGAAGACACGCCACTGCTTTCTTAATTACTATCCATACAACAAAATCAAATGACACAGCCCTTTTTTAGAGGGTGTTCTTGTTAATTTTCCAAAGGGGAATTTCCTACATAATATCAATAAACTTTGTGGAGTGAAATTGATGTTTTGAAATTGAAATTTTATTGATCAATGCCTCCGTTATCATTTTCAACATCATTTACAGAAAATACTGATACAAACATCGTTAGCTGCTATCATATAACAGTGCAGTACACTGCAGTTATAGTTACTGTAATGCACTTTATGTTCAAAGCTTGTTTACATTATGGGTGAAAAACTGGTTTTCCTGTTAAAAAACGGTTTTGGTTTTGGAAACTGACCAGTTTCACGTCGGGGCAAAACCGTGCAAGCTTATTACAAAACCGGTAGACCGTGCAAGCTTAGCTTATTCACACAATAAAATAAATATAACCCCACTCTCCTCTAGCACCTAATGACTTCAGGGACGGCGATAAGAAAAAGGTGCCCATCTTAGCAAGCGAAAGGTCCATGGAAGGGACCCCACATCAGGTATGATGATCAGAAGAGGGGTCCATCTTAGCAACTGCTGAGGTCAATGAAAGAGGCCCCATCCAAAAAGACGATCAGAAAAGGGACCTATCTTAGCAACAGTCGAGGTCCAAAAAAGGGGATCAAAATTTCATCATTCCACCGACAACATCAGATTATGAGCCATATTCGTATACTGCAATATGATAACAAAAATTTGAGAAACAGAATTTTAGAAACATTTCAAATGCCTGAGATTTTTACAGAATATGTGTAGCATATCTGATTATTTTATGCCTCCTTTCCTTAGATCTTAAAATTTATAGAATTGTTTTAATCTGTAAACAGTTTTAAAAATTCATGATAATAACATAAATCGCAATATAGTGATACATGTACTGTATATCACAATATTTTTGTCTACAATAATCAATATCTGATTAACCCATATACTAGAGCTGTGAACGTTTAGGGATTTTAGTAAACGTGTACACGCCCAAAAAAGCGAGCGTGTATCGTGTACACGAGTTTAGTACCGTAATTTTCGGAAATACACCAAAATTGCTCCAAAACTACGAGGCGAAGTAAAAAAAATCGCGCAACTAGTATGGCAAAAGTACTGACTGCATTGCCCAAATAGACGCTGAGTTTTGCTTTCCAAATCGTAAAAAGTTTACTTCTACAGTACAAATCATCATTTTTATGGAAAATATGCATGGAAATTCAGTTTAGAAAAAAAAAACTTTCTTTCAATGTCATTTAAACTCAACATCGCGTAACTTGTTTGTCCTATTCGCTACGGCTTTTAAAGTTCTGTGAAAATCTTACACACTGAGGCCTATGATATACCTCGCCGTAAAACATTTCAAAACTACGCCACCACCACCAGCAAGTTCTGAAATATTAGTCCTCTCGAAAAAATGGCCGCCTTCTTTGCGAATGCAGAATTTCAGCTTTGTTAAAACCTTTTTCTGTTTATTTATTATGCAATATTTTTTCTTTCTTGCAAAATTTATTTGACTCATAAGGTAATATTTACATGTAAATGTACTGATTGTCACGATTCAAGTGTTTTTTGGTCGATGAAACGGGCCTTGATTGCGTGGGATTTAAAGCCTTATGGCCTAACGTTAGGCCTATTATTAGTTTCACTGTTTACCGCTGCACATTCGCGGTGCATTTTACACGTTAGATTACTCAGTTTTCAGCGAAATCAAAGTGCATAATATCCCCATTCATTGGTGATTACTGCGTATTTGTGATTCGCACATTTAAAAAAGATTATGCTAATCGGGTTTACAGTTTGTAAAAAATCATTGATTGGAATTTTGTCGGCCGAATGTGTGTGTGATTTGAATCATGAATATTGATTTTTAACGGCAAGACACTAGGCCTTAGTATAATGTATGAAAAACGATTACTCGCAATGAAGTATTTAGTAAACGTTTACAAGATTTGCGAGCGTGTAGCGAGTACACGCTAAACGGTCACAGCTCTACCATATACCTAATGAATATCATGTTAAAGTTGCCAAGTAACTTCGAAATTTAAACAACTTCTTTTTTTATTCATCAAATGACAAAAAAAAAAAAACTTAAGTGATTACAACACCACACTCCATACAGTTCATTGTAACTTAGTGTATAGTTTGCATACAATAGTATGTAATTGCTGAAATGACTATTTTCAAGTGCCTTTTACAAAGATTCAAAGCAAAAAAAAACAACCCAACTTTTCTTACAAATTATAGGTAAGATATCAAAGAATTTAAAATTTGAAATTTTGAACGTTTCAAAATGGTTCCACAAGGTCATTTCCAGGGTCAAAAGGTCAAATGATCAATCGTTTATTTATTTTGCCTACTTGGAATATGACAACATAATCCATATTTCATTACCTTTCAATTGACACCTTTCCCATCAACATGGGACCTTCACTTTTCGAGATATGTGTCTCTAAAGTTTGTGGGCCTGGTACATTTTATGACTTTCCGCAATATTCATGTCCGTAACTTATGATTCGTATGCCCAATTGCACTAAAAATTGAAATTTGGCCTTTTTCGGTGATAACAATGGAATATATCAAATCTGACATGGAATGACCCCAACCGCCAAAGAGCCTCTGGCCCCGGTGTTATGCCACTGCATAGCATAATTTCATAGCATACAGTAATTACAGAAAAAATGCAAGACAACCCCATCAAAAGACAATGATACGAATAGAGTAGATAATGATTCAAAATGTGACAGTGGCAGTGAGGAAGAAAAAACACACCCGGTGAGGACGTTTGATTTCTCACCAAAAGTAGAGGCAATCATTATGTTTTTGCCATAGTGTTGGGTGGGCCCTATACCAGTGTTCATACTAAGGTGCAGGATTGCGGAATTCCCGCACATATTATGAAAGTCCTGCTAAAAAAAATTAAAGGAAGGAAGGGGGAGGGGGATTCCCAAAAAGTTTTTTCAATATAATGCACACACACAACAGGCTAAATTTCCCCAAAACAAATTGGCATTTCCAAGTCATAGTTTGGTGGTATTCCTTAGGTCTCTGTTATTTCTCCAAAAAAGAATGCCACCTTTTTTAAAAATCCTGCACCCAAAAAAAATACACACGAGGGGGAAAATCTCTCACTATACACATTTCCAATTGTGAACAGTGGCTAGGCCCCACAGGAGGGAACTTGTTTGTGGGGGCCCACTAGTTGTGGGGGCCCTGTGCACATGCCCATGTGGCCCATGATAAAGTCTGGCCCTGCTATTCTGACTGCTATTCATGAGCCGAAGAGGACAATTTCTTACTATGCTATGTTATTTATACATGTCAAATATCAAGTGAGGTTAATTATCTCTTTCTCACTTTTGATTGGCATCATTGTTTTTAATTATTTCATTCCATCATTTTCTTTCATTGCAGAAATCAATTGCTTTGCTATCTTTGAAACCAGAAGACACTGGATTTGATTTTTTTGAGTCTTGAAAATTGTTTGTTTGTATTTGCTTTCAGAGCATAAATTCATTGTTCAGCACTTTCCATTGGAACATTTAAACTAAGTCTTGACAGATATCACCCTAATACATCCCCAGTTCCCCAGCCTCTATATTTCTGCTCTTCCCCAATTGCAATATCCCAAATTTTAATCACCCATCCTTAAACAGTAACAAAACCACACAGCAAATTTAATCAAAACCTTATCATCAGTTCCAGAGATAAGTTAATGACAGACAATTCAGCACAAAATATCCCACCCTTCTATTTCTGCCCTTCCCAGTTCCAATATGTCCCAAATTTTAATCACTTCTTTCTTAATGGAATAATCCCATAAAATTTCATTTTCATGTATGTGATAGAGGCAAAGTTCAGAAACAGACTAGTGAAAAATCATGTTCATATCTCATTCCTAGAACAAATTGAATTTTAAAGATTTTTCTTGTTCATATCTCATTCCTAGAACAAGTTGAATTTTAAAGATTTTTCTTGACCACATAAAAATGGCTTTTGCACTAAGGTTACATGTAAGTCATCATTATGTCATCACAGCACTTCTTGTACTAAACGTTATGTATTTCTTTAAAAATTAACCAACAATTTTTTCCCATCATCCCAGAGCAGTAACAAAACCACAGAGCAATTTTATTCAAAATCCAATCAATCATCAGTTCTTGAGATTTCCATTTCTGCCCTTCCCTAGTTCCAAAATGTCCCCCCCCCCAAAGAAAAAAAGAAAAAAATAATTCCATTGGCTGTGTGTGGTACAAAACCACAGAGCAATTTTAATCACAATCCATTCATCAGTTCTTAAGATTTCCATTTCTGCCCTTCCCCAGTACCAATATGTCCCAAAAAAAAAAAAAAAAAAAAAAAAAAAAAAAATCCATTGGCTGTGTGCGGGATTACAGGGCTCAGTGATTGCTTTAAGGAAACTTAAAAACTTTTACGGACTGCTCCCTACTCGTGTAGGCAACAATAACTATTTGAATGTTGTATGTGATAAACAGGGGACTGGCCTGAGTAGAAAGATTCTTTTGCGCGATATGTAAATGAGCACAAGGTGATGTTTTTATTCCCTGATATCTTAACCAGCTGGGACTGGTTGTAAGCACGTGTCTGTAGATAATGAATGTTCAACTTACAGGCATGTCATCCGACCTCAAAGTTCTGTTTTTAGTATTTACATGCAGGGTTCAATGATAGTGTCTTTTGGAATGCAATTATACACTGTTGCAAAATTATTCTTTCATATTTTGTAATGACATCAATCAATCAATAATTACACAGGATTACAGGAAAGATAATGTCCCATAAAAGAATTCAGGAGTGTAACGCTGCTGTGCTTGATCACGTCACTTCTGGTTTTCAATTTTCCTTATTGATTGTAAGAAATCTGTGATGTTATCAATAACACACGTAGATCAAGTAGAAAAAGGTGAAGGTACGGTATTAAAGGAATAATCCCATGGTTTTATGTAAAAATTTATTTGAAAGAGCAAACTTTTAGAGCCAATTTGGTACAAAAGATTGGATTGATATCATATTCCGTTCAGGAGATATGGAATTTTGAAGATTTCCCAATTGCATTTTAAAGTTTTTGTATAGTATGAAGACTTCGTGTTCCATTGTAAATGTGTATGTAATTCTTTAAACATTAATTGGTTGTTTCTGTATGATTAGAAACAATTTTCCCAAACTTATTGAAGTAGGGTATATTTGGCAATGAATAAATACCTAACTTTCATTGATTGATTTTTTTAGCAGGTTTTACTAAAAAAAAAATGATAGATTTTAAAGGAATATTCCCATGGATTACTTTAAATTTTTGTATTTTCTAAACGGAATAAGATATTAACCCTTACTCTCCCAGCGTCACGGTGACCGTGACAGTTACGATCCATTTTCCAAAAATGTTTTTGAGTACCTTCCCAAAATCCTATAGAGCTGCAAATAAGTTCATTCAAACCAGATTGAATAGATCTTTCATAATATGGTTATTTTGTTGGGGGGTTAGATTGAAATTTTTTGAGTAAAATCGTTACAAAAAAGTGCATTTTTAAAAAAACGGGCATTTTTTTTTTTTTTTTTTTTTTTTTTTTTGAAAGACGAATGTCATACGTGAATATTTTTTCAATTTTTTTTTTCAGGTAAAGTATAAAGATAGTTTGAATTGTTGGTTGCTACACGATTTTTACTTGTACTTGGTCAATGTTTGTGTTTTGTTGGAGAAAATATGCAAAATTTGTGATTTTGGACCTTTTTTGATAAAAAAATATAAAGAACGGCCCAAATATTGTATTGGAATTTTTTAAATCTCTACGGGTAGAGGAGAAATAGATCTTTCAGACGAACTATTACAATAACAGATGCACCCCCTCTACATGCCTAAAAGGTCTCTGATGATGACGTCAATTTGCGTCTTTTTTTTTTTTCTTCGCACATTCAACATCACAAAATGGCGAAATACAAGTTACAACGTCGAACGTGCCTTCCGACTCCTATGTTTTCTTCAGAATAATGATGACTCAGAGGGGTCGGAAGGTACTTCTGATGAAGAAGATGTACCAGAACTCGACCAGATTAAGGAAGAGGAGAATATAGAGCCTGCTGAGATGGATAGTGATCTGTTCCAAATTACGGAGTTGGTGAGTGTTTTCTTCCAAAAATAGCGAAAGTACTACATTGTAAATGTGTAGTAATAAAATAAGGCTTATAGAATTCTAATGATAAATTAGCGGGGATTTTTTGCTTGTTACGATAAACAAGTAAAAGGGACACTAAAATCACATATAAAAAAAAGGATTTAGGTCCTTTCTATAATAGCCCGGATGAAACAAATGAAAGCTGAACCCCAATAATAACATTTCTAAATGGACTGAAATATATGTATTTCCCAATGGCAAAATTGTAAATTTAGGCCTACTGAAATATGTGTATTCCCAATATCACAAAATCCAAGTTCCATTATTTCAGGGGCCGAAATCACAATTTTATGGGGGAAAGTGGAGTAGGGGTTCCACGTTAGGGCAAAATACACATGTTGGGGGTGCCCCAGGCCCATTTAGAAGAAAATGCTTGTATATAAACCTAGTACCGGTACATTATTTGTATGCCCCATTTTTAGGACCATGATCCTTTTCCCCTCCCCCTGGCTATGCCACTGTTGTGGTGATGATGCCACTGTTGTGGTGATGACTAGATCGATAAAACAAACATTTTGGACCCCTGTATGGACCGGCTGTAAAAGTCTGTCCCCACGGTTACCACAAAATTGTGGGGCAGGTTAGAAACCACAATAACATGTTATGCGATAACACGTTATGCGTATGCTTGAAGAGGACGAGCCGCCCGCTACTAGAAACCACAATAACATCTTATGCGATAACATGTTATGCGTATGCTTGAAGAGGACGAGCCGCCCGCTACTCCCCAACCCAAGCGGAAGAGGGACAGACAGTTGAAGATGAGCCCAGGCCCCTCTTCCAGGCCTTCCACTGCAGTCTCGCCACCATCACCACTCAAAGAAAATCCAACTGCAGCGGAAAAGCTGCCTTCAAAACCAGGGAGGAAGAGCGGAACGCTCGGCTGCAGGAGATACAACGGTCGGTCATCCCTGCAGCCGATAAAGACTATCATCTGTGGGAAGTACTGGTGGAGAGTGACCGGGATCAACACACGCAGGTCTTGGTAACTGGTTATGGGAAGACCAAACTAAAGTAAGTTGAATGAATATAGTTGCAATTTTTTAAATTTATTTTCTATTCTATTTGCAGCAACAAGGTATAGCAGAAGACTTTACAAATTTGGACCTTTTCGGCAAACATTTCTTATGAATTCCATGTGGAATGAACAGAAGTAAGTGTCCAATAGATAATCAGCATAGTCTATCAACATAAAAGTAGCTGTGAAGCTTGTAATGGCTGAAATTGGGTCAGAAATAAACAAAAACACTTTTCGTGCATAATAAATGAGGTAAATGACCTAATTTGCATATCATTTGCATAATTTCTTATTTCATTTTTTGCAAATGATGATGTAAACATCTTGTTTTTCTGCATTCTATTAGTTTTGGACATCATAGAAGGGGAAAATGCATTTTTTTGGAAAATTTAGTGCCATTAGATAGATTATTCACAGAATCGGGGGATAATTTTTAGGTCAAAATGTACCCAATTTTTCATATTTGCGTCATTTCTTTTTTCTAATTCCTAAAAATCCATGAATAGTATCAATTGAAAGGTCTTTCCAAGGACGATTCAGAAATTATATCCATATTTTTTTGCTATTTAGCCACAAGGCACAAGCGTGTCATAAAGATAGAATGTTAGGAGACCTAATATGCTAATTCAATGACCTAATTTGCATATTTGAGTTCGGAAATATGCACATTTTTGGAAAGTTCAACATGTTAGCTTTCATAAAAGTCGAACTTGTTTTGGTACAAATAGAACAGAAAGTGCTGAAAAAATCCTCTTTCCAAAAATTTCAGAAATAGTTTATTCTATTTTTGGAACCTTGGGAGAGTAAGGGTTAACATGGTTTTTTTTTTACCACTTTCTAAAATTTGTCTCTATCATAAATGAAAAAATGAAAATCCATGGGAATATTCCTTTAATGAAATACATCAACTTTGTGGGAAAATGTGTTGCTGTGATGTCATACCGAGCCTTTTCCTATTTGTTTTTTGGCATTTTTTGTGAACTTAAAATTTGAATATCTCCTGGTAGGAATAACATATCAACATGATTTTTATACTAAATTGTTTCTAATATTGTTCTCTTTCTTATGAAAGGTAATGAAAAAAACATGGGAATATTCCTTTAACTCTTTCACTACGGCAAGCCGCTCACAGCGGCTCACCCAATATTTACGTTCACTACGGAAAGTCGCTCACAGCGACTCGGATGACATCATTGCCAAAAACTGCCAAGTTAAGCGATGTATGTGGGCTTTGGATCAAATAGAGGGGGAACAGCATATTCAAGATATATTCGGACATGTCAAGCGGGAAATCCCCTAATAACGCTCGACTATTGGTCAATTTACTTTCGAAAGGAAATACTCATTCACAAAATATGTTGTTATTGTTTTGACCATTTAAAAATGGCGTCGTCTTCGAAAAAGATTACGACAGAAGAAGTAATTCAGCAGCTTTCTCAGTGGGATTCTAATGATGAAATAAGCGAAAGTGAAAATGCCAGTGAAAATACAGAAAGCAATGAAAGTGACTGTAGTGAAAATGAGACTGAAGATTTGGAGACGGAGGAAAGTCGCGGAAGAGGTAGGCCTAGAGTTCGTACTAATGCTAATGTACGGGTCGTGCACAGAATCGTAGTAGAAGTCCACACAGGCCTGTGCCTAGGCGTAATGGCGGGGCTGATATTTAGATAGATAATATCTTCAGCAACAAGAAAATGTATACTTTTATACCCTTCAGGACATTAAAAAAAAAAGTTACATAAGTTTTTGTTACCTAAAGTCAAAAAGTTGCCAAAGTTGCCAAAAGTATTCTGTATAAAATAGGTTCAATTGCATAAAAGTATTACGTAGCGAAAGAGTTAAAGATGTTTACAAAGTACAGACATGACAAATTTGAAACTCACCTTTTTGGGACTGTTAAAAATTCTTCTCTTGACGCCTGGGAGTTCCCTGGACCTTGACTTGACAAGCCCAGGGGGCTTTGAGCCATCGCTACTTCCCTGAGAAGACTGAGACCGCGAACTAGGTTCATCAAAACTATCATCATCAAAGGAAAATTCGTCTTTCATGTCCTCCTCATGCCTTTGTGCATCAGACTTGACAAGGTCTTTATTTACATGCCTTGCATCCTTTACAGTGTTCCCAATATTGTTTGTGGAAGATTGACCTAAAGTATTATCAAATGTTGTATTTGCTGATTCCCCATTTGATCTCAAATCTCTTGATTTCCTCTTTAAAACTAAATTACCTTTTGGAGGCACAGGAATTTGTTTCTGTGGCAACGATGGTGCACCTGATCGTAAACTTGAAATAGTATCTGGCGTTTCCAAAACTGTAGGTAAAGTTGTTCTTGATAGACTCTGATTTTTCTTATTTGCATTCTTTCCTTGAAGTGATAAACTGTTATTCTTATTCCTCTTTTCAAAAACACCTTGTGAATCAGAAGAATCACTTATAACGATAACTTCAGGTGAGGAAGAAGAGTCTGATTTGCTTGAACTTTGACCCAGTATACTCAAACCAAATGTTTGTTCACAACTGTCAATATCACTTTCATTGGGTATTTTACTAGTGAATCTTGTGATAGGTACTTGTTTCTTATCTCTACTACATGTATTTCTTGAGGCACTTAAATCATTACCTGATGTTTGTCCAACCCTTTTGTTAGGGTTTACAAAAAGTTTTGATCTACCCTTGGATTGTGACTGACTCGAATCATAACTCTCTTGTTCCATAGGTGGACTTGAGTTTCTGGTGGGTCGAGCTGACTTACGGATTGGTGATTTTGAATTTTCATCGTCACTACTAAAACTGAACGGGTCTTCAGCACTACTATTACGTCTCGTTCGTCTGACTCCCGCAGGAATGTTATTTGTGGCTTGCTTTTCTGGAGATGACCGAGTGACATAATGTCTGGATGGGGAAGACTGACCCGACGAAATCAAAACCGTTGCCTTATCTCTGGATTGTGATTTCTTCACTGGTGATGGTTTAACGGGCGAGAATTCAGGTGCAGCCATTTTGGAACCTATAGATTTTGTCCACAGCGAGTCGAATGAACCATCTTGGTTTTCTTCCTTCTTCTGACCTTTCCCATAGGTCTTTGCCCCATAGCGAGGCATTGTGATATGAAATTCAATGTGATGTTAAATGTATTCCAATCTATTACAGCAGGGCAAAATTGTATTTGATAGCTCTGCTTTAACATCCAATGCCTGTAGATGGGATGGGAAGAATACAAGAAAAATCAGTTACAATGCTTAAAGCAAGTACTGTAACATTCAAGTGGCAAGCATATGTAGCTCTAGAAGCAAATGAAAAAAAGTTGTTAATTAAAAACAAATTTGGATAGTGGATACAAATTGATTTTGCTATATTTTTGACAGCTAGTCCTCAATTTTCTACATGTCATTTCTTTCTGTGAACATCACTGGTTTAAGTAAACATGTACAAAAAAACAAAACAAAAAAAAGTGAAATAGTCAATAGGTACTGATATTCAGCTTGCAATGCACCCAAGTAGTGACCTCGATTTTGCACCTAAGTCTTTGAACATTTTTTGCAGGGAATGGATTGTTAAGGAATTTATTTTGCTATTTTCTGAGTAGGAATGCAAAAGTTTTAAAATAAGAATCAAATTCAAACAAAATGTTAGCTTTATCCGTGTCTTACACCCCCCCCCCTCCCCAATTCTGCACCGAAGGAAAGTTTTTGAATAATATTGTTTGCAAGAATTGGATTGTTTAGGAATTTTTCTTGCAATTTTTAAGAGTGTTATGACTGGGGATGCATGAGTTTTTAAATGAGAATCAAAATTCATCGAAATTTGAGGTTTTTCCTATGCAGCCTAACAAACTAATAATTTTGAAGCTATCCTGAAAGGCATGTTAGACTTAAAAAAAAACAGCCATTTGTTTGCAGCCTCTTGTCAAATTCATTGAGATATTACTAATTATCTAAAACAGTAAATACCGTCATGGTTCCATTGATCTAATCCTTTAATTAGCTTAACGCCCGTTTTAACAGCTGTCAAATGGACCCACAAATACACGGACAAAAAAGCATTGATTGTTATTTTCACCACAAATAAATGCAAAGATTACCTGATGAGTCAAAAGAACTGTGCAAAGAAAGAAAAAAGATTGCGAAACAAACGAACAAAAATGTGTGGAAGTTGCTGAGATTTCAACGTGGGGTGAAAGTATCAGCGCCATTTTGCCAAGAGGGTTGCATAAAATACAGTACAGTTGGGAATGACACCGGGTCAGTGGGTTCGAATATTTTTGATACAGAATACAAATACATCAAATCAATCTCAAAGAAAAAGTATGAGAAATAGTCCAGAATAGGCCTAGTCTAAAAAAATTCGATGGCAGATAAGATGAGATTTGATTCTGGCATCATGCATGTAGGCCTACAGGTGTTCCTAGCGTTATGGCAACCTATATACTCATTTACATATATAGTCACCTCCTACTGCGACTTTTGAACCGTATATGAAAATTTCTTTTTTTGACCACTTGCGAATCTTAATTACATTTTTTTACTCAACTCACATTTGCCGGAAACTCCCTTCTTCGTTTATAAGCCACAGTATTTCTTATTTTTTTTCTCCAATGAAATATTTTCTACCACATTACACGCTAAATGCCCGACACTTTGCTGCAAACTAAAGAAATGTCCACGATGACGTCATGAAGAAGCAGCACTTCAGTATTATTTTTACAAGAACGAACCGGGTGAAGATTACGATGGCATCATGGTGAACACAACCAAAATTCGATCCAATTAAATGAAAGTTGAAAAGAGCCACTACATTAGTTAACAATTCAAACACAAGTTTTGAAATGTGTATATGAATTCAAGAGAGCAATGGATTCTTCCGAAGCAATTGTCACCTGGTAAATTTTTTCTTGTTTACTGTTATTCAATAGGCTATACATGAACTTTACGATATGTTTGTCTACAATAAAGTTTAACACTTGACTTTCTTGTTAGCTAAATACAATTATTGGTGTCGCTTACTGCACACACCAATTCAATTTTTTTTTTGGATAAGCCTATCATAGACTTGTATAAGATAGCGATACAGAAAGGAAGGCCTATTCTATATACAGTATATTGTTTTTGGTGGGCTCAACATATGATTGAACAGGCCCCATTATGAAAGCAAGGGACGGAAAAGAACGACCAATTGATTTCTTTTAGGTGGGCTCTATACTTATAATTGACTGGGCCCTTTTGTAAATATGAATTATGACTTCTTAATGACATTATTCTCGATGTACACATCGTTATATTTCCGCAAACTTGACTGTCATGAAGTTTTGCATGACTTTGCAGACCAAAATGTCACAAACTGTCATTTTGAATTTTGTTTCTCTTGTTGTTATTTGTACATCTCTTTATCAAAATTATTTTTAGAGCATGTATTTTATTTTCCACACCCTCTTTTGACGAGCCCCCAACTTCCTCAAGACTCTGTGCCTTATGATTAAGCATTTGCTATATAGGCAATGATACCTGGACCACTGGGGCAAGGCGGCCACTTCCCTTGCCATAGAGCAAGGGGCGACGGAGGTGCCTATTTCAAAGTTGAGGGTGGACTATTCTTGAAGTTTGAAAACGAATAGAAATACACATAGTACTGAGAAGCTGTAACAATACATTTGATATTTATTTAACAGAATTTAAAAAAAAAGAAAAAAATTCCATGGGCTGTGGTGGAAAGGGCATGGCCTCCAATAAATTTCAAAAGTAGGCCTAGGCCTTTGACCTACATTGGACCGGACTCCCCATTCTAAAACCCATAGCAGGATTTTTCCTCCGAAAGTAGGGAAGAGTTAAAAGTGTGTGGGAGGGATGGGGGAGGACATACAAAATCATGCTAAGATACACAAAACCTACCTTTTAATCTAAGTATACATTTGGAAAAAAAGTGGGGGAGGGGCAAGTTCCACTTGCTTCCCCAAATCCCGCCTACAGGAAGCCAGAAGGAATGTCCCTCCTCCCCACTTTTTCAAAAATTATATACTTTTGAAAAGTTCAATATCATTAAGATATATTGATACAAAATGGAAAATATATCTTTGCCTCTACAGCAAACTTAGGGGAATATAACAAAATGGCAAGGAAGCATCATCAGTTCTTGCTCTGACAGTCTGCTGGTATCCCAAAAGCGGACAAGGATCTCCTAAACCATATGTAGTCTGCCAATTGTTGGGCTTGTCATCTGGAAATAAACTTTGCTTATTTTAAATTCTGTTAGCATGTCCCAAATTATTTTAACATCAATGAAATAGATACATTTCGATTCTAAAGTTTGATGACCTTTGTCACTGCACACAGTTTGATGTGCATTTTGTACAAGGCTCCAACTGCATGGGAAAGGAAGGGGAAGGGGGAGCAGTATAAGCTCATAATACTCATCCGAGCATTTGGTCAAATGAGACAAATTTATCCCAAAAATGTACTTTCCCTGCCTGCACAAATGACAGATAATCTCCAATCATTCTCTTGGGCCCTAGTAAGTACATCTGACAAACTTTTACAGAAGTTATTTAATGTCATATTAATAATGGCTTGATATCATAGCCCTATGTTCCTTGTGCCCATTGATGACCAGAAGCTAGTTTGCCTTTGTGCATATCCATACGGGTTTGGTTTGTTAAAGTTCACCGGCATCGCGTCAGTCAGAGTCAAATGTGTCAAGGGGGTGTTAATAACTAATGGTGCAAGAGTAAGGATAGTGAGGAAATGAAAGGTTTGTAAGGGAGATAAAGGGGAAAAGCTGAATGTGGGAGAAAAAGTTGGGCGAAAAAAAAGGGGTGTGTAAGGTTAGGTGTAGAAGGGGAGGAGATTACATGTGGTGGAAGAGGTTGTTGTTGCGGAGGAAATTGATGTTTGAGGAAGAATTGTTTTCGAATAGGTCCAAGATTGAGAGTGGGGAGAGAAGAGATCTGGTTTAGAGGAAAACTTTAGAAAATATGCTTGATGGAGAGATTGATGTTACAAGTGGGGCAGAGAGGAACAGGGAAGCTGGATAAGAGATTGGAGTGAGTAAGAGAGGAGTGGCCGAGGCAAATGTGGGTGACAATGATGTCTTCCCTGCGGTTGCGACTATGCAGAGGGGTGTTGGTCCCGACTTTGGGTTTGATGGTGTGAAGTTTATTACTGGTTTTGTAATTCCAGGATTACTTTTTTTGCTGTTGATGTAGATGGAGATGGAGAAAAGGAGGTCTAGTGGAATAGAAAAGGAGAGATGTTACTTGACAGAGCTTTGATGGCATATCCATACAGCAATGAAAAAAGAGATTATCTTTGTGGCCGTATTTAAAAAAAAAGTTTTTTTAGTACAAGATGTTGCTGGTCCATATTTACACAAATTCCTTGAACTCCCTGAAAAAGAAGCACATATCCTCTAATATAATATCTTTAATTTTGTACATGTAGGCCTAATCCCTCTTCCATCCAAACTAAATGTCTGAATTTGATGAAACCAATGTTTTTTCACCTTGGACCCCTTATCAACACATGAATCTTTATCTGGTAATGATACATACTCGGTTCCTTCTTGTCAAAATAATACTGAAGTGCTGCTTCTTCATGACGTCATCGTGGACATTTTTTTGGTTTGCAGCAAATTGTCGAGCATTTAACGTGTAATGGGGTAGAATTTTAATACAAAATTCTTCGTTTGTACATCTCATCCGATAAAAACAACGAATAATGTGACTTATATTAGAAGGGAGTCTCTGGCAAATGTAAATTGAGTACAGAAATGTAATTAAAATTCGCAAGTGAACAAAAAAAGGAATTTTTAACTAGGCCTACAGTTCAAAAGTCGCAGTAAGCAGTGACTTACCTTAGAATATAACGTTAGACATATGTAAATGAGTTACAACGCTAGGAACACCAGTGTGTTGGCCTACCTGTTAGAGCTGTGAACGTTTAGGGATTTTAGTAAACGTGTACATGCCCAAAAAGGCGAGTGTGTATCGTTAACACGCGTTTAGTACCGTAATTTTGCGAAGTAAAAAAATCGCGCAACCAATATGGCAAAAGTATTGACTCCATTGCCCAAATAAACGTTCAAGTTTTGCTTTCCAAATGTAAAAGGTTTACTTCTACAGTATAAATCAATATTTTTATGGAAAGTTTGCATGGAAATTTAGTTTAGAAAGAATTCGTTTCAACGTAAATTAAACTCAACATCGCGTAACTTTTTTTGCCGTACTCGCTACGGCTTTTAAAGTTCCACTGTGAAAATCTTGCATACTAGGCCTATGATACCAAGCCGTAAAACATTTCAAAGCTACACCACCACCCTGGAAAATCTGAAATATCAATCCTCTCGAAAAAAATGGCCGCCATCTTTGCGAAGCACCTAGAATTTCAGTTCTGTCAAAACCTATTTATGTTTGTTTATTTTGCAATATTTCTTCTTTCTTGCAGAATTTATTTGACTCATCAGGTAATATTTACATGTAAATGTACTGACTGTCGCGATTGAAGTATTTTGACTGTGTTTGTTGGTCAATTTAACAATAACCGCTTGTAAAACGGGTCTTGATTGCGTGGGATTAAAAGCCTTATTAATAATGGCCTAACATTAGGCCTATTGTTAGTTTCACTGTTTACTGCTGCACATTCGCGGTGCATTTCACAAATTAGCCTAAGCCTACTCAGATTTCGGAGAAATCTAAAAGCATAATATCCCCATTCATAGGTGAATACTGCGCATTTGTGATTCTCACATTTAAAAAGGAATATGCTAATCGGGTTTACAGTTTGTAAAAAGTCATTGATTGGAGTTTTGTCAGCCGAATGTGTGTGGGATTTGAATCATGAACGATCATATTGATTTTCAACAGCAAGACTGACTATGAAAAATAATTAGCCTACCCGCGATAAGGATTTTAGTAAACGTTCAGGCCCTACAAGGATTTGCGAGCGTGTAGGCCTACACGCTAAATGGTCACAGCTCTACTACCTGTGATCATTGTGTTTAGAATTTTAATTGGATATTGCAGTACAACCTAGGTCTAGGCCAACTCTTATTGCACACTGTAACTGCAAGTGTAAGTTCAAGTTGCAGGCTGTGCAAAACATTTGTCAACGAGTAATGATTTGTGAGAAGGCTTCACTAAAGTTAAACTAACACATTTTTAAGCGAAACTTCACATATAATGACAACAGATAGAACTACTAACTGAGTGAGTCACAAGTTAACAAGTTTCCTTCTTTAACTTTGTTTTTAAGTTTTAATTTCAAATTTTGCCATTCTGACAGGGACTAGCCTACACCTACTTCCATTGCGTAGGCCAAACGTTAGTTACTATGTTCCCTAACTTTACAAGTTGCATAACGTTAGGCATAAAAACAACCGGTCGTTTATCATTATCAATAACTTAGAAATAATAAAACTATATAATTTCATTACAACAATCCATGTCAAAAGAAACACAAACCAATAAGAGAGATCAGAGTTTACAGTTGTCCACACTTTCTTCACAAGCAAATTAATTTAGAATAACATTGTCTGTTTTTGTTCGTCAGTTTATTCGTGCTCCCACGAATCTCACGCGTTGCGCTTGCGCGGAAAATCTCAAAACTGAAAGGCCTCCTTATCACCTGCACCACTTCTGGGGTTGCAAAATTTCATTTGGAATTTTGGATAGGAAGTAGGTACATAACGGTAGAAAAATATGGCAAAAAGGAAAGTGAATATATCTTTACATATTCAGCTATGGAATTTATAATAAAACACTTTTAAACGAAAATAATGTAATCAATAAATAAGATGTTAAAAATTTTTAATTTTGGGCATGAGCCTCTATAGCTCAGTGGTTAGAGCACTGGTCTTGTAAACCAGGGGTCGTGAGTTCAATCCTCACTAGGGGCTAACTTTTCCTGGTCCACAACATTTTGTTTTTCCCTAATTTTTTTTTACTTCTTCTTTCTCCGTACAATTTTTCTTAAACTTAACACATTTTACTTTAACTTAACACATTTTTCTTTAACTTCAACTTAACACATTTTTCTTTAACTTCAACTTAACACAGATACTGGCTGGACTTATAGAAGATTATGAGAGCCAAATTTCGTTTGTCCCCTAATATAATTGCCCTTCCCACAAAGAAAGGATAGAAACAACTTTCATTCTTTATTTTGTTCATGAATCCAAATTTCTTGTGAAGTTGTGATGTATTTTGGGAAGTCAATTTGCATCATCTGTCAGGGAGTGAGCAGTCTATGGCTTGGTATCGGTAAAAGTTTAATACAAAGAAGAAAAGAAAAAAATCTTACCCTATTGGAAAGAAGAACAAAGAGGAAAAAGGTGTATAAAATTATAAAAATGGGATTTTTATTTATTTCGTTTAGTTACGGTGAACTGAGCAACGTGTTACTTTTTGTTTTGTTTATATCAATGTTGCATATACCCTGCTCGAAACAGTGGCATCACAGTAGCCACAGGGAATGGGGAGAGAATGTTACACCCACACTCTTTATGAAAAATTGTTTTTGAAGTTCCCTTCGGTCCCGGTGGCGGTGACCACGGTAGGACGTTCATAATACACCAATATAGGCAGACACAGGGGATAGGGCCTTTATAGAGTGTGCGAGCCACCCCAAATTTCATTACTGGGGTATCTTTGAAATGGACCATACAGGGCAAAACTTACTATTTGGACCAGGGGCCATTGTCATGACATAAACTGACATGCCCTCTCCCATCTTCTTTGTAGATGCCCTTTACAGAGATTCAAAATAAAATAAAAAGTGTTATTAAAAATATCAAAATATGAGAAGGGGGAAGGGGGAGGAACCCTATACAACTATATACTGCTGTGCTATGTTTCAAAATTTGTTGGAAAGTGCTACCCAGATTCTGTGCCAGATCCAGAATTTTCAAAAACGGGAGGTCCAAAGTCAAGTTGTGAAAATGGTCCTTAAATTTGATGGTATGTGATCAAAGCAATTAACATGTAGTAGAGTATAGAATGTGTAGACCATTTAGGTGGGTGTATCGAGGGAGTGAGGGGGAGAGGTGGGGAAGGTACGTATATTGTTTTCAAGATAAAATTTACGATAAAATATTGACTTATTATTAACTATAAAGTTTTAAAAATGTACCCTATCGTGCAATATACTTTTGTATTTTCCCCAAATAGACGTCGAAGTTGCTTTCAGAAACCTAGCACGAACATTGTAATTCTTTGCATTTTGGGAAAAAATGTATTCAAATTGCAATATTTGTGAGTGAAAATAGTGATATCAATACCTTTCAATGGCATATTCAGTAGGGGTTAGGGGCAACTTGCCACGTGGTGAAATTCCGTCTGTCAATGTAAGTAGTGGGACATGAATTGTTTTTTTTTCACATATGAGGGGGTTTTCCTAAGAAAACAAATTGTTCCTACGTCGTTGCTAAAAAGTAATGCCAGGGGCATAGGAGTGGTCACCTCATGGGCATATAGATATCAGGAACCAGGAGGCATGAGACACATACATGCCCAACCACTTTTCCGAGAAATGAAAAAATGCCCCTTTTGAAAGAGAAAAGTGTCCCTCAAGACTGTCAAAGTTGCAATAACTAGTGGTAGAATGTGTGCACACTTGAAAAAAAAAAAAAATTACAAACGTACCCCTTTCAAAATGAAGTGTCCCTTAATTACTGACCTAATAGTAGGAAACTATAGTGACTTTTCATATGGGAGAAATGTGTTCCCATTGGAAAAATACCCCCTCTCTTATAATGAAGTGCCCCTTTTACTTTACTTTATTATCTAGACTGGGAAGAGGACATATGCATATGGCTTGGGAAGTGCCCCTTTTCAAAAGCTTCCTACACACCTGATCATGGGGCAAAAACTTTTAAAAAAATTACTGTATGCAAGCGGCAAATTTATTGCACTGGTAAATTTAGTTTCCATCAAATGTTACTGCTAATTGAGACCTGTCATTAGAGCTCCATGTTACTGCTAATTAGGGACCTGTCATTAGAGCTCCCTGTGCTATTCAAGAAATCTCCTTCAAGTTACGCCAGGGAAGTTTTCTTCATTTTCGGGAAATTTGGTTGATTGCCAAAAAACGAACATTGTTTTAATTATCTGATTATGCGTAAAATTTAAGCACGCAAAGGAAAGATATCAAAAAGTGTAGGGGGACACAACTTTGCAGGGCACTAACCATGAATTTTCTAAAACCCCTTCCCAAGGGGCAGTGTTCATATTTAGCCCTTCTGAGAAAATATTTTCAAATTCAATTAACAAAAAATATGAAGGTTAACTTGACACAATTTGTGCAAGTTTTCTAACATTTTAAGGATCCGGGATTTGAAGGAAACGGGATCCGTTTTAATTCTATAATATTTTCAAATAATGGAACCATTTTAAACGAGTTCCTGCATCATAATCGATAATCCATGGGTGATTGTTTCCCCCAGTGCCTCCTCCCCCCTTTATTTCCTAGCCCGTGTTGTAGGCCCGTTCTTTATTACAAAACAAGACTGATTTGCAAATCTTTGATTCATATTGGTCCTCCTGTTCATATATCACATTTTTTCGATATATTTAATAAACTTAAAACTTTGATTAAAACTTTGGCTTAACTTGTGATCTACACATGCTATTTTAAAAATTCAAAATTCAAAGACTATAAAAGAAGACTTTAATGCTCTTTTCAGTCAGTAGTTTAACACAAAACTTTTGTACCAGTCCATATGCCATTGATTCTGGGACCTGTTGCTTCCTCGATCCAGGACAAGGGTTGCCATATTGTCCTATTACCGGCTAAATGTGGCAAATTTGGCTGTTTTGAGACATGTTTGGCTGGTAAAGTTTGTTAACTACCGGCCAAATGAAATTTGGTAGATTTTGCTAAACTAAACATGTTCTCTCCTTAATTTCACTTTTAACTCATAAACAAATTACTCACAGACATCTATTTTTAGCATTTGTGATATCAGAGCATTGAAACTCCTAATAGACAGTCAATTAACATTTGTTTCCATTTATATTGTATTTGACATAATTTGGTACTTTTTTTGATAATTCAGTCCATTGGAAACTTGATTTGGCCATTTTTTGCCCAAAATTTCAATGGATATTTGGTCGGTAAATGTTGGCAGATCTGGCAATCTTGTCCAGGACAACAACATTGAAAGGCGTGGTCCAGGACAACAACAATTGAAAGGTGTGGCAGGGCATAGTAATCATACAGGCTGGTGCAATGTGTGCAATTTCAAGCCTCTATTCTGTTGTAGATCGCATTGAGCAGTGAAATAGCCAGCACCTCCAAAATGTGTGTTGGTGTCTTATGGGGGTGGGAGTATCCAAACGCGATTTTGATGTCAATGTTCACATAGTGGGATGACCAGAGGCACCTTCACAAAACTTTTCCTCACTTAAAAAGAGGGGATCCAGACACTTGCAATTCCCTCATACTCTGGATACACCAACGTAACGTGACATAGAAAAGGGCTATATATAGAAGTAATCGCTACCATTAATTTGATTTTGTAGTTGCCACACAAGAGCGGCAATAGGCTTTCCCAAATGGGAGGTGAGGGCAAGTCACAATGTGAGGGCAAGTCACAATGTATAAGGGGAAAAATAAAAAGAAAGACTACATTTTCCTGGCAATGAAATTATTTTTATGAAATTCTATATTTAATAAATGTACATCTACTTAATATGATTGGAATACAGAAAATGTAAAACTTACATATGTGTACAAGAAAGAGAAAAAGAGACCTACATGATTAAAGACATACCAAATGATACCACAGGGGGTCAAATGTGTAAGCCTGTGAGGGGATATCACACAAAAGGGAAGTTATCAGTGATATAATTTTCCCCAGCCTCAAGTGTCTTATTATATGGGTTGCTTGGGAGTTGGAGACAGCTATCATGGTACTTGTGGTTCAATCAAGGTGTATGTTTCAAAAGAGATAGAACTCACTATACATGTAACGCTGAAGAATTGTCACCACTTATGGAGGCTTTCATTTGGGAGACTGGTCACATGTTATGGTCACCTGACATTTACCATGTACACAGCACACATACTTATGCAACCTGGGAGTTGTTATTTGTCCAAATAACAACTCCCTGATGCAACAGCTCCCCACTGGTTTATTAGCTTATGTTTTGGGGGGATGCGCGCAATTAAGCACAGCTGATTACATCATAAATGTTTAATTTGAGTAATCAATCATGTGACTGAAAATTGTTCAAAAGTTCTGATCTTTGCATGCACATAACGTGTGCAAATCATTGTCAGCACTGGAGTTGGGGTGCTGAAGCAGCCCTCAATAATGTTAGGTGAACATGAGTTATCACGCTACCTAACCTAATTAGCCCCCCAATATTGTTATCACATGCCATCTGACCTCATTAGCCCCTCCCCCAATCCCCTGTTGTCACGTGAACATATCTTGTGACAATCCTTTCTTCAAGTCCTAAATTATGAATACCTTTACTATATTCTGTTATACTATTTCACTGAAATATCCAATGATTTTTAAACGAAAATGTCTCAGAAAAAAATTAATTAACAGAATACATAATTTTTTTAAATATATGAAATGGTCTGATTTCAGTGGTTTCTGCACAAATGAGTCTTGAATGTCTCCTTCAAAGGAATGAAATGTTTTAAGGTTTTCTTCTCCATTTTGTTTCTTTCAAAGTCCTCTTTTATTTATTGATTTCATACATAGTAAGCGGACTCGCTTGACCACTAAAGAAATCTTTCAATTTATTTTTACTTAGGTTAGCAGCAACAACGTAAGGAAAACCTGTGCTTATCTTTAATGGGCATTCTGGAGTAATTTTGTATTCTTAAATTCTTAAATAGGTTTTCTTATTTCTAAAATCTGATTGACTAATGGGTGGGCTCCAAATACATTCGAGACCTGCAAGATGCATGTAAGGAGAAAGATGGTGATTAACACTTTCTAGATGTAAACACACACATATATTGTTTCAATAGAGACACACTTTTACTACACTTCATTAACATCTTAAGTAACCACAAATAAATTGTCTTCGCAAGAAAAAGTGAAGAAACGTTATATTTTATCAATGATGTCACAATTAGTGTTAGGAGAATATAAAAAGTGATAAAATGAAATTGTGTTTTTTTACTTTATTTTTTTCCCAAAATGATGTCATCCTTTTTGTCTCAAATGCATACTCAAATGGCATTTGAGAATAGTCATCCTTGCACTTATTCCCTAATTGACAATCACATACAAATAAGACTTTAAAGTGCACTTACATACTAATTGCATAAAATGAAATGAAAGTTCTTCAACCTAACATTTGTTCTGAATACATATCATAAAATTGCATACATTAATTTAAAAATCATTCTTAAAATTAGTAAAAATACTCATTTCTTGATTACAATAGAGTAGAAAAAAGGCTACACATTTAAATTAATTTTCAAATACATATTGGCATTTATATTACACAGGACTGAATTTGCATAATCAATGAGTACCTTCCTTAAAAAATATAAATGGCAAACTTAAATATTGTTCAAAAATTTCAAAGATTAATTCAGTGGTTAAGAAAGTATCTTATATGAAAGAGGACTTCATAAGAAACAAAATGGTGAGTCAAGCATTCAAAAATCTTATTCCATAAAGGATATATTCAAGTTTAAAGTTTGGTTTCACTTGTGTAGAAACGACTGAAATTAGACTAGTTGTGATGTTACAGCATCAGATTCCTTATAAATCTGTATCTATTCTATAGATATCTTAAATAAGATTCTGATTGCTTTCCTCACTATGTTGTTTCTTTGAAGTCCTCTTTCATATAACAAGAACTTGCTTGACCACTTAATCAATCCTTTAATAGAATAAGATTTTTAAATGACCATTTTGTTTCTTTAATCAATAACAAGAACTTTTACTTAATTAATCCTTTAATAGAATTAGATTTTTAAATGTTTTCTTTACCATTTTGTTTCCTTTGAAGTCCTCTTTCACATAACATGGACTTGCTTGACCACAGAGCTAATCCATTAACAGAATAAGATTTTTGAATGCTTTCCCCACCATTTTGTTTCTTTTGAAGTCCTCTTTCATATTAGATGGACATGCTTGACCACTGGACTAATCCTTTAACATTATAAGATTTTTGAATGTTTTTTTTCTCTTACTATTTTGTTTCCTTTAGGAAGAATAAGATCAACTGACCAATTAATTCTAAAACCAGCATGACCATGGCTAAAATTGAACACTTCATATTGGGATGGGTCTAGGACCTCCTCACTTTTTGAATGCTGGCTATGCCACTGATCACATCTAATAAAAGCAAAGTTGTCAATCTACTGAAATTACAACTGAGCTATCATGCAAACATTACGGTACTGCCTACTTTAAAACCTGACCATGAAATACCCCAGCTCAGACGGGGGAGGGTAGGGTATTACATGCTTGATCAATATTCAGTTTCAGATTCAAATTACACTCACATTTGCAGCAAACCAGCGAGGCAATTAACAATTTCACAGCTGATTGCGCCAAATGTGATCGCACATTGTTAGTTAGTGTGTACGATTTCAAGACACACAAACAGTTGTTTATTCTCCACTTCATGAAATAAACTGGTTGATGAAGGAGATCATTATTTTATTTAAAGATCGTTTACATAGAAAAATGGAATTTTTGGTAAAAAGTTAAGTAGATGATGTGAATTAGGGAAAGGTGAATGATTTTTAAAGCAGGGTGTTACCTCATGCAGAGTTAAACTTAATTATCAAATTTCCCACGGTTCTGAAAAAAGATGTCGGAAATTTCCGACAGAAATAGTATTAATATAGTGAATACATCTTTCTATACTTCCCTCTTTCTCAATTGATGTACTTTAATCGCACAATTACATGGGGGATGTTTTTAGCGCACAGATTTACCACACATACTGTTGTTTACTCAAGAAATCTTTAAAAAAATAATTAATAATTTGTTTTTCTTTTCCCGGGAATTCCCGATTTTGCTGCGGTTATAACCGCCAGAACCGTAGGTTTTGTCCAGCTGTACAACTTTGACACCCATCAGTGGACAAAGAAATTTGATCATCAAAAGTACATTTTGAAGAAATATTGCAACAACAGCACCAATAAGTAACAGTTACATACATTGCTCATCTTCGGCAGCATTCCACCATTTGTTATGGCTTAGAACATGAATTCCAACATCTTTTTACACTAGTCTCTAATTCTTCAAGAACAACTACCATAAGAACTACATCTACTCGTACAAAAATAAAATTAAAAAGGCCTCTTATCACATAAGTCACATGACCATAACATTATCCCACTTCTGACATCAAGTAGCTTCTGAGTAATGTTCAGCTTTGCAAGGCAATTTGACTGGTTAAATTTACAACTGAGCTATTATACAATATTACGCTACTGCCTGCTTTAAAACCTGACCATGAACTACCCCAGATCAGGTGGGCTCAATATTCATGTTTGCAGATTCAAATTACAGTAACGTTTTTTAAAGCCTTTTAAATCTACTATGATATTACCCAATCATCAAAGCTCCATATGTTTTCGGCCAACTCGAGCTAAGCGATCTTTGAAACTCCTCATGAAGTCTGCCACCTAAACAGAAAAAAATGACAATACACATAAGATAATCTACCTCCCAATTAGGAGATTTTTGGAATTATAACCCACAATGCATCTTTCTAAAATACATAACGGTTGAATAGGATTAAGCCAAAGGTAGAAAAAAGGAATGCGAAATATTCTAATTTTATTGGTGCAACAGAACGATTAAATTCCTACATTTTCACCAGCGCAAATTTGACTTTCACCATGGAAGTTTCAAGTAATCTTTACAAATTCGTTTCAATAGTTTCTGAAGAGCAGATGCATATATTCTTTGCATAAGTAGATTAGTAACGCAAGAAAAAAGATCATGAGAATGCACTGGAATATTCCTTTACCAGCATATTTTTAGATAGCATGACTTTATTTTTACAATCAGTTTACTACCTTAGAAAACAAAACCTTGTATACATTTATAAAAGCTGCAGCCAACATACAGTGTGTGCACAAGCCATAACTATTACCCTGCTCCAAGCTATTATGCTGAGCACCAATCAAGAGGGCAGCAGGTCCCATTTTTAAAGACAGAACAGTGGAAATTTTGCTTTTTTATGAATTTCAAGCAATATTTTGGGATATATGACTTGGCAAAAAGTTCCAAACCTCTATATGTTAATTTTGTTAAATTCTTTCTTAAATCTGTCACTGAAAATGATGAGAAATTCCATTTTTGCTACCAATCAGAAGTGGACCAAGAGTGGTCAGTGGTCAAATTTTGCTTTGTGCACTACTTACAAATTTGTATATTGAAGCCTGAAAATTTCAAATAATGTACGATGGTTAATTTGTACTACTTTTTGATGAAATGCTTTTGCTACTGTCATGCTTTTGAGAGAATTTTAAAGCAAGTTAGACAATGTTGCCTCCATACAATCATATACTTTTAAAGTCATATGGAAAGGTAGAGATTTGATATTCACCAGAAAGAGCTTAAATTATGATCAGATGAGGAGCACTAGACCGAAAACTAAGGGCCTATTTTTAGGGGGTCTTCCAAAAAATCAAATGCTTATCTAAAATGCAAGAGTGTAGCAATTTTCTGGTTAATATGAATATTCAAGTGACCTTTGCCTTCACTTCGTCTGTGAGCTATGGCGACATGAAATTTATCGATCTGTTGTGGATAATATATCTATGAAATTCGCAAAAACGAGCGCCCTTATTTTTTGGTCCAGTGAACTTTTAAATTCCGTCAAAAGCACCTGTATTTAAATGCATGCAAAAGTTGTGATGTATGAAAGAGAAGAAAGCTTTTTTTGTAGTTCCGTATATTTCTGTTCTAAATTTCAGTCACCGAAAATCATCAGAGCGTTTTCTCCTGCTAAATCCTTAATGGGGATATGAAGGAGATTCAAGACCTCATATTCATCTACTCCAATTGAAAAACAATAAGTTAAAGAGGTGGTATCGTCTCAAAGCAAATCGCAATGACATCATGAAGTACATGGCATGTACTTACACACTTCATCAATGTATTACAATCGTTTAGTGAAGCGCATATTGTGTGTATGAAGATTAAGTACATCCACGTGCTCATGGTATGTACAGTATGTGTGGTAACATGACAGGACTAGGTTGAACAGACCTGTACAAATCCATCGCTAGTTTGTTTGTTTGTATGTTTGATGAGGGCTTACCAGCACCACGACAGCGAGGGTCAAATTGTGCATGAGTGAGAGGTGAGATTAGTCATAGGAAGAAAAGTAAATATGAGGAGTCCGAGAGAAGTACGAGGGCTAATAGCCAGGAAGCTGGGATCGAAAGAGGAAGTGCAGGGGTGTATAAAAAAAAGGGGTAAATGTAGGTAGAGAGAGGGGGGGGAGGTGGGAGAGGAGGACAAAATATGGTTGTAGAGGGAAGCACAATGAGAGAGAGAGAGAGTTGAACACACAATTACAATGACGGGGTCGTCACCTGCGTATTCGGTTATGATAGTACAAATGCTATCACGAAACGCTTATCGACCGGACGAGAACACAGGTACGACGTGCGGACAGACATAACATCGACAACCAAGTCAATGTCCACGGCCTTTGATAACCAGTTGTGGTGCACTGGCGTGTCTACCCACCCCAGGATTGAACCCGGGGCCTCGTGGTCTGTAGACAGGTATGATAACCGCTACACCACAGTAGGTAGATGGAAGCACAATGAAGAAAGGAGATCATTTTATCTGGAGGGTTATTCTGGAAGAGCTTGGCTATGGAGTTGTGAGGAGTGAGGAAAGCTCTAGGAAGCTGTACAAATTCATCACTAGTTTGTTTGTTTGTTTGATGAGGGCTTAATGGCACCACGACAATAATGGGTCAAATTGTGCTTGCGAGGTGAGATCATTCCAGAGGTAGGAAGAAAAGAAAATAGGAGTTTGAGAGAAGTATGGGGGCTAATAGCCAGGAAACTGGGATCAAAAAGGAAGTGCAGGGTGTAAAAAAAGGGGTAAATGTAGGTAGAGGGGGGGTGGGAGATGAGGACAAAATATCGTTGTAGAGGGAGGCATAATGAAGGAAGGAGATCATTTTATCCGGAGGGTTTTTCTGGAAGAGTTTGGCTATGGAATTATGATGGGTGAGGAAAGTTCTGGCAAGGTTGTACAGGGGGCAGGCAAGGAGGACGTGGTGGACTGTGAGGGGGAAATGGCAATTGTTCCAGAGAGGTGAGGGAGTGAGTAAGGAGCTGGGAGTGAATAAGGGTGTGACCTATTCTAAGGCGGGTAATGTTCACACTATTGTTAATACTCAGGTTGAAGAGAGTAGGGGAGAGGATGCTGCCTTGGGTGACGCCCACTTCTTGGGGGTAGGGGTTGGAGAGGGTGTGGCAAATACGAACTTGGAACTACCTGGGTGAGCGGAAGTTTTGAATAGAGATGGGGAAGTGGCCTTTAAGGCTGATGGTAAAGCTTGTGGGTAATACTGTATTTTCAAGTAGAGTCATGACAGTTTCTCAATGAGGTCTTTATTGGTCAAGTAGCCAAGATCTCTGGATCTGATGACATCTTTGCTTGAGTTCAGGGAATAGTGGGAAGTGACTGTTATGTCGATATCAGTATTAGCTAAGAATTTGGTGGTGAGGAGGGTGGTGGCTTGAGTGTCCCTGGTGCAGTGCACCAGGAGATCTCCGGATCTGAGGGCAGAAACCTTGGGGAGGGTACCTACAAGGCTGTGGAGTGCCGTGTGGATGGGGAAGGGGAAACTATTGAAACTGTCTGGTATGTTGGTGGCCTAAATGATTAAACATTTAGGGACTGGGGCTGAGGAATTGTCAATGGAGGCAGCAGGTAGGTCATGGAGAAGGGAAAGAGAGTCAAGGTCAAGGCAGAAGCATTTGGTCATCTTGGAAAAAAATACCAAGGGCCTGGCGGGAGACCCAAGGCAACTAGAAAAAAAGTCTCTAAACTACTATACGAGAGAGAACCACTGTACAAGTACCGAAAAGGGTGTGTAGGCCTGGTCACAACGGGAGGAGAAAAATAAAAAAGAACGATCTTACCGAAAACAGTCACCCATCCACAAAAAAAATCCCGGACAATGAAAAAGGTGCAAACTTAAGTTTAGGTGGAAAAGTGCATGGTAGATTATAATCAGAATGGAAAGTTTGAGAGAACAGATAGGAAATCACATTGCTCTCAACAATTCGTACGTAGATAGCAATGTTAGTTTAATCATGAAGCTATTAACTCAAATTAACCTAGTTAATAGCTCCATGTTTTAATTCAAATGGGAAGAAAATGTTGCCTTGACGAGATTTCAAAGTCGTTATGTTTGGCACAAATGCAAATCAGAAACCATTGCATTATCCATTCGGCAACAGCAGTGCTGAATTGAAATGGTTGCTGTATGATAAATACAGTGCAAAATATGATCAAAAGAGGCGTGTTACAGCCATTGGTGGAAATTTCAACCAATCAAAATATTAGAACTAAATGTCCTTAATGTCCTTATTGCCGATATTGCACCTTTCACAAAATTTAAATTAATGTTACATGATTTATCAGAATAAGGCTTTAAAATTCAAAATGCTGTAAAATAGTTATTATCAGTAACCAATTTTGTTGAAACTTTTTTGCCTCTTTATGGTTTATAGCATACTTACTTACAATTAGGCACAAGTTTGTTGCTACATGTCCATCATAGGCAGCAATCCCAGGGGAACATGTCCCTACCCAATAATTTTGTTGGGTGGAACGAATATCATTATTTCCCCCCCCATCCCCGGAAAAAATGAAGCCTTATATAAAGCCTATATGGCTGGCTACACCACTGTCTGGATTCATCCCCAAATGCTGAAAAGAAATCGCCGCCACCACTGTCCATAGATCGTTAAGATATCTAACATACCTGAGATCCCAACTGGCTCATTTCTTCTCGCAAAGAATGACTGGCTTTCATTTTAGACTTCATACTTTCCTTAGACTTCACGTTCTTCTCAATATCCCAGTCTATTGGTCTACGGTCTTTCTCCATGTATAGATCAGCCATAGCTTCTCGCTCCGATTTGAGAACTTCCATGTGCAGATCTTCTGAAGCGGATCAATTTTTTCTCAAAATGTTGTAGCTCTTCCTGTGTGAAGAACATACTGGAAAGATTAGAAGATCCAGCAGTATGTTTACGAGTAACAGAACAGAGAGTTTGGAGCAGCAGGGGAAAACTGCACCCCTGAGAGGGTTTCACCTTCCCAATTAAATACTATCTTCCAGCTTGGGAGGTTATGTATTGGAAAATTATTACAATAAAATTGAAAACATGGTAAAACTATTTAAAATTTTGTTAAAATTTCCTGGAAAATTAGCAAACATTTCCTGAAAAATAAGCAAAAATTTCCTGAAGAATTAGCAAAAATTTCCCAAAAATGAAGGAAATTTCCCCCAAATTGGCAAATATTTCCCAAAAATGCAGAATTGTTCAATTATTGAAGAAAAATTAGCAACGACATTTAATTTACCAGTACAATTTTTCCACTTGTCACCGCGAATTTTGTTTGGGTTCCAGGGGTCGAATTTTAAAGTTTTACCACGGTTCCATGGAACAGTGCTTTCTTAAAAAACACTGTTCTAGATCAAATTTCACTGTTTCAACATTTTCGTCAATAAAAAAGCAAATTCCTTGCTTTAAATTAGGACTGAATATACACCTTTTTGTCATAATATACATGTACCTGTAAGAGAAACAACAAATAAATAATAGTCATAAGGCTGTTGCGCATTGTCAACATTCTAAACCAATGAGACTTTAACACGTATCATACCGTATGTATGGGGTAAAATATGTAACTAAACTCATGATAGTTGCGTTATTTACTTAAGACATGCAAACACAGTATCAGGGAAGCGAGTGAGACAAACAAATATTTTTATGATTATGAATATGTAGCACAAATTATTACGTCTTCGGCAAATGGTGTGGAGGGTGGGGGGAGGGGGTCAATTTGACCATACCATGTGCCGGAAAACATTTCTAACAAATATAAACAGCATTAGGGAGTAAAATGAATTCATGGGGATGTTTGAACATAAAAATATACTTCTAGCAAAAGTTATGAACTGTTTTGTATAAATCATTATGTGTGGGTCAATTGGTAATTCTAACCTCTTCCGGCCGATTATGGTAGTTATATGAATGACACAGTCAATTTGACCACACCACGTAGTGGAAACTTATATTTTGTCCCAAAAAATAAAAATTAAAAATTGAATTTTTAAAAAATTATGAGGGGGAAGGGGGAGGGGAGGGGAGTCAAAGGGGGGGGTTCATCTTAAGGGGCGATCTTGCATCCCATAACACAAAGTTCATCTTAATGAGGTCTTGCATCCCATTAAACAAAGTTTATTTTAATGAGATCTTGCATCCCAATACACAAAGTTCATCTTAATGAGGTCTTGCATTCCATTACACAAAGTTCATCTTAATGAGGTCTTGCATCCCATTACATTAATTTCTTGGAATTATCACGTGCACATATCATTGTTTCTTGCCATCTATTTTACATATAGAGCACTTTTTTAGCAAGCATTAATATCCGCAACAGATATATCCCCTGTTAGTAAATAAATCTTAGCCCAGGGTCCCAGAAGCTCCATGGTAAGCCTGAGAAGGAAACTATATCCAGGGATACTGTTCCCCAGGTAGTGTGTACTGAAATGATTTCCACGTGGAACATGTACTGACAAACTTTTACAGCTGTGAACGTTTAGGGATTTTAGTACATGTGTAAATGCCAAAAAGCGAGCATGTATTGTTTACACGCGTTTAGTACCGTAATTTTTGGAAATACACTAAACAAAATTGCTCCAATTTACAATGCTAAGTAAAAAAATAGCGCAACCAGTATGGCAAAGTATTGACTCCATTGCCCAAATAGATGCTGGAATTTTGCTTTCCAAATTGTGAAAAGTGCATTTCTACAGTATAAGTCAATCATTTTTTAGAAAATGTGCATGGAAATTTGGTTAAGAAAGATCAGAAAAGTTCCCTTCAATGTTATTTAATGTAAACATTTCATAACTTTTTTGCCATACTCGCTAGGGCTTTCACAAAGTTTCAGTGAAAATCTTGGATATTGTGATACTTTGGCGTCTCGCTGTAATCAATTTCAATTTTTATTTGCTTCTTTATTCATGGCAAGATAAACATTTTGATTGCTATTCATGTCAGGAATATCAATATCGTAACAAAACTGGAAATGTGAAGTCAGTATTATAAGCCAGATATTTTTGATCTCAGGTCAAACATATTGCAGCAATTGCACACTATACCTCACCATTAAGTGTGAACATTGCTCTTCACATACACTGTATAATAATATGTTTAAGCAAATCATCAAATCCACTTTAATTCAAGAGATACCACATATACAAATATTTTCATTGCTATGCAAATAGGCTAATTACTATGCACACACAATCTCCCAACCATACTCAACTGAACACTATCAATGCCCTCTACCACTGAACCAAATAGCAAGTTATTATCTCGAGTTAAATATTTTGTGCGCAAGTCTATTGTTATGCAAATAACCTACTTAATATGCACACTACATCTCACCATTAAGGGTAGACAATTGCTCTTCACATATATGATCATTTGTGTCAAACAAAATCTCCACTCCCACTTTATCATAGATACAAATATTTTCATTGTTATGCAAGAAGGTAATTCGTATGTACACACATTTCCCCAATCATGCTCATTTACACAGTACCCATGTCCTCTACCCCTGTGCCTGCCAAGTTACATGAATATACATCATTAATACCTTAAGTTATGAGCTCATGAATTTCAAACATTTTGTACGAAAGTCTATTGTCATGCAATAACCTAATTAATATGCACATTTCACCTCAACCATTAAGTGTAGACAATGCTCTTCACATATATGATCATTTGTGCAAAGAAAATCCCCATATCCACTTTAATTTAAGAGATATCAGTATGCACACACAACCCCTAATCATGCTTACTTGAACAGTACCCGTATGCCAGGTTACATGAATGTACACCATTCATAACTTTAGTTATGAAAACATTTAACCAAAAGTTTAACCTCACAAATTTTTTCATTGTTATGCAAATAAGCTAATTAGTAGTATGCACACACAACCCTGCAATCATGCTCATTAGATCAGTGCCCATGTCCTCTACCTCTATGCCAAGTCACATGAATGTACACCATTCATAACTTAAGTTATGTAAACTTTAAGCAAACCTTAACTGGACGCCGACGCCAACGCAGATGCAGACGCCAAGGCCGACACCATCGCTGACACCAGGGGTAGTAAAATAGCTCTACTATTCTTCAAATACTTGAGATAAAACTGACCGCAATGTGTACGAAGCATGCAGAATTTCAGCTTTGCTGAAACCTTTTTTTTGCAATTTGTTTCTTTCTTGCAAAATTTATGTGACTCATCAGGTACTGTCTACATGTAAATGTACTGATTGCCACGATTAAAGAATTTTCACTGTATTTTGTGGTCAATTTTACAGCTTGTAAAATGGGTCTTGACAGAGTGAGATCAAAACCTAATGTTATGCTACTGTTAGTTTCAGCAACCCATCTATGATTAATTGCACCGGTAATTATGGAAAAAGGAAGGTTTTTTATACTTTAAAAAAATATTTGTTACCAGGATTTTACTCTCAAAACACGTTTTATGAGTAGAAAACAATATATTGCAAGATGCTGATGTATAATATTTGAAAAAACCACTGTTCCATGGAACAGTGACATTTGAAAATTCACTGTTCCTGCTTAAAAGCGCTGTTGTCTGAACAGCGGGAATTTCAACTTGAATTTTCAACCTCAATGATCATGAGATAATGTGTTTACAACATTGTTAACATAATTTTATATTTCGCCCCACCTACTAAATGATATTCATGACATTAGCACCAAAATCAAAAGGGCTCATCTACCAACAACAGCACATCAATATACCAAGCATAAATCCACCGCACGGTTCTTGAGGTATCGTGTTTACAAGCTTCTGTCACAGACATACATACATACATACATACATACATACATACATACATACATACATACATACATACATGCATACATATGCCAGCATGATCGCATCGAAACCAAAAGTGTACTGCCGGATACCTTTATACCCCACAAGGACACTGCTTAAAGGTCTATGGACTCATACAAATTTCTATATTGATTGAAACAGCATTCAAATTTGAGCTGATTAAATTTTTTAATTTTGAAAATTGTAGCATTTTTGATATGGGTGATCAAATTTTGATCAGTTTTTGATTCATGAGAAATTTGTGATGTATGACTGGGCAGACAGCTCAAAATCTGCATATAACTCTTAACCCTTATAGTCGCCAGTGCACCACAACTGGTCATCTAAGGCCGTGGACATTGACTTGGTTGTGGATGTTATGTCTGTCCGTACGTCGTACTGGTGTTCTCGTCCGGGTCGTATTAAGCGTTTCGCGATAGCATTGTTACTATCATATCCGAATACGCAGGCGACGACCCCGTCATTGTAATTGTGTGTTCACTCGTCGTCGTCGTCACCCCATGGATTCAAAACATAACAACAAAAATTCAAAATTAATTTTCATAAGTTTCCTTTTTTATCACTAAAAGTTTGGTTTATATGAATGCTAAGACAATAAACTTTTCAATAAAAAAAAGTCAAAATAAAGAAAATATAAACATCATAGGCAAATTAGCAAATTATTACGCAAAATTAGGTCAATTTTTTTAAGCTTGTAGTTTTTCTCTTGAATAATGAAAATGGGACAATTTTTTTACATATTTAGATTATTTGTGAAATTTCCTTTTCAATGATACCAGTCAAATTTTTTATCTTAAAGCAAAACATGCAAAAACAATGAAAAAAATAAAATAAAATGATAATAACCACTGCTGTAATTACTCGTGAAAAGCAAAGCTGTGCACCCAGCCAGTACTCCAACCTGGGGCATGCATGCTGCCAGCTCGCACACTATCACAACATCAGACTATCTATGTTTCAGTATATGGGTTTGTTTTTTAACTTAAATATCAGCATGAAGAAAGAGGTGGTAGTTGCTCTTTTTTGTTTTCAATTGAAAGTACGTGATACAAGCTTCGTCACAATATTTTTGGTGTGCGGTAGGTGTACTATGATCCAGTTATGATTGTTTTTAAAAATTTGTCTCAAAAAGGCGAAAAATCATCAAATTCTAGCGCAACTAATACAAAAAATGATATTGGTGATAATAGCAGAAAAAATTCGACCGGAATTGGATAATTTGATGTCTTGGACAGTTGTTCACAGCTTTTCAAGCAAAAGCTAGGTCTGGAAGTATGGCAAGTAAGCTTTTGAAAAACAATCGTTTTTGAATTTTCTCTATTTTAATCCATTTTTCTCAAAAATCTTTAAGATAACCCCCATCAAAAAGTGATATTTTCAGAAAAAACTATTTGCTCTTTCCAGTGATTTACCCCGCTAAGCGTAGCGGGAATATTTACGAGAGTTATACTTACCTTCCATGCTATAAATATGCAATCTGGTCACATGAGTTGATTCTAACGCACTTCTAACCGACCTTAAAAACGTAGTTACCAGCCCAGCCTTGACCTCCATAATACGACTACTAACCCTCACTTAACATTCCACCGAGGCCTGAACGAGAGGGGAGACAGGCCAGGATGCATGGAAGGTAAGTATAACTCTCGTAAATATCCCTGCTACGCTTAGTGGGGTAAATTTACTTCTAGTTATACCATACCTTCTATGCTATAAATATGCAATCAAATTGCAACCGAGGGTAGGAAGGAAGGGAGTTCAGGTCGCCGCACAATGTTCTACAGGCTGGTCCTAAAACCTCGCACTAGTCTTATCTTGCTTAAAGGACGAAACTCCTTCTCCTCTTAAGAACGAAAGACCTCTGAATAGGAAATATCAAAAATAGTAACCCACTGCTAGTTATAACAAGAGAACAGGAAGCACCCTATTAAGAATAACCGAGACAAGACGTCTACAGAACATAGATTAGTCACCCGTAAAAGCATGCGAACAGAATCCATTAGTGAACAGAGTAAAACTGTAAACAATGCCCAATACGTCATGACGAAAACTTACAAGGTTCGTCAAAGGACCGGGGAGATTTGGTTAAGCATGAAGGGATCAAACCGTCTGTAAAGGTAAACTAAACAGAAGTTGCCAGAACCGCGGTAGAACCGTGTTAGTAAAACATAGATGAAATAAAAGGTGCCTAAGATAAGCAAAATTCCGTTAGTAAAACAACGAAAGAACAATCGCCAAAACAACGGCAAAGTTTCGTTAGTAAGAATAAACGAAATAAAAAGAGCCTGAACAAAGGCAAACAAATTTCGCTAGTAAAAAAAACTGAACTAAACGTGCCAGAACAGCGGCCGAAATCCATTAGTGAACAACTAAGAAGTTCAAAAAATTAACGGAAATATCTTAATTGAACGAGAGATCGTGAATGATTGAAAACGAGAATATTCACCTCAAGAAAAGGGTGGTCCTCTTCTTGAAAGAACGGCCCTTGCAACTCCGCCTTGATCGTCTGGTATATCCTTCAGATATGCGGAGACAAACATGGCTGGTGTTTTCCATACTACAGCATAAAGAATCTTGTTGAGGGGAACCCCACCAAAAAGCGCAATTGATGTAGCTAGGCCTCACACCTGATGTGCCTTAACTGATCGTTCTGTGAATAATGTGGATTTCTTGTATGTGATTGCCTAAACAATTCAACGTGAAATTGTATCACGCGAGACGGCGTGATGCGGATTTTGTAAGGACACGGATAAGGCTTTTACGTCGTTCCGAAAAGATTGCGTATGTTTAATACAGTGCTTGAGACATCAAACGGGGCACCAGGCCTTGTCCTCTGCAGTGTCAGAAAACGTAGCAAGTGACAAAAGGAATATAGGTTCTGGTAAAAACTCTTAATATTTGGTTCTTGGCTAAGAAGGCTGAATCAGGCAGAGTCGAATGCCCCCCGATTCAAAGCGGATATGGCCTTCTTTGAGCGAAAGCGCGTGAATAGCACCTGGTGAATGGCCGAGGAGAGTAGAAATACCGTTTTGTTCGTCAGTTCCTTGAGTGGACATTCTGACAAAGGCTCAAACGGAGCTTGTGCTAATGTCTCGAGGACCACCTGCATATGCCAAGGGGGAGAGAGGTTCTGAGCTGAAGGTCTTTGTAAGAACATTCCTTTAATTAATCTTTCCATAGGCTGCACGTCAGTGATGGTCGAACCATCTGGAAAGTCCCGGTGGATAGCTGCTATGGCTGTCCTAAACCCCTTGACTGTATTGATGGATTTATTCAGGTTAAACTGGACAAACAAAAATTCCGCTATGTCACCAAGAGTATGTGGAGAAACCGATCAATCCTGGCACCAGTCTCGGAACATCCCGAGTCTAGAAGCATACATCCCCAAAGTGGAAGGTCTCCGGCTTCGGGCTGCCATTTGGTCAGCTGCCTCCGAAAGACCCTGCGACACAAGGGATTCATGGAGAGAGGCCACACAGTCAAATGGAGTGCTCTTGAATTGTGGTGAAGTTTGCCAGAGCCCGGGATTGAGACTTAACTCGTCCGTGACCAGAAGCTCGTACGGGAAACCTGCCATAAGATTGCGCAGCTGAGGGAACCACAGTTGGCCGGGCCAGTTGGGAGCTACCAGAAGAAACATGTGACACTGATTGTACATCACCTTGCCCAGTACTCTTGGTACTAGTGCTAACGGTGGGAAGGCATAGCCCACAAAGTGGGTCCACCTGATCGTGAACGCATTGACTCCCTAGACTCTCGAGTCGGGTGTCAGAGCGCAAAAAATTGGTAGCTTGTGGTTGTCCACAGACGCGAACAGATCTACGTCCGGGAGACCGAAGGTCAACCAAATTGCCTCAGCCACCCGTAGGAGAAGGGCTTATTCTGTGGGGGCTCCTTAGAGGCGAGATAAGAGATCTGCAATCGTGTTTTCCTTGCCTAGCAGGTGGACTGCCTGGAGTGTGACCTTGTTCGTCATGCACCAAGACAGAAGGGACTTGGCAAGGAACCAAAGTCTCCTGGATCTCATGCCTTCCTGTCTGTTGATAAACGCCACTACCGTGGTGTTGTCGGCGCATACGAGGACAGTCTTGTTCTGTGCCCGTGGTAGGAAATGAACAAGAGCCCTGCGTACTGCCTCTAGTTCCAACAAATTGAAGTACTGACTGCACCAATTAAGTGTCCATCCAAAATCCCCGACTTGGGAGCATCACTTGGGACGTATCGGTCACCACTGACACAGGTCTGACGAGTGGAAAAATCGCTCCCTGTGACAGGTGAGAGTGGACGCACCACCACCAAATGTGGGGGACCACTGCCTATGTACGGGGGATGAGGACACTGAGGTCCCTGCTGGAAGGGACGAAATGATCCAGTAGATGAAATTATAGATCCCGCATGTAAAACCTGCACATGGGGACTACATGTACTAGGCTGGCTAGGTATCCTAGGAATACCAGCTACAATCTCGCCGGTGACGCTGGTTGTGAGAGGAGTACGTCCGCTCCTGCCCTCACAGCTAGGATCTGCTCCTCCGTCGGTCGTATACAACCTTGTGTAAAATCCAGGACTGCTTCCAGAAAGGTGGGAGTCTGAGAAGGAACTAAATTGGACTTGGCGAGGTTGATCACCCGCCCCAAGTCCTGAGCCACTCCTATGACTACGTTTGTGTGTTCTGCGACAGTGGCTGCGTCTACTGCGACGATCAGCCAGTCATCTAGGTACATAAAGATTCTGATGCCTTATTTTCGCAGAAAGACAGTTAGACCCCTCATAATCCGGGTGAAGTTAGCCCGAAGGGTAACGCCCAGAATGTGTACGTAACTCCCTCAAATTGAAATGACAGAAAGTGCCTGTGTTCCTCGAGCATCAGCACATGGAGATATGCATCCGTGAGGTCGACGGAGATGGCCCACAGGCTCCTCGTCAACTGAGGGGAGGATGGAGTGAAGAGTCTCCATCTTGAATTTCAATGGACAAATAAATCTGTTGAGTGGTCTCAGATTGATGATTGGTCACCACTTGTTCCCCTTCTTGGAATCCAGGAAAAACGTGGACATTACGAGGTTCCTGGGAGGATTCGAGATGGGGGTGATGACGTTCTTCGCCAGCAGCTCTCCGATCTCTGTCCTCAACAACTTTGTGTGGTCGCTCAAACGATGGGCGGGGGTGGGGCAAAAGACCCCCATATGGGCAGGGGAGTTGTGGGCTCTAGACCTTTTGCCCTACCAAATGGTTCGTAGCACCCATTTGTCTGTGGTGACTCTCTCCCATACCTCTAGAAATTTCCCCGAATGCCCCCCGACTGGACCGCCAGTCAACAGGGGCATTGGGGGTGGGTCAAAAGTGATGTCCCTTGCCCTTCCCCTACCCTTGGGAGGAAGAGAAACCCGCTCTGCATGCAGAGGGGAAGAAGCGTTGACCGCTCTCTGCCACATTCACTCTGCCGGTCCGCGAAGTGGACTCTTGGCGAGAGGAAAAAGCTGTATAGGGCCCCATTACTGCATTACAGCGACAATGGGCCTGTCGCTGGGTAGGCATACCCTGGCCCCGTACAAGGGCAGAAGAACGGTGACATGCAGGAGAAAAAGTCTTCGTCCTCGCTAACAGCTTCTTAGTCTTCCGAAGATCATCCTGTCGGCCGACTTGGTGCAACAGGACATCTCGGAAGTGACCTGCAAACAAGCCTGGGCCTTCTGTTGATAATTACCAAAGGTCCGTATGAGTGGCTTCAGAGAGTCCAAGAAGAGGGAGAACATTCTCATGCCTATCCATGACTACCTTTGCGGAGACTCGGGTGAGTTGGTCGACTGTCGCATCGAGCAAATCCGAGAGTCCGGTTAACAAAGGTGAGGTCGTTGTAAGGACGTTGGCTGGCAGATGTCTACGCAAAACTGAGTCTAACCCCTTTGCCACCCTTACAGCAAGGGCTTGGTATTTAAAGCCCTGCTGTTTGGCCCGATCAACAGCTGTTACAGATTCTTCCCTCCGCTGGACGGCAGGATCAAGAAATTTCTTGGTCCTGCCTGCGGAGCTAGACACCACTGCAGTGCCGCTCGCAGGCTAGCAGAGGAGTTGCCACACTCCTTCCGGGATCAAGGGGGTGCCAATGAGCACCTGATAGGCAACTGGTTGGACATGCGTGGCCTTGTCAACCTCTTTGTTGTAGGCCGTCCAGTCCCTGTCCAGGGTCCTGGCCCAATGCTAAACCCTGGTCACCAGAGAGGCATTGATGGGAAATTGTCTAGCCGTTGGCTTAGTTTCCCTCGGGGCCGAGTCTACGCTGAGATTGTGGGCCAGCCTCTATGAGTATGAGAGGTGTTTCTACAACATCCAGCTAATTTCCCATTCTAGGAAATCAGGGAGCTGGAAAAACCTCTTCCCTTGTAAAAGGGGTCCACTGGGGGAGGCGGCGGAAAGAGGACCTCATCCGGTACCTGGCAGGATACGGGGGTCCTAGCTAGTGCGGTGTGCATTGTTGATGCGGCACCGGAGATGACTTGAACTGGAGCAGCGGGAGGAATCCACCATTCTGGGGGTGGTCTCATGCCTTGGGGATGTCCAGGGTCTCCACCGGAGGGTCCAGATCATCCAAAAATTTACATCCTCTCCGGAGGATAGATGTTGAGCATCCTTCTCCTCAGGGTCGGGTGGATGCCATGCCGTGGCAGTGGCAGCTGCGGGGGTGAGGTGCAGGAGGTGGTAGCCTTTGCTCCATTGCCTGGGTTACCAAAGACTCAAGTGTCTGATTGAGGGTGTCCTTGAAGGTGGGATCCTCGAGAGAATGTTCCCTGTGTCGCTTCCTTCTCCTCCGCCTGGGCTCAGGGAGGAGGAGGAGGAGGAGGAGGAGAAAGACTGGTAACATCGACTGCTGAGAGTGGGCGGTGGCCTCGCCTCCTGGGCGAGAGGGGGCTGCGGCTTAGGCTTGGGTGGCAGTGGGGAAGATGAAAACAGCCAGCCTGACCGTCGCTTCTCCGCTCTCTCGGCCACTTTTTGAAAGTGCCGGTTGCGGTGGAGTCTATGCTCCAACCACGCCGCTTGATCCTAGTCACTGCACAGAGTACACGGTTTGGACTCACAGCATAATCTGCACGCATAACACGTGAGATGGACGTCACCGGAGCATAACTTAAAGAAGCGTTTACACGCGACGCATCGCGGGACATCTTGGGTGCGTAACGCACTGACACTCGGGGACCTGTCCTTCGTGTCCATGACACTGGTCACTGTAATGTTGCGGAAATGTAACGTTCAACGGGGAAAATCTTACTGGTCAGTTCACATGGCCATGGAACTGCGTAGCTAATGGCTATACCTCTTGTGAGGATTGTCACTTATCACCTGTCCACGTAGCTTCGTAGCTAGCGTGTCTATTTCCGGGTTTATCGTATGGTGTACGTTATCCCGTGACAAAACTTCACTGGAGCCTTATGGACCCATAAAGCTGTCGGCCACGAAGCCATATGGAGCCGTCTAATGGACCCGTATGGAGCCGTCACGGACCGTGGAGCTGTACGGAGCCGTGGACACTGGCCATGGAGCCAATCACCGGAGTCGTGCGGACCCGTATGGACCCGTGAAAGTAATGTAATGGCTCAACAGCGAGCCGTAAAATTACTTATAACTCACTTATTACCTCTTTAGGCGCCGCCTTTTTGTGGCCCTACCAGTCCCTACACGGAACCGTGGTCCACAGTGGTGTACAAAGGAGTTACCCACTAACAATATATGCCTCACCGACTCAGTAGCGTCTAGTGGTTTATTCTAAGTGACGTCTAGGACGCCACTTAGCAGATCAAAATAGACTCAGGTAACTTACGTCCGATAGACCGCACCTGTAGCCCTGCCAACTCAGTAGCGTCGAGTCAGAGGCCTCCAGGTGGTGAAACAGGTCAAATTTAACAAAGTAAACTACTAACACAGACCTCCACGGCTCAGTAGCATCGAGTTGGTGGTCATGGCATAAGTAGAAACTCTGAGACAATAATGATTTATATCGCCTCTTGGCGTTTTGAAAAAATACAAATATATGAAAAGAAAATATATATATATATATATATACTTACACCAAGGTTCCTCTACGGGGGATGTACTTACGACCCTTACGGGGGCAAGACGGGTCTGTGGGAGACTTCAAACATAACGAGGCAAGCCACAGCAATTTAGTACATTAAAAAATGCTATCAGAAAAATCACTATCTGAACATTTTTAGAAACCCGAGAAAATGCACCAAAAGTAAATTCTTTAAAATCGCAGGGGTAGTGTGAAAAACACAAACCACTTAGTAACCTGGTGTCTGTGGAGATAAAAACAGATTAGATTTTCTGAAAAGAGGCTGCCAGGGAGACCCCTTCAAGGTCTCTCCAACGCCCCAAAATTTAAGCTTGAAAATTAAAAACTTTGTCTTAATTATATGCAAGAAAAACAAACACTCGGCATGTACTGGTAACGTTAAGCAAAGTATAGGCTATCTCGTAATAACTGTAGCTCCTTGGAGCTGTATGAAGCCGACTCCTCAAACATCCTGTGGTGACGTCAACCCAATACGCATGCGCCAACATCGATAGGAGAAGTTGGCCTAATGCATACGAGAACCTGTACTGAAGATATCCTAGCATGTTAATACATTGCATAGTATAACGCCAGGCTCTCGAGGAAGGGCGGGGCCGAGGGTGAAAAACACTTAAACCCAGGGGAAAAAGGTCCACTAGACAGGCACACTGGGTGCTCTAGGGCCTAAAAACACCTGCCGCGAGAGTGGGACTCTCTCGAACAAGCCAACCGCTTTGTACGGATGGAGGCAAAACCACTCTATCCTAAGTGTAGGCTTAACGGGAAAGTCCTGTGAGTCAGACCGAAGAATTCCCGGTCCCATGGCTACTTTGTCTTACCTCAGAAAACTTAAAAAGGCAAACAGAATAATGCCGAACAGCATAAAAACCTGCCTGGTAGAAGCTGCAAGGGAGAACATTTTCAGAAAAAGTTAAAATTTCTAAAAGAAAATTTGACCAGTTCCAGCGGTGTTGTGATAACAACGCGCTGAAAAGAAGAGGTATTATGGAGGTCAGGGCTGGGTTGGTAACTACGTTTTTCAAGGTCGGTTAGAAGTGTGTTAGAATCAGGTCATGTGAGCAGATTGCATATTTATAGCATGGATGGTAAGGTATAACTAGAAGTAAATACCAAGATCACTGCTGTGGGCCTATTTGATGAAGCAAAATAATTTGTTGATAAGTGCCTGTCAAATCGGTCGTGTCACGACTGCATAGGCATTTAATGTTTGTTTGTTTGTTTGTTTGATGAGGTCTTAACGGCACCACGACAACGAAGGTCAAATTGTGCCTGAGAGGTCAGATCATTTTAGAGGTAGTAAGGAAAGAGACCAGGGGAGAATGAGAGAAATTCAAGAACAAAAGCCAGAAAGCTGTGATCGAGAGAGGAGGTGCATGGGTAAAACTAAAAACAGAGTAGAGAGGGGGTGGAAGAGGAGGATTAAATATGGTTGTAGAGGGATGCATGCTGAAGGAAGGAGACTATTTTATCTGGAGGATTTTTTTGGAAGAACTCAGCAATTGAGTTGTGGGGAGCGAGAGAAGCTCTGGGAAGGTTGTGCAGGGGGCAAGCAAGGAGAACGTGTTGGATTGTAAGGATGCAGTGGCAATTGTTACAGAGGGGTTGGGGAACCAATAAGGAGGTGGGAGTGAGTGAGGTGGGTGTGACCAATTCTAAGCGGGTAATATGAACGTTGTCGTAGGAGAAAGGTTGTTGATGGTGGATTTGATCGGGATTGTGGGCTGGATAACATGGAGTTTGTTATCAATTTGGAAGTTCCATAAGGTTTGCCAGCGGTCACGAACAAGAGAAGCGATAAGCGGTTTGATGTCAGAGAGGGTTTTGGGAAAAGGGGAAGGGAGGAGATTAAGGGCAAGCTTAGCGGCTGTAACAGCCCTGTCATTGCCAGGGATGCCAACATGGCTGGGTATCCAGAAGAAAAGAACACTTTTCCTGCAGAGGGTGGGAGAAAAGAGTTTCGGAGGAGGAGGTGGCAGGTGAGGTTATCCCATTTAAGATTGAGTAATGAAGTAAGAACAGCCTTTGAGTCAGAGAAAATGGCAAAGTGACTAAGAGGGGAGTACTCAATAAAGTTGAGGGCGAGGAGAATGGCCTTAGCCTCGGCTGAAAAGATGGATGAGTGGTCAGGAAGTCTGCTACTGAGGGTGATGTCTTGGATGATGGCAGCAGCAGCTGTCTTGTTGCCTTCCTTGGAGCCATCAGTATAGATGGAGGTGTAATTTGAGAGTTGGTCTTTGATTTGGTTGTGGAGATTGATGAAGAGATTAGGGTGAGTTTGAGATTTGCTATAAGTGGAGAGGTCTAGGTGGACAGAAGGAAGGGGGGTGGCCCAAGGCGGAAAAGTGGGCCAGGAATAGGTGCCGAGAGTGGCGGGGTTGATGCCAAGTTGAAAGAGGTCTGATTTAATGCGTAAGCTGAAGGGGGCGATAGGGTTTTAGTCCTATCAAAGAGGGAGGAGAAATTGGGGTACCTAATGAGGTTGTAAACAGGGTTCTGGGTATTGGTGAGGACTCTAAAAGCATAGGAGAGGCTAAGCTTTTTACATCTAAGTAGAAAGGGGGGTTCGTTGGCTTCAACATGAAGGCTAGTGATTGGGGAGGTCCTGTAGGCTCCTAGACAAAGCCTGAGGGCTTCATTTTGGATGGTGTTAATGTGGTTGAGGTATGAGTTGTGAGCGACACAGTAAACAATATTGCCATAGTCAAGCTTGGCACGAATGGTGAGCCTGAAAATTTTGAGGAGAGCATAGCGGTTCGCTCCCCAAGTAGTGTTGGAGAGCAGTCGGAGGAGGTTGAGGGAGCTATTGCATTTTAGTTTCAGGTTGGTGATGTGTGGCTTGTAGGTGAGCTTGGGGTCTAGAGTTAGACCAAGGAACTTTGTGTTTTCAACTTTAGGGATGCGATTCCCATTGAGCACAAAGTTCGGGTTGGGGTGGAGGTTGTTGAAATGACAAAAGTGCATGCAGACTGTCTTGTCTTTGGAGAATCTAAAACCGTTATTGTTGCTCCAGACTTGCAGCTGATTGAGGCTGGTTTGAAGCCTATTTTCAACAATAGGAAAGCTAGGGAGGAGTAGAAGATGGTGAAGTCATCCACGTAGAGGGTACGTTTGATGCTGGGGCCAAGGTCATTCCCGATGTCATTAATGCTCAGGTTGAAGAGAGTGGGGAGAGGATGCTGCCTTGGGGGACGCCCTCTTCTTGGGGGTACGGCTTGGAGAGGGTGTGGCCAATACGAACTTGGAACTGCCTGGGTGAGAGGAAGTTTTGAATAAAGATGGGGAGGTGGCCTCTGAGGCCAATGGTGTGAAGTTTCGGGTAATGCCGTATTTCCAAGTAGTGTCGAAAGCTTTCGAGGTCAAAAAATATGGCAATGAGGTGTTCCTTTTTGCAAAGGATTCCCGGATAGCGGTGTCGGCGTAATTAACTGGTCTAGGGTATTGCGGCGTTTTGGAAGCCGCTTTGGTGAGAGAGAGGATTCTGTTGGTCTCGAGGAACCAGTTTAGTCTCTGATTAATGATCTTTTCCATAATTTTACAGAGACAGCAAGTAAGGGCGATGGGTCGGTAGCTGGTGGGGTCGGTGCTATCATTCCCGGTTTAAGGACGGGGATGACAATAGCTGTCCTCCAGATAGGGGAAAGGAGTGTGAGGACCAAATGTGGTTGAAGATGGTGAGTAGGGTAGTGGTGGCTTTGATGGGAGGTGTTTCAGAAACTGATAGGGGATGTTATCTGGGCCCTTGGAGGTGCAGCCAGCGTCGCTGATGGCTTGGTTTAATTCAGAAAGGGTGAGAGGGGTGTTGTAGCTTTCGGAGTTGTCAGAGGGAAAAGTGATTCTCGGGCTTCATCGCAAGCTTTTTGATTTTGAAAGCATTGGAGTAGTTGGTCGAGGCCGAGATGTTGCTGAAAGAGGCGGCGAGGTGGTCAACGATGTCTTTTTTGCGGTGAGAAGGTCTCCATTCCAAGAGAGATGGGAGATGGAAGATTTGCCTACTCTGCCGTGGAAGCTGTTAACCATTCTCCAAATCTTCTTAGTGGGGTGTTGGTGGTGAGAGAAGAGATAAAGTTGTTCCAAGTGTTGGTTTTACTGTCCTTGAT